>VZSC01001672.1:40714-77535 GCA_013398225.1 Steatornis caripensis | reverse complement strand
GGGGGGGGGGGGTTTGCTTTGTGAGAGGGAACCGCTAATTTTCTGGGGAAAACGGCGTTGTAGCCTGTGAGACATAAATCATCGCGACTCGGTGCTGGGCTTTAACCTTCAGAAGCATTCTGCAGCTTTCAGATTTAATCCTTGGCCCTTCCAGATTCTGATCTTGGCTCCTACGCGAGAGATTGCTGTGCAGATTCATGCTGTAATCATGACCATTGGAATAAAAATGGAAGGCTTGGAATGCCACGTCTTCATTGGAGGGACTCCTTTGAACCAGGACAAAATCAGACTAAAGAAGTGCCACATAGCAGTTGGCTCCCCAGGTATGGATGAGGTGCGCTTGCTCCAGGTACCGTGTGATTAGCAGTGCGGTAACCGGTGCGCTACAGCTACAGATCTCGGTTGGTGGGGCTTTTTTGTTTTAGTAATGGAGGATAGTTTCCAAGGCCAGTGCCAGAGATGTTAGACCAGGAGAGATCATTCCAAATATGCATGTTTAAAAAAGGCTTATTAAAATTCATTTTCTGTAAAAAAAAAAAATAAAAATTAACCATTAGAACCTTTCAATTAATTTTTTTGACGTTCCTTTTGTTTTTTTCTGTGTATGTAGGTCGAATAAAACAGCTTATAGAGTTGGACTACTTGAATACAGCCAGTATCCGGCTTTTCATTCTTGATGAAGCAGACAAGCTGCTAGAAGAAGGCAGCTTTCAGGAACAAATCAAGTAAGAAAAACACTTTATCTCACACACTTACCAGTAGATTAGATATGTGTTTGCTAGTCATTCTCATTTCTTTGCCTCGCAGCTGGATTTACTCTTCGCTACCTGCCAATAAACAGATGCTTGCAGTTTCAGCTACTTATCCTGAATCATTAGCTAATGCTTTAACCAGGTACATGAGAGAGCCAACATTTGTGAGGCTGAACCCTACTGATCCAAGTCTCATTGGTAAGTAGAAATTCATTTATAGTGATACTGTTATAAACAGATTAAGAAGAACGTACTAAAACCAAAACACATGCCTTTTAAAATTTGTGGTTCTTTGTAATTTCCCTCCACAGACGTGTCAATTAGTTTGTGAAGTATTTATTCCCAGTGTTGATGTATGTAAAACATTAGTGACAAATGTAAATTTCTGTTTTCTCTAGCTGTTCAAAAAATATTTCAGTCTTTTAAGAAAAATCTGCCCCGTAGGTTCTTATTTGGCACGTGTGTGTGCTTGTTTAAATTTAAAGTCTTTGTTTTAGCTGCAGTGACACATGCTGACAGCAGCATAGCACTGTGTGTTTATGGAAATCCTAAATGCAATAGTTTTGTTTGTTTCATGCTCAGGGCTGAAGCAGTATTACAAAATCGTGAATTCCCACCCGNGTTCTTATTTGGCACGTGTGTGTGCTTGTTTAAATTTAAAGTCTTTGTTTTAGCTGCAGTGACACATGCTGACAGCAGCATAGCACTGTGTGTTTATGGAAATCCTAAATGCAATAGTTTTGTTTGTTTCATGCTCAGGGCTGAAGCAGTATTACAAAATTGTGAATTCCCACCCGCTTCCACATAAAACATTTGAGGAAAAAACTCAGCACCTACAGGAGTTGTTCAGCAAGATTCCATTTAATCAAGCCTTAGTCTTCTCAAATTTGCATAGCAGGTAATAAATTTGAAATAAAAGTTGTAAAAAGCATGTTTGAAAGCAGTGATTGTAACGTCCAGTCATGGATAAACTTATGTAGACCGGGGATAAGGTGTCAAAGCAGTATGTAAATTTCAGATCTGAAATACAGCCAGAGGAATGCAGTATGAAATACTGAAAATAAAGGAATGCTTTTGCATGAAGGTGCATCACACATGGTTTAGAGTACAGTGAGACCTGATCTCCTGTTGTCCTTTTTCTTCTGTGACTGTTCTAGACATAACGATGGAAGGGACAGTTTTGGAATGTACCCTTTGCCTGTAAAGAACAGCTTGCTATTAAGAAATGTGCAGGAGTTGTTAGGTCTGCGGTTTTATTTACAATTTTAACTGTGTATGTTCTGTCAGGGCTCAACATCTAGCTGAAATACTAACGTCCAGAGGCTTTCCTGCTGAGTGCATTTCAGGTAAGTCCCTTCAAAATTTTCTGATTCTATTGAAGTTGTGCATAAATGTGACCTAAAATAGGAAATCCATTTCAAATCTTGGTTTTTATGGCCTCCGGTTAAATAACTAAGGATAGAATTTGAGTCTTTGTAGGTCTTTAGGACTTAAATATTAATTAATTTTTGCATTGATTAACTTTCCTGTTCTCAAATTTGTTTGAGGGTAATTTTTATGAATGTCCAGGTGAGGGCATTGGCTTATCTGTAAAGAGAAAATTTACTTACGTTTGCAGGTTGAAGCAGTGTTTCTTTGGAATGCAGATGTTAAATCTGTTTTTATTGCACGCTTCTCTATAAAAAGCTGATAGCTGACACCTAACGTTTATTAGAAACCTTGAATTTTTACTTCAACAGTGTTTTCGCTGGCTTATGTGTTTAAAATTTTCGTAACATCGGTGTTGTTCAAGTGGGTTAAGTATCTTTATTGTTTATCTTTAAAAACAAGCAAAAGAATTATTTTTGTAATGGACTTTCTTATTTTCAAGTTTTTGTTTGTTCCTTGTTTACTGATTTGAAACTGATGTTTGAGGAAGTTTCTCTCAACTTTACTTCTGATCTCATTACAGTTTTACAAAGCAGTGTTTACCAGAATTTGAGGGGCTTAACACTGAAGAATGTAATCTGTTTGTAATTTTTGTCTGTTTAGGCAGCATGAATCAAAATCAACGACTTGATGCTATGGCTAAATTAAAGCAATTCCACTGTAGAGTTCTGATTTCGACAGACTTGGTGAGTTAAGTGTTTTATAGCATACATGAGTATTGTACATAAAGTTCCTGCAGAGAATTAGATTTGACTTGGGATTGAATAGAACATAAATGTACTGATAAAGCATGTGACTTGGGCGCTGTGTGCAGCTCATTTTCACTGTGAGACTTAGAAATTGTCCCCTATTCCTCATCTGTTTCAAAAATAATTTTTAATTTATCTGATGCTTTGCAGAAGCTTGTAGATATTTCAGAGCAGTAGAGTTGTTTATGTTGGATAGGAGCTAAGGGAAGGAATAGTTTGTTTCTCTAGTGCAGTATGCTCACAGTAGTAACATCCTGAACAACTTTAGAGCAGGGGTTATGTTTGAGGCACTCTCAGCTTTTTTGTGGTTGGTGGATTTTTCTCTTCAGTTGATCGTTTGACATCCTGTCATGAAAAGATTACTGCATGCTGTCAGGTTGAATTTTTTGGTGCTGGTTGAAAAAGACGTGCTTGCTTGTATTTGATACTTAGAAGGCATAAGAAAAATGATCCCTAGTTTTCATGGTCTCAGTGCAGTATGCTAGTCTGCACGTAATACTGTAAACTGGCAGGAAAATTGTAGGTGCCTTATGGGGTGTTGTAACAACTAAAAGTTATTATATGAGCAGTTACTGTCAAATGCACTGCATTTGGTTGAAGATCTGTTCAGCACATTCAGTTACCTATCCCCTTCTATCTTTCTCGCTTTCTCAAGACGTCTCGTGGAATTGATGCTGAAAAAGTGAATCTGGTTATAAACCTGGATGTGCCTGTAGACTGGGAAACGTACATGCATCGTATTGGCAGAGCTGGGCGCTTTGGTAAAAACAGTCACGTGAATTTCTTGAGCTTGCACTAGCTTCTCTGGCTCTGATGAGGTAATTATGCTTTCTGTTGTGTATCACAGGAACTTTAGGCTTATCTGTGACATACTGCTGCCGCGGAGAGGAAGAAAACGCGATGATGAAAATTGCTCAGAAATGTAATCTTCAGCTTCTTCCTCTGCCAGGTATGCTCTGTCCTGTGAATTCAACTGGTTTTTTTGTTGGTTGTTTTCTGTTTATTCAAAGCTTTGGACAAGTCCACAGGGAACTGCCATGTATCTTCTCTGCTGAAGTTGCATTCATTTTGGTACAGGTTTTTTGTACTGTGTGCCGATGACTACTTGTGTAACTGCCGCAGTTGTGCGAAGCGATAGCAAGTGAACTTACTGCATGCCTGTGGATAGGGAGCGGAACTCTGCATCCAGCTTTTGCTTAAGTGACGACATAACTGCTCAGATTTCCAGAAATCTAGTATTAAGCCTTTCTCAAGTTGTAAGATAACAGTAGGAGAGGGAAGGAATAATTGAAACAACAACAAGATTTGCTACGCTTGCTTTGCCAGAAGCTGTTCTGCTAGAAATGCAGCATTTGCCACCTTGTGTAAGTCTAATTTTGTATCTGGTTAAGTAGGAGATGAAAAAGAGGTGGCAAGTAGCACAGTGCTGTTTGTCTTGATCAACTTTTTGATGCCTTCTATGAAGAAAGTGTTGTGGCTATTTGAGCCTTTTCAGGAATTGAAGGGTTCTGTTTCTGGCCCTAACTTAACATGTCTTAACATTTTTTCTGTGGTTTTTTGCAAAGCTTTACTTCGATATGCCTTTGAGTTCTGGAGGGAAGGATGCACTTAATTGAGTGCCTGCTTGTTTCCCTTTTGTGCAGAGCCTATACCTTCTGGAATGATGGATCAGTTTGAAGATGGGGAGGTAGAAGTCAAACCTGTTATACATACAGGTGCTTCAGTGAATTCTGACACTGTGTGTCTTAGCCCAGAGGAACCAGTACTGCAGCCTGTCCGAAATAGTTTTTCAGAGGTACCTCAGCCTCTTTCTAATCTTCGGGTTGATAATTCTTCTGTAGAAAGGCCCAAAAAGTCTCCGAAGCAAAAGCAGATGAAAAAGTGCACACATTCCGCAAACACAGAAAAAGGTAGCAGAAGCACCCAAACTTCTGGTTGCCACACAGAACAGAGGAATCAAGCCAAAACAGTCTCCAGAACGGATGGGCAGCGTAACACTCAGTCTCCAGATGAGGAGGCCTTAAGAAAAAATCTTCCCAGAATTCCATGCTTGTCTTCTTTCAAAAACCAACAGAACAGTCCCTGGAGCTTCTCAGAGTTTGTTGAAGACTATGAGTATTTCCTTAAAGAAGGTTTGGAGAGGGAGGTTGAAATTCTAAGAAGCTATTCAGGCCCAGGAGAGCTATGTGAACTCCCCAGAAATGGTGCGGTAGAGTGGAAAGAGGTGGAACATAATACAGAGACGGTGGCAAATGGTATCGTGTCTGGTGATAGTGATGGTTCGTACAGTTCCAGGGCTTCCCCCCGTAGCAGGGGAAATAATTCGAGCTCTGAAGCATTTTCAGATACACAGGAGAAGAACGCTGTTCCCACAATGCGTCAGGGTCGTGCAGGCTTTTGTCCCACACCAGCAACGCCTCGAGAGCTACCACAAGTCCCAAAGCAAAGCCAAGTGAAAAAGAAGGTTCTGAAACAAAACACTAAAGAAAAGAAAAGCCATTGTCGTCAAGTCCCTAGTTCTTCCGTGAGAAAAACTGAAGAGGACTGCTCCTACAGCTCTTGGGATGACGGTTTTCCATATGAGGCTTGGAGTTACAAAAACTACTGGAAATCTTACTATCGAGCGTGGCAAAACTACTATGCCACAGTGTCTTGCTATAGGAAAAGTTACAGACAACTTAACTGGATGAATGCCTATCATGTCAACTCAGTGTATCTTCAGGAGCTGCTGAAAGGTGGCGACTGATGTAATGATAGTGCCGTAAGGGACAGGCTGCTGGGTACCGTGAATGGACATTAGCTGTGAAAAACTGCTGTGCGAGTACATTGACAAACATAAACAGACATTGTTTAAGATGGGAGGAAAATGTCTTTTTCATAAGCGAGCTGTGTCTAGGTAAATGTTTTTTACGTGCATTTCCATTATGGTGTTACAGCAAGTTGTTAATAAAAGGAAATGAAAGACAGCTGGATGTTCACTTGCAATCTTTACAGTCCAGAGTAAACGAAGGATGATAAAAGGTGCAGCCACTTACACGTAAGAAATCTCAGTCAGGAGAAAATACAAACCTACCTCAGTTTTATTTGCTTGACTTACATCTTCCGTGTGGCTTTTGGGTGAAGATGAATTCACCGTTAAGACTATATAGTCTGTTTACAGTTGGAGATCATTCCCTTTTCCATAGTTCTCTTACTGAACACCAGGCACTGATTAGATACCAGTTAAGTGGCAGAGTGAAACGTGCGTCTCCATGCCTATATTGCTAATTTAAATCCAGTTAATTAAAGTTGTATAAATAACACTTCTATAGCTAGGTGTGTGGCAAGCTGTGCAGTAGAGGATGGTTTAATTACGTAGAAAATGTGCAGCAATCATAATTGGTCTGTGCCTCTGGGTGCAGCAATATCAGACTTGCCACACTTAGAGGAAAGCTTTAATTAGAAATGAAATTACCTGTTAGTACTAAAATTAATTGATATTTCCTGTTTGGGTTGCACTGCTTTGTATGTAGCTGTCCTGAAGCAGGAAAAGGTGAGAGTACTGGCTGGCTTAGGTATTTGACCCTAGGTTGACTCTGTGCTAATGTTGAAACTTCATCTTCTAGCTTTAGTATGTTTGGGATCATGGAGACAGATTTCTTTTGCTAGTTTCTTTGATTTCTCAAAGTTCACCAGAGCAGATACAGTCTGTTAGTTTTTTGGGGATGTTTTGTGTTTTTTCTCGACCAGAGTAAGGCTGTAATTTCCTTTGTAAAAGCGCTGTTTCCTACCTACTGTGAAGTGTACTTCTAGGCAGACTTGCTTTAATTTGATGAAATGGATGTCTTCAGGGATGCTCAATGGCTCACTTTCAGCAACTTCCGAATTAATTGAGAAATACGGTATGTTTTGACTTGGCTTACTAAATCACTTGCTGCCCAAGCGTTCCTAACGTTCTTGCGAATATCCCTGTGCAAATCCTGCGGTGTCCCTGGCAGCACTTCCAACCTCTTTGTGCAGTGGTGGATCTAAACTTCGTGCCACACAACTCAGACTCTCTTCACTGTGCAGGAGAGTTGTAAGGTTGGTGTGGCTCATGAGCGACATAGAAATTTAGCACAAGATGGGCAAGCAAGGACGCTGCCCTGCGTTTGGTGGGTTTGTGGTTTTACTGCAGGTGGGGCAGTGGTGGCCCCTACTGGGTGCCAGCCTTTACTGCAAGAGGAACATGGTCTGTAAGCTCTTCAGATCAAACTCAGTGGGTGTTAGAGGTCACCTCATAAGGAATGTTAATTGCTTCTTAAAGATTATTGAAAATTTTAAGTAATGCCTCTAAGTGACACTTCCTGCTATGGTTAAGATGAGATCAGCTCTACTTTCTTTGTGGTCGAAACAAGCTGAGCCTATTTGCAGTATGGAATGCAAGACTTTGCCCTAAACAGATTGCCTTTTAAAAGGAAGGCAAAAGATGTGCGCTTTAAATATACTAGATATCTCGTGGGAAGAAACATTTTTCTTCCTATACATTTTTTCCTGCCTTACTCCCTTTGTGTCACAAATCACCCCAGGGAGGGGGCTCGCCTAGATTTTGTCTGCGTAGTCTGAAAAGGCCAAGATGATACGATTTTGTTTCCAACATGAATTTTGTTGCAACTCCTAAGGTTCAAAAGGAGGATACTGTAGGAGATACACTTAGGTATCTGTGTTTTTGCTCTCCTGTAACATCTTGGTCATCTTGCTGTTTTCATTAATGGTTGCTTAAGTAAGAGCTGTTTAGTATTTAAACGCAACTTGAGTGGCCAACACCCAAAGTTCTCCAGAAGAACCTCCCAGATTTTTTTTTAGAAGAAATCTACAGCATCCTCTTGGTATTTGTGGCACATACTCTGTTTAATCCAGATTGGATACATCAGGTACAGCAGTGGCACAAGACTCAATACTGTAAATGATATACAAGTTTCAACATATGCACTACAATTCCAAAAGAAGACAATGGGAAACTTGGTTCTTCTAGAAAGTTGTTCTCAAATGAAGCTACCTGCAGTTGTATACAGTACACTTTGTATCTGTCCTCTGATGTTTGTAAGCAAAGCCCATTTATAGTACGAAAATAGAAAATAATAAGGTTGAGAGCTTTTCATAACATAAAACTTCTAAAGAAAACACCATTGCATTGGAATGCCGTACTGATATATCAAAAATATACCATCACACGCATTTTGTAAGATACTTCATTGGTCTGAGGAGCCCGTGGGAGCTCCCACTCATAGTTGCAACAGAACAGAGAAGAGCATTCGATGTGGTTGTCAACTTCTCACCCAGACAGCTGTGTGACTTCTGTGACTAGCACTACTTTAAATCAAAAGGAAAAGAAACACGTGCACACACATACACACAAAGTAACAGACTACTGACTGGAAACAAAACTCGGGAAGGAATTTTCACAAGCTCTTTGTCACCTGGTCTTTAGACTGATCCACCTGAAGTTTTCCTGGCACAGTTTTTGCGTTCGGAACGTAAGTAGCAGTACTTCTCTGGTACGCTTTCTCAAGAGTTCTCTATGGTATTTTGTAGGTGTTCATGAATTGAGCTTCACTTATTGAAAGAGGAGGTATTAAATTCTACACAGCTTGTATAATTGGCAAAGAGAGGTGAAATGACTTCTTCGAGGTCACTTAGTGATTCATCAAGACAATGAGGAGTAGAACATAGGTTCCTGATGCTAAGTCTCTCAGCTCTAATCAATGTGCACACTGCCTTTTGTTTGCTTTTAAAGTTTTAGATTAAACCATTATGAAGAGTGTTTATGGCATCATTAAATGTGAAGCCTGAAAACTCGAGCTCTGAAGTCATGTATCTAGTGCAATTGCTTAAAGTGTTGGGGAAAAAAAAAAATGATTTAAAAAAAATCAATTAATATACATTTGATTGGTAAATTGTGTGGAAGGTGTATTATTCATTTTAAAAGCAGAATAAAGTCTTCAGTTCAAAGCTGCTGATGTTTGCAAGCCATCTGTGAATGCTGACTTTGTAACTCTGTATAGTCCAACACAGAAAAAATATTACAGGATCCAAGGGATGTTTGCAACCCATAAGTTAAATGTGGTTTTTAATATACTGCATTTGCTCTATAATACATGTAAGATGCAACATGTTTACAACCTCTTTACTTAGGAAATCAAAATATTTGAAGAAACATTGCTTGCTTTAGCTGGTATTAATGTGATTTTCATGCAGTACTGGTATATTATCCTCTTTCAGGTTAACCAGGTAGCATTGATTCAAATTTAGTTTTTCTAGCAACTGAAAAGGAGGGTGTATTTTGAGTTACCTAGTAACTGTATTCCACGCTAAAGCCACGTGTGTTCCTGAGTGTGCCTTTTCCCTAGTGCACTTTTAACAATGATGATAATTAGTTGAGAGACAAAAGTAGTCTCTGGGATAAGAATTCACTGTAGAAGACTTTATGTTCCTTTTATGCTTGTAGGCAGCTAACTTGCCATGGGGAAAGGAGAATAATTTAGTGTGGTGCGAGGGAGTATAATGGCAGCAAGGGAGGGAAAAATAAGGGAAGAGTTATGGCTGAACAGCAGAGGGAAAAATCCTTGACATTGAGATCTATTAGTCTGGAATAAGCTCTCCAGGGAAGCGGTGGGAGTCCTTTCCTTGGAGAATTTTAAATCTAATCTAGAGAAAGCAATGCAATATATTGCCCCGAAGGATCTTGTGGTAGTGGAGGATGGATTAAGTTTTTTAATTCTTTAACTTTTGTGCACCAAGATGTGTTACTTGTGGCCTCTTCTTTATGGGTGGTGCCCTTAAGATTTTTAAGAAAAAGGAAAGTAAAAGGTAGGTTTTAGAAAGAGTAGAGGGAAGTCAAAGCCTGGATGTGAAAGGTACTTCTCATCGTTCTTTGCCAAATGAGTGTGAGTCCTTCTATCAGCAGCCCAATGCCAGGTGAGAAGAGAGTAAATCTACTAATAGAATATGCTGAAAATCTGTGAAAATACTTTTCACTCAGAAAAGGCTTTGGAAAGGAAAGAAAATGCTCAGAAAAGGTGTTGCTCCTTTGATATTTTTAGTATTGCTGTATGAAAGACTGAAAAAATAATCCCCTTCTGCTTGATTTTTGTACAAACAATCCATTTTTATCTTTTTTAATGAACTTTTCTGAAACTATAAAAAGTCACAAGGAATTAGGGGGAGGAGGAAGGCTTTTGAAATGAACTGCCAACGTACTATTGACATTTTGTTGAGCAGTCTTGCTAATCAGGCTGTTTTGTACCACCTGCCTTTCAGAAAGGTGTCAGGACTAGAACCTGCCTAGGTTTCTGGATGCTTCTCCTCCTGGAGGTAACCCACACCTGAAGAAGCCTCCTTCCGCGAGCATCAGGAATGACCAGGATGGCAGGGGTACGTGCTGGTTTTTGTATCTGTATCAATGTATGTGTACGGCCCTGGGTGTGCGTGGCAGTGGGGGGAGGGCGGGGGATGCTGGTAAGACAGGGCAGTACTCGGGACCGCTGGAGAGAATGGTCCAAATCCATCAGTTCCGGCCTAGGAATTTTCAGGATTGACTTGGCCTTATCTCAGCAATGGTTTGTAAGTTGCTATTTAAAGATTATAAAGAGCCTTGCAGTTCAGTAAAGCTAATTGCCTCCCTTTATTGTAGGAATAAGTGGCTGTAGCGCAGTCCCCATGCTCTTCTGTGCAAATGCTTTCCCTTCTTTCCTGCGTTTCATTTGAAGGATGCTATGTTATGCCCTACCAACCACTGATACGATGGCAATAGATTCTTGTCTTTTTCAGTGAATGCACAGTGCTCTCATAATGAGGATGTAGCTGTGTTGTGCAATCCAGGGAGGTTTCGTACAAGCATATCTTCAAGTGCTCTCAGAAGCATTACTCAGTCTACCAAATCAGCGTATAAAGGGAGCTAATGCCTCCATTAAAAATATTTTTAGCCCTGTTCCTCTAGGCTGACTTCCTTAATTTTGCCTCTATCTTCGGAAAGTCTGTGCTGAGGTACCGACTGCTTGGGGCAGCACCTGCTAAGTTAATGGTCGAAGAGGCAAGCTACGTATTTTTGAGCAAGGATAACAATGATTCCTCTTCCACAGAAGAGAACAAAGGCCATGGCTGCTGTGACAATCTGAGCCGAAGCAGCCAGCCAGAAACCCCAAGGACTGGCTTTCCTCCTTACTTTTCCCCCCCCCCCTCTTAAAAATACTCTTCTTTTTTTTTTCCAAAAAGCGTGTTGATTGATAGCAATTAAATGCACCAGTAGTGCTTTAGACATGGGCTGCCATGATTGCTATTTACAGTAAAGAAGTGGGTGCAGAGAGATGAAGTGGTTTGTTTACCACTCCACAGTAAATCAGGAATAAGAAAGGCAGCACCAAGAAACCATGTTGAGTCCCTGACTCTTTGTAATCGTGTACTCCTGCGCGTTGGAAGGAACACTGTACCCTGTTAGCACGGTAGCATTTAACCCTCATTCTGTGCCAGTGTAAATGAGGTTGCAAGGTGGTAAGTGGTGGAGAGCAAGGCCTCTGATCCACAAGAGTGAGGGTGTTCAGATGGGGAGCAGGTGATGACAAATAATGAAATTGAAGCAACGGAAAGATTAAATGAAAACATCAAGAAAAACTCAATAATGGTAAGATTAACTGCAGTATAACCTCCTACAGGAAGCAGCGAAGGCGGAGCGTTTTAATCGTTTAAAACAGGACTAAACATAGTTTTGGGTAACACATTACAGCACTGGAGTAAATGACTATAAGCTGGTGCAGCTACTGAAGGCTTAGCCGTAGCCCTAATATTCCTAGAATGTTGTAGGTTTCTAAGGAGGCTGTTGAGTTAATGCGTCAGCCGTCTGAGTCCTCTCTATAGACTAATAGGTTAGGAGCGCTAACAAAGCGGATTGCTAGCTCATGCGTGTCAGTCAGCATGTAGGTCTGTCTATCTATCTGTACATGTATGTGTCTATTTATATGCATATGCATCTATATGTGTATATAAATATTACATCAGGATAGGTTATGACAGATGTTAAAACAGTCATCCCTTTGCTGAATCGGCCTCAAACATGCTTTGAGTAGTTTTTAACTCTAGTGTTGGTAAAATCACTGTTCAGAAACAGGACACTTGAGATGTTTCCTCATTATCGACAAGCTGTTGGGGGCTAGGTGTATCACCCTTCCTGGGTGTGTAAAGGGCCTTGAAGAGGCGTTTGTGCAGGACTACCGTAATTAATTAGCCAGACAGTGGATGACAGGTGAAAACGTGGGTGACTTCGTTCCTCCCTCTGCCCTTCATGGATCACACCTGTTATGAAAAGGGGACTCCAGAAAGGCAGAATGGAAGAAAAAAGTTACTCTTGTTAGGGGGAAGAAAATCAATTATGTTTTAGGGCCATGTATCTCCTTACAATAAATCATTCCTAGAAAGAGGTGCTGGGATTCACCACAGCTTAGTTGGAATTACTAGCTTCTTGGCAGTACCACACGGTGTTACTTCAGTGTTTGGTTGACTAGAAGCGCGTGACTTTTCCCAAACATAGCGCAGAACTGTAAAAAGAAAATGCTGTCTGTACCACACTTTATCAAATGTTTTCCATACTCCGGTACTGCTCCCCTTCTCAAGTGGATGCACACTGTAGATCCTGTGCTGGGACCGGAGAAGTAAAACTGCTAACCTAGTCTACCCCTAAAGTCAGTGCAGCCCAGAAGCTGTTGATGAGACAACTGGAGCCCTAAGACTGTGAAAAAGCCAAATACCCCTCTGTCCATGCAAGGTATTTGGCTATGCGGTTAATTATTACCAAGTATAGGTCCAGACATTATTTGGCTCCTATTTACAATGGGTTGTATGTCCAGTGCTAGCAAAGAAATGTATATATAGAAAACAAAAATAAAAAAGCATGGGCATACATTACAAGAAACCTCTGTTAGACTTACGAACACTTGATGCGGTTGAGTTCAGTGCTTTCTCATTCTTTGCCATTTGTGTGTACAGTATTAAAAAAAAGTCCTACCTTTTTTTTTCCCTTTTTAAAAATACAGAACTGGTAGTCTAGTCACACTCTTACAAGTAAGTGATAAAAATAGAAAGCAGGTACCCGTGTGGGACTAAAACTCTACTAAAGCCTGCCCTTTTTTTTTTTTTTTTCACAAATATGTTTTCACAGACAATAATTAGCAGACAAACACACTGTTTGCAATTGCACTGTATTGACTTAAAAGGCGGATACAAAATTGTCTAAATAAAGAATGCCATCCAGGGTGAAAGGTGTGTGTGTGTGCGTGCACATGTATGTGCTGACACATGCTTGTATTTTGCTACTGTGCACCCGATCGTGGAAGCATGCTCTGCTCTTTTGTAATTCAGTGTTGCTCTGATGTGGTTCTGCTGCACACTCGCATACACACACACACACAGAGGAATGGAAATAGATTTCTGTGACAGGTGGCTTCTTTGTCTAAATCTTTTCCTATAAAAGAAAAAAAATGTGAAATTTTGGTTGGTTTAAAGGTTCTGCTCCATGAAGAAAAAAAATTCACAAAATCCATTGTTTTTCACCTTTTCAGTCATTTCCTCATGAATAAATATTATCCATTAAAAACCTTTAAAAAGGTGCTGCGATACACAGTGTTATATTTCCGTTTTCTTTATTGACTCTCTCGTTGCCATGATGATTCTTTCCCTCCAGCCTCCACAGGTGATTTTTGCCCTGTACCATGGCACAACACACTCTCCATGCAGGCTTTTCCTTTAATCAGCCTCTTCCTCCCTTTCCTAATCCTTCCTCAGTCCACAGCATGAATTGCGAGTCTGAAGAAAGCTGCCTTGTTAGGTCTCCATTGCTAATTCGATGACAAAATGTCAGGTTGGTCCATCCAGGCACAATTTGCAGCAAGAAAGGAACATGGAGGTGTGGAGGGAGAGGGCCACTGGTCTTCCAGCCTCCTTCTGCGCATGAGACATCTTACAGGGCAGAGACCTTGACTATGTTGCTTGTGGTGGTGGTGGAAATGTTCGTGGAGTGGCTGGGGCTGCTGGGCGGAGGCCTGCTCTCGCCTTCTGGCGTGAGTGCCGGCGGCGTGGGGATGCTGATGATGGCTGTCGTAATCTGGGCAGTTTTGCAGTTCGGTCTCAGCCCATCATCTGATTTCATGTTGAGACTGGAACGACTAGAAAACAAATTTAGTGTTTGGCCTTCTTTTTAAAACCATACAGTAGAAAGGATGGGAATGATAGTTGTTCTTAATCGGTATCTTATTCCTCTGAGCTAAGGGCACCGAAATACTCTGAAGACTCCGCTTAAATGTTCCCCCCAGTTCCTGCAAGGCATAATTTATTTCTACCCAGCTCACACTAAGCTTTTTCATCTGGTTAGGATAGCTTTTCACAGGGCAAATCGTTCTGTTTCCATTTCATTCTTGCATAATTCTCAGTTAAGAGGAAATCTAAATACACTGTCCTGTGTACTGCATCTTTTCAGAGCACAGGTAGTTCTTTCTGAGAAAGAGATGTTGTCTTCCTTGCATTTCAAGTGCCTCTTTCAAATTCACTGTCCCTTGATCTTTTCTATTTTTTCATCTCTCTGCAGTAGTTTCAAGGATCTGGCAGCTGGGAGCATTCTTATTAGATCTGCATCAATTGCATCCTATAATTAATTACAGAGGGAAAATGATAGGTTGATTTCTGTGCATCTGCACAGCTACAGGAGTCTGCTATTACCAGCCCAACATGTTCATTTTAAACACAAGGCCTGTCCTTTTAAAATGTAAAGCTCCCAGTTGGAAAGCTATTGCTGTTGTTATCTCCGAGTGACTCACCCAGAGGATGTTTCTTGATCGCTCAAGCATCCCAAGAACACGGCAGAACCCATTCTGCTCCCCGGTTGCCTCAGTCACAAGCTGAGAGTGGGGCAGTCTTAGGGACTGGGTGGTTCTGCCCGTGGTAACCAGTACACCCCGTTAGTTGCATTCCACGTGAAAAACAACTTAAAAGCTTTTTTTCTCTCCCCATTCTTACACAGTTTGGTAAGCAAGTGAAATAACAAACTGTTGACATTTAAAATATCACTGGCATCTGATCTAGCACCCACTGAAACAGGCAGAATAGCTGACATTCCCCTGAATTACCGGTTCAGGTGCTGGTTTGAACTATTGTCATATTGAAACTGCAACAGCCAGAGACTTGTTTTATGCTTGTTCATTCATATTTCATTCTCTGAGATGCCCTTCTGACTTCACTGTGGAACACAGTAATCGCCGGCTGCCCTAAAGGCAGCTTTTTTGCAGTTTCTAGATCCCTTTGATGTGAGTGGGGAGGAGGAGAATGGTAAGTTCAAAAACAGCCCGGTGCACAAGAGCTTAATGGGCTGAGGGGGATTTAGAAAGTAATTTAATATTTGCAAGAAAGATACGGTGAAGAAATGGTTTTTTTCAGCGAGTTAAGTATCAAATGAAAATTTCAAAGTTTTCTGTTGAGACCCTTCTTCACCTGCGTCACTAATAGCTTTTTAGGTGAGAACTACTAAGCTCTCTCTGTGAAATTCTTCCTTATTTGTTTCCCAGTGATGCTTACAGTTGCGATTTAGACTTTGGGACAGTGACAATCAGTGCAGTGAGTGTCCCAGGGCCCCATGTCAGTGTGTACAGCTCTCCAACAGCTTGTGCTGCCAGACCCTGATTAGCCAGTTGTCTTTGCCTTCTCCACGTAAGGGCTTGGAAGTACTGGGCTACCTGGGAGGTGGGCTGTGGAGCGGTCCTGTGCCAGCTTAGGTGAGTGGCTCACAGCTGGGAACTGCTGGCTCCTGCCTGTGTTATTAGCACTTCATAGGCTGGTTTTGGCTGGAGTTCATTCTTCTGTGTCCAGCCCGGCCATAGAAGAGCTCTACTAGTGTCTAGCTTTGGCCTGGTTCTTCCCAGAACAGCTAGGACCTGCTTTCCTTGGGTTGTCATTAGAAGGAGGGAAACAAAGATGCTTCCAGCACTAGACCCCTCTCCCTCGGGGAGAGGCTGTTGGCCTGCAAGAACGTTCAGTTGAATAATGCACTTCAGAGGTTTGCATGCAGTAGTTAGCAGCAAGAGCCTACTTACTGTACCTTGTCGTAAGTGAGGGCTGCTCGCTGCACTGGATGTGGATGGTGCTGAGCTCCTGCATACTCCGGAGGCGAGTGGCTGGCACACTGGAGTTGGGAAGGTGAGTGGTCTTCTTGTTACGACGAGAACAGCAGGAGGTGGTCAGTCCATGGTGACTTGACAAGGAGGGGCTCCGAGAAGAAGGATAGTTTTGCATTGAGCTCTCCATGCAGTTCTGCTCAAACAGTTGCTCATCTATGAACTCGTGGTTCTGGCAGGGAAAAGAATAGTACCGTTACTCTCCGGTCAGACACCAACAGCTTTGGCCCAACAGCAGTTTGGTTGCAACAGCACCTTTTGCTAGGTTGGTGGGATGCATCAGCCCCTTGTCTGTGTAAGATGTTCTCTGCCTCTGTGCCTGAAAATATGTGCACTAGGCAGATCTCTAAAAGAAATGACTCTGCTGCTCACTGCAACCAAGAGAAGATTTTGCTCTCCTGTATCAGTAAGGCAGTAAGTTGCAGTGGCAAAAGCATGGTAGTCTGTCTATGCTGCCTTGCTAATGTGCATTGAAATGGTTAAATTTCCTTTCATTTTTGTGTCTGGATTCCAGAAGTGGCTTCAAAAAGTCTGCAGTGCCACATGGCTGTGAATCCCAAGAGGAGATTTGGGCTCCTTTTTCTGTGTCCCTGGGGACGGGATTGTGTTGTATTTGGATGACCATCTTGACATATAGCTCAATTGCAGAATGTTGCTTGTGTTGGCTGTTGGGTGCAAGGCATACCTGCAGTTCAGTGAGTGCTATTAGCTGGGTGGAAATAAATGTGGCAGGTGAGAGTGCGAAGCGTATGGGGGAAGGAAATTCAGAAAGCTGAATCTTTAAAGAGTTTTTGTGCTAAGGAACGAGAAATCCTGAAAGAAAATTCTCATATGTGCGTGTATGAACACCCAAGTAGTTCTAGTGAACGTACTTCATCCAGTCCCTGTCACATCAGAAAGGATGGGAAAGAAAAGCAACCATGGTGAAGGCAGCCATCGGTTTTCATTGGCACAACTAGCAACCCTCACAGGAGACAAGAGCACTGCATAGCCAAAAAGAGCCACGTGCACAAACTCCCAAGGACAAGACCAGGAACGAGAAGGGAAGCAAACACTCTCCAGACACGTCACAGAGACCACAGAGAAAACAGATTGAATCAAAAAGGAAATACCTTGATGGTGGAAGTTCGTACAGATAACAGGGGATCATCCACAAGATAGGACAATCCCTACGGGACAACATGCCAACAGAAGATAAAAACACAATTGATTGATTGTCCATCCTGGCATTCACAAGTTTAGTCCCAGCATTGCATCTATTGCCTCAGCATTCCAGCCGGCTTGCTCAAGTTTAAATGGGCAACCGGACCTTCTCTTCACCAAACCTTGCCTGAATCAGACCCCTTTGTTCCTTCCTTCTCACACTTAAGCTTTTTAATGTTGTGTTCTTGGAAATAGAACAAAACTCGTAACAACTTTTATTACTTTGATCTTTGGAGAGCCGAAGGCAAAGGAAAACAAAGTTTCAGCTGCTGATTCACGAATAACAAATTGGAATTGTATTGCCATTGGGTCACCAATGGGTATGGGTTTTGATCATACGCTGTGGAAACAGCAAGAAGAAAGGTTTGGGTTGCAGGACTGGATTCGGTGCAGACAACATTTGGAGAAAACATGGCATGTGAATGCCCTTACGCAACGTGGGAGTTGGAACGAGTGGAAAAAAACCTCGTTTTGTTTGAACAAACTCCATCTGTTGTGTTAGTATGACAAAGTAACCTCTGTTACGGCAGCTAGAAGTACTTCAGGGTCACTGTCATCTGACACGCCGCATTTGTGAGCCACTCACAGCTATTCCGTTGTAAGGCTGGATTCTAGCTACGACCGCAGATACCATGACAATAAATAATGTACTTTTTTAGAATCCTTCTGCCTAGCTTAAGGAAAGGTGAATTGCCCATTGAAACAAGTTTGCAACCGCAGTACATTCCTCATCGCATTCCTGCAATTTGGTCACAAAATGACTCTTCAGTATTTAAAAATTCTCTTGCTACGCTTTAAATTTTTGGGAGGAGATCTGTTGTGGAGTATTTTAATAGATTATGTGAAGTATTATGCAAGCCAATTGAACTATTTTGATTGATAGTTTCAGACCAGAATCAAAACTTGCTATGAGTTGATGCAACATCATGGTAATAACTGGCTGAAAAAAGCGGGGGAAAACACATCAAGCTGTGCAGATTCTCCCTCTAGGTTTTAATCAAAACTCAAAGTGTCACTGTTATTGTAATTCTTTGCTGAAAAAAGCAACGTTTGGAACGTTTTCAACCACTGAGGCTCACTGAGTAGGCTTGCGTGCTGGAGGCAGTCTAGCTTTGTTAGTGCGGTAGGCTAGTCCATCCCCAAATTAGGGTGCGCTTTGGCCATGTTACTGCCAGCACCCCAACCGGCTCATGAGTAATGGAGCGACTCATGCAGCTCCCGGAGATGTCCCCCGTCCCTGTGCAGACGTCAGAATTTCTATAAGCCTTTGGGAAGTCAGGGCCTCGCAAGGGCAGACCTGGAGGCAGGGCTGTCAGTGTTTGTTTGCTTCAGCCAATTTGTTAAAAGTTTCCAAATGAAAGTATTCTTGAGAAATGTGGGTCGTGGTAGTGAAGCTTTTAAGCATAAAGTTCTAAACTAAAGAGTCAGATTGTGAAATATCTGCTTGTTATGTAAACATCCAAAATTGCTAGTCATAAAGGCAAGATGCGTCTTATAAAATACATTCGGTAGTCATTGATACAGGAAGAATCGGTTCACTGTCCTTGGAATGGTGACCTTCAGAGCTCATTGTGATAAACCAGCTGTACTCAGCAGGTCACCGTAATTAACCAGCCATCGTCTTCCAGTGTATCGCTGAAGCCTAAGTGGTGTTATTCCAGCATAAGCCAAACTATGGAAGGGAAGGTGATTTATCTAAAAGAAAGCTCTTGCAAGTCAGAAATCAAAAGTACATTTGATAATGGATGCAGGTAGAAAAAGGCATGAATATTTCAAGTGTTAACCTCTCTTCATTCTTTCTAGAATGAATCGTGGTATAGATAATGTGTTCCTTTACTGCAGAACCTTTTATATAAACCTGGAAGTAAAACATATGTATCAAATAAATATCTGAAATGTTCCAAGAGGCTTTGCATGCAGAATCACGTATTGAAAAATAAAATTCTTGCTCTGACATGACACGAACAGAAAAGCCGTGTTACAGAAACTGCTTGACTGGCTTTGAGATAAATGACCTGCTCGTGTAACCAGAACTCTGGTGAGAAAAGATGTGTGCAACCTTTAAACCCATTAAGGGAGTTGATCTGCTCCGTGCCATATAAAGGGCTAAAGGTTATTTTCTGCAGCCTCTTGGCACTGGTGACCAGATGGTAGTTTGGAGTCACTGACAGCAGCTTCCTCCTCTCAAGGCAGCAGAACTGTCCTTTATTACGAACTGGCACAGGCGACGAGTTTATATGATTTGTGACTGACAGCACAAGACAAATGCAGTTTAGCTCTCTTTCAGAAGCACTGAAGAAACTCAACTTAATGTACGCCTTGTCTATAGGATCTCCCTAACCCCACGCTGAAAAGTTACTCGCATTCGAATGAACTTGACTGAGCAACCTGCTGTTGACTTTGTACTGGTGTAGATGACTGGAGTAGCAGATAATTGTGTCTTTATCCCTTTGCGCAGTAATTATATTTTTTAAAAAGAAGACAATGAAATAAAGTGCATTTATCCCATTGCAGAATATTCTTGGAAGCTTGAGTGTCAGCCCCCGCTGGCGTAGTTTGTAGCCCTACTGAGTATGTCTGAGTCCCACTACAGAGCATCCACGTGCGCGTCTTTTCCCTGCGAAGCCTGGGCCAGGCACAAAGCCCTAGGAAGATGGAAAAGGATTGTGTTTCTACTTACGGTTGTTTTTTCCAGGCAGTGCAGCAGGTGGTGATGTTGGCTTTCAATTAAGGAGGTGCCTTTAGTCATGTGCTGTTCATCTTCAGTGGATCCCTAAATAGCCAGAAAAGGGAGGGGAGGAACAACAAAACCCAAACTAGGTGTAAACCCATGAAAACAAACAGAACTACCGTCATTAGCTTTCACAGGGATAAAGATAACAATTTCAGTGTTGCCAGCTCTCAGGTTTTTCTCACGACTCTTAGGAAGTTACCTCCTTAGAAGTTTCCTCATTACAGATTTGGCTTGTAAACTGAGGCGAGGAGCTCAGCTTTGATTCAAAAGCAGTGTGTTGCTGGCCATTTTGTAGCTGTGGAGGAAACCTGGGCAATAGCGTTGACATACTGTGTCAAGGCTCAGGAACCAGACGGTAAAGGAAAAAAGAGCCCGTGCTGTTTTATTTTTCTGAACAGCTTTAAGACTTTTAAGCTTGACGTGACCTTTGAATGCCAACACATGTCCCCTGAACTGTAGTCTCTGTTAGGCGACAAACCTGAAGCTGTCTGGCTTTTGGTGAGCTGAAAGCCTGGCTCTGCCTGACTGCCAGGGCTGCACAGGCCTGGTGGACCTCGCGTGCGTTCCTGCCAAAGCCTCCCGAGTCACGGCTGCGTGCCACATCGAAAAACGCGAATCCGGGGTTCGTGCCTTGGGCTTTGTAATGCTGTTTCTAGAGAAAGGACTCCTGGCTCTGGCTCTCCTCCTCAGCTGTTTCCCGCGCTTTGTACCTGCGGCATATCAAACGGGGCTGCTCTTTCCGTACATCGGGTTGTTGGTGGGGAGTTCATAGCAGGTCCCGAGGACTGGGTTCGGTGCAAACTGAAGGTGCGTAACCTCTCCCGTGGCGAAGCCCTCTTTGAGAGGCAGGGAGAAGGGAGGAACAGGCAGGTACTACTTTTGTAAGAGTTAATATATAGAAATCATCCTCTTCAAGCATACAGCCAATGAAGAGGCCCTGTGCAGCAGCAGCAAAGGGTTTATGTTCGCGTGAGGTGTGGCAGCAGTTCCCTAGGAGAGGGAAGGTCCCGTCTTCATTAGTTTCTTACGGCTTGTGGCTTTTGCCCAGTAGGGTGGCTTACTGTGATTTATGTTTTAGTAACATAGTGCCCAGGAGCCCTGTGAACTGACCGGGAACCCTCTGTACATCACTTAGCACAGAACCAGAATAAGGCAAGCCTGTTCCAGAGACCTCACGGTCCAGATACTTGACTCGCGTACAGCAACACCTGTACAGTTGGGGACCAGCTTTCCCCCGTTTCCCCTGTGTGCTCAACCTGCCGAAACGCAGCTAACAAATTCGTAAGCTAATTCAGAGCGTTGGGTGTGCTTAGAGTCAAGCAGGCAGCCCGTGCCACCTGAGATGGCATTGGGTACAGCTGAGAGTATTTAGGCTGAAAAACTATTAACAGGAGTGGTCATGCCGGGGAGGACATAGGAAGTGTTGAGGGGGATGAGCTGCTTGTGGTGTGCCTGTTCAAGGACTCTGCGTTGGAAAGACTCGTTGGGGCAGTGTTGCTGATTGTTCCCAGCTCCTACATCAGGTATGTGCGCCTGTGGGCGTTTGGGGAAGAGCCCGCTCAGGCTGCGGTGTTTATTAGCGGTTAGGATAGGCTACAGATCTCGGACCAGTCTGCTTTTGTTCAGCTGAGGGGCTTGGTCTGCTGGAAAGAAACAGCCGAAATAATAGAAATGGCTAAGAGGGTAGGAGCTTGAGTTCAGTTCAGCTTGGCATCAGGCATTAATCAGAACTGCAACAGGCCAATTTAGTCACCTTGGGCGTGGGGATGGATGTCCGAGACTTTTGATTTCTGCACTGTGTTATTGGTGAATCAGATGCTTACGTTCCTCAGAATATAGCGTGTCGCTTACCCTACGATCTGATGATCAGGTACACCTCAGAAATTGAAGGAAAAGAAACAATAAGAGTTAAGAGCGTTTCTGTGCTGTTTGAGAGCCAGGATTATTTTTCTGACTTTGTTCTGTGGTGGCAGAGTTGAGAGCTGCGTTGTTAAGGACGTTCTCTTACTACTACTTAAGCTCCTGATCTTGAAATTCACTGTGATTTCGTGACACATTAATCTGTGTGTGTCTTTGATGACTAGCGTTTTCATAGACAGTTATATGCACTAAAATGGCAATCGACTGTTGTAAAATGTTTCCCTGTGCTCCATAAGGAAGGAGGGAGTGGCGTCTTCTGTAACGCCTGAATCTGAAAGTCAAAAATTGACGTGCGTGGCTTGAATCTCTACTTAGACATGAAACAGCAGTACCTAACTGTTCAAGAGAGAAAATGGGTGGGATGGGAGGCATGGCAGAACATTTTGGCAGAAGTGCCAGGATGTTCTCTGTTGTTCTCAAGGGGGTCAAATCCAACTATGCTTAAAGCATTGCTTTTAGGTACACCCATGTGTCCCAGTGATTCACTGCAAATGCGTGTTCTGGATGCCTTTCCCAGGATGGTTCTGTGATCCTTAAGTGAAGGAATAACTCTGTCTCTGACAGATGCCAAAGCATAGCTGAACTGGTACGTTAAGAAAGCTTACTGTACACAGAAATAATGGTTTCCTATGGGAGCGCATCTTAGGCAGGTTATGGGGTTTTTTGTTGCTGTTGTTTTGGAAAATGGAGCACTCCCAGAAGTATTTTTAGAGGGGGTCTAAAAAAAAAAAAGTTCAATTTTTCTTACTAACAATCCTCCTGGTGAGCTGACACATCAAGCAGGTCCTGTTCGTACCCTGCTGAGATTACTGACTCTGCTGAAGTCTGTGCTAGAATATTTCCCATGGAGGTCCTTGCAAGCCCTAAAGCAAATACGATGCTGCAGTACAACACTGGGAAAGGAGGGAGAAAGAGCGCCTATTGCAAACAGTATCTTTTTGTGAGGATTTGCGCGAGAGCAGATCCAAATGGAAATCTGAAAGCAAAGATAGCGCTTCCGTACCCCTGGCGGAAGACTTATGCCAATTGTTAAATTTTGGCAGCACAGCTTAGTCTCTCCCTCTGCCTTCCATCCTGAGGCTAGGCGTGCCGCTGACGGAAGTGGATCAAGGGACGGCAGTGACCAGGAATAAAGCGTAGCATCAGTGAGTGTGACTCGTACCTTATCGTCCTTCCAGTTTTTCTTCAGTCAGCTCAGTGTGTTCAGAAACAAAGAGCATGCAACCACCGAGAACATCCTAGCGTGCGAATTAAGAATGAGATCTGCAGGAGCTAGTGCCCTAGGACGGTGAGAGTGCCAGCATCACACAAATGCTTGGCATTTTGAGAGTGCTCTTGAGGAATGTATACCTATAGAGATCGCATCAGTGGCACCTACGTTACTGCAGGCAATCAAAATCTGTGTCTTCATTAGAAGAGCCTGGCTGTAATGAAAAAGCTGGAGGGAGGAGAGGAAATGGTTTGCTTTTTGAGCTGGGATGCCAGTTTTGCAAGGATTTGATGCCAGCCACCATTCAGTTTGTTCTTGGAAGACATTCATGGAGCTGCCGGTTGCTTGGAGGGGGACTGAAATGCACTGTAGTGTCAGTTCTGAAATCCAAAATACTTCCACTTTACCTCTTCTACTTGGTGCTTCAGCACGCAAAATTGGACACCAGTGAACCGAGACGAACTGGTTCAGTGGTTAGACTGTCCCTTCCCGTGAGAATGGCAGTAACGCTTGTCTATGGCCAAGCAGATTCTGCTTGTGAAAAGGCACAAGGCCTCACAGCATGCTGTTCCTAGGGTATACACCTCCGAGCATTTTAGCTAAAAGGGACTTTCAGCTAGCTGTGCCAGGAGATTAACGCTAAGAGGATGTGTGGGGTGCTGCCATGGGAAGAAGCTCCCCATCCCTTCAGCACTTCTGACGTAAAGCCCACTACAAGTCTCTAAATGAGGAGAAAGTGGTCTGAGTACTTCACGTCTAAATGGTAAATGCAGAATGCCACAAATCCACTTGGTCCTGAAGCAGGAGTCTGTATTCTTGCTAGGAGCAGGACTCCTTCCTGCTGCTGTCCTCGGGTAAATCCTTTTCTTTGCTTTTTCTTTACTTTGATACAAGGGTACAGGCTGAAGACATGCTGTTCTCTTGAAAGATGGTGTCAGTGTATTCATTCTGGTGCTAATGAAAGGATGTTCCAGCACATGTTCTGGAATCTCGAACAGTGCTGCTTTCCCAGTTTATTAGTCTGCAGAGCCACAGCTAGGGTGTGTTCTGGGGCAGTTGTTTTCCTTGGGTAAACCCTCAAGGTGTCAGACTGCGGGGCAATCTGCTGGGCACTTGTAAAACAGTTATACGTTGATCACGGTACTGCGTGATTGCTAGTGATGGAAGCGGTAATATCTAGTCGTGGCCATAGAGTAATTGCAGTTGGAATTACTGCTGAGTAACAAACCAGCCCTATGGCAATCCATGTGTGAAGTCTGTTAAAGTTAGCACGACTCCTGGGCAGGGTATCAAAGTGGGATGTGTACCTGCCCGATGAAGCAGTTTGGTACTAATTCGACTGATGGATACGCGCAGTATGCGGGTAATGTTTTGGTCCCTAATGTAGCAACTACAGAAGTCACATTCCTTCGTATTTTTACAGCTTAAAAAATTTGGCTAGCTGGACTGTGCTGTCATTCATGCTTTGGACTCTCAAGGATAGTTTATTCTCCTGCCGGAAAATGAAAGGACATAAGGTCTTGCCTTGTGGAGTTAAAAAGGATCGTGTGTACCTTTACAACAGAGGATGTTCTGCAGTTCTGTAATTAATTAATGCCACTACCTGGGGATGGAGGACGTGTCTGGGTTCTTGATTCAGGTATGAGGCTGGTCCTCAGGTGGTCAAAGATCGTTTCCTCCTGGTGGTTATGCAGATGCCAGGCACAGCTTTGGCAAGTTTCTTGTTTGAGTAAATGGTATTCCTGTATGTCACAGGTGGATGGTAATTCTTCCTTCTCTGTACCCTTTGCTTTTGACTATTTCTACTGGAAGTTCCTTAGTGTGGGGATATTTTCTTAGGAAGTATTAATACAAGTGTACACAACACTCGGTGCTTTTCAAAGTAGGATTTGTGGATCTGACGAGGCTGTGGGGGCGTCATGTTAGCACTTAGAGCTAGAAGCCCACCAGAAAGCAGATTGCACCCAAAAAAGCTTGGGAAGACCTGCTCTAGGTGCTACTGTATATCTAAATTTGGTTGTTCATGGGTAAAAAAGTCCTCTAGAACCTGTTTAGAAATGTTTTTGTTTTCCTTCCTGTGTCTACAGTAGCTTTGGACCCTTCTTCCCCTGATTTTTGGTCAAGTGCCAGGAAGCGAACCCATTCAGCCAAATATTTCCCTCAACCTCACGCATTTTGGACTTAAGCATTGGTGCGTCAGCTGCTCTTCCGCGAGTGGTCTTGGCAGGGAGTTTTGGTTGAGAAGAGAAGCGAGGAGATTGTTGTTGGGCTGACAGGCTGGAAGATCAAGTGCAAACTGAGTGTCCCTGCTCTTCTGGCATTTTTAAAAACTAGAAACCTAAAGCTCAAAATGAAGTTTTAAATTTGTAGTCAAATTTAGTGTGTTCCTAGGTAATGAAACAGCAGAATGTCAGCTGAGCTGGCGTCCCTGTCCTGAGCCTTTGCTTTTTGGGGCCAGTCTTCCTGGTCTCTCATATTCTTGATAAAGAAACTTTTCTTGAACCGTTCAACAGCAACATATGGTTCAAGAAACAGATTTTCTGAGTGTCGCTGCCATTCGCAGAGCAAGAGGCAGCGTCAGATGTGTAGCCCGAAGGATCGACCTTGTTTTGGAGGGGAGAACAGAAACTGATCCCGGCATCCTACCTTCCAGATCTGTACTTTGTGTGAAGTGCTCTTGCAGAGACAGTTTAAAAACTATTCCAGGTGTAAAGGGCCAGATTCCACTATCTCAGTGTGCACGGAATGGCATCCTATGTGCAAAATAAGGTGCTGCACGATTTCCCTCTGTGTGCTGTACCCACTGAATTGGGTAGGAGTGGGCTCAGGTCTTGGTGCGCGGCTTTCACCTTGAGCTGAGAAGGTTTTTTGGCTTTGATTTTACAAATGCAAGAGTGTGTGCCAGGGAAAATAGTAGACATTTGAAGGATGAGGCTCCAGGTAAGGATGCATGAGCAAGTGCTAGGCGGCTCTGGTGGCTCGATTAAGCATTCTTCATCTCGCGCTTCGCTCTGCACATGCACGAAAGGCTGATTTATTTGAAATGAAATCCACAAAATGTGCTAATACCTGCTCTGGTGTTGATCAGGCTTTAATGTAATAACCTCCTCTCATTTTCACTGATTCCGCTGAGCAATCTGACGCACTTAAAACTTTTTTTCTCGTGAATAGCTAGTATTAGCCTCCAGAGGCCTTTCTGTTAAAAATAAACCCATCGCCAAACTGCCTGAAACTGGAGCTAGGGAATATTCTCCTGTCCCGTCAGGCGCGATCAGATAGCCCGTATTAGAGGGAGACTCTTGAAAATAAATAACTGTATGTTGAAAGAGAGTGGATATCTATAGCGTGGGCAGACCCTGGGTGGTACAAATCACTGCGGCTCCAGCAGCTCCCTCGCTCGGAGAGCTTCGAGGGAACTGTGAACCTGATCATTGCTGGAAGGTCAGATCCTTTCCTAGCTCAAGGAGGAGCCCGAGGAAGGTTTTTCCTCCCATCCAGTCTTGCAGCTGGATTCCAGCTGTCCCTCCACACGGCACGTACAGTACGTGAGAGCATAATTATAGCCTGATGCCATTCCGTGTGTGAGGCTGCCATGCTGGATAACGAGCAATTAGGTGGCAATGGAGAAGGGGAGGGAGCCCAGGGAGAGGAGTGGGAACAGGGAGCATCTCAAACTCTGTGAAAGGAGATATTGTCTCTGCACTCACCGTCAGCTCGAGGGCTTCGTTCAGGAGGCCGTTGCGCTTGCTGTGAAGGTAAGCGTTGGAGCTGCCCGTTTTGGCCACTCGAATCCTTGCAAGCCGGGCTTTCTGTGAAGGCAAACAAGCTGAAGTTATACCTTGGCACACCGAGTGATTGGTCCTGTGCTGGCAATACCAGGAGGAAGGACATTTCAGGTTCTCCTTGCACCTGAAAAAGCCTGGGGGTGAAATACAAGGGGTGCGTGGACAGGACGAGGCGCTGTTGAACAGCCAGCGCAGGTCTGTCTCCAGGAGCCAGGTGAGTACATGTGTCTGGAGAACATAATCTGCCACAGAGCGTTAGTGGCCTTTCCAGAGACAAGAAATGGTGTCCTGCCGATTTGTTTGTCCTTTCAGAAGTTAATAGTCATTTTTGGGGAGTGAGATGCACAGCAACTAGAGACACCTGTCTTGGACGTGTTCCTGGCATAGAGCACTGTCTGGCTGTGCGTGATCTAGTGGTGCGTACGCGCTCTGCACGTGTGCTGCTTTCACGGCTCACCTCTCTAACACTCCTGGCTGTTTAATCCTCTCTATCTTTCAGCTCGGCGCTCTGACATCTGTGGTGTCACTTGCTCTGCTTGTACCGCAGCTAGCGTGGTGGCACCCGGTCCTCGGTGCTGGTGGAGGTGCCGCTGCAGTGCAAGGCGCCAGGAACGGGCGTTCAGAGGGAGGGGGCTGAGGGGGACGTTTGGTGACGTGCTCCGCTTACCAGTCAGGTGGCATAGGTTGTTAGTTTAGTATTGGGAAATACTAATGAAAAAGTCTGCCTTCATCATCCTGCAGTAGGGAAAGGCACCAGATTTGTTCCTCCCGTCCTCTGCAGTGGCAGTGCTAGTTTATTGACTTTGGTATCTGATAATATGAGACTCTGTCCAAAAATATGCATCTCTTGACAAACTGACGGAATTCACTCTGCAACAGCACAGACGTTCAACTCTTCTCATTTGCATTCATCCCTGACCCTCCTGCCGTCCAGGTGGACAAGTTAAATGATAAAAACCAGTCCAAAATCAAGCAAGAAAAACAAACAAGAGCCTCTTCCTTTTCAATCACACAGTTTTTAGCGTTTCAGTTTTTCTTTTCCGTTGTTGCCTGCTTCTCTGTCAAGTGCTGATTTGCCTTTTTCTTTTCTACTGTTAAATTATGACTCAAACACCATTAAAAGTAAATACGTGAAATAGCTGTGGCTATTAAAAAATAATTACTTTGTGCTGTATTTCAAAATGCTGCATAATCTTTTAAATAACCTAGAACTCGTGATTTTTCCGTTCTAATTAGGGATGGGTAGGGTAATGGATATACACTGTAGGAAGAGTAAAGCCAAGAGGCAAATACCTGCAGTGGGTCCAGACAGTGTAACAATACCAGGAGCTCTACTACCGTAGCTGTGTGAGTGATTCTGGCCCTCAATATTGGAAAGATTTGTTTAACCTTCTGCTTAAGCAGACAATTTCTCAGGCGAAGACATGCACAGGATACTAGTTTGCAGCTTTAATTAGGTGACACAGACTGTGACCGGTCTGAAAAATAGGTCTTCTTTCGACACCCCAAAATGGGGACATCCAAAACTGACTTTTTCTATACTTCACCTGGATTGCATTGTCCCATTTTAACACCAAGCCTCCAAGTCGGTATAGGAGAGTGAAACTCTGACGAAACTTACTCCGTCCTGCGGCCAAGGTATCTCACGGGGCTTGATGGGCAGGGAGCAGGGGACCGGGGACTGAGGCGCATTCCGTTTCCCAGTTACACGGCAGTGCCTCTCTGTTCCTGTTAATTACTCTTCCATTCAATTATTTCCTCCATTTGCAAGTATGTGATTCTCCTTACTTTTCGCAACGATATTCTCTCTTCCATAATCGGGATTGGATATTGGATCCAGCGATGGCCTTTACAGTGAGGCTCTGGTGGCAACCACAGATGGCTTCCGTTTCCTTTCTGTGCTTGACAAAATACCAGCTCCTTTGCTGCAGGAATTACGAGAGTCTCCCAGCTTGCCCACCTCGCCTGCAGCAGGAGAGGGTTCATCCTCATCTTCGGTTCAGTCAATTGTTGAAGTGGATTCAGTCTTAGGCTCTTGTAATGAACATTATTCCCTTTGCCTCCAGGCTAGCAGAGCATCAAATATTAATAGCTGTACTCCACGTGGACTGGAGATGGTTCGTTTCTGAGCTCTGTTCTCTTTTCTTCTTTGAAACAGGGCCACTAGCTATCTAAATAATTAAGCCCCATAGCTTTTGTAGTTTAGAACAGACGACGTTATCTTAAAAAATGTCAGTGGGGCAGGACAGAAGTTAATCCTATTCTCCTTACAGAAAAGACTGTCTAGGATAGTCACATAGCCTCACTCTGTGCCCCCATCGCGATTACATTTGATAGATATCTTGATTAACTTAGCTAGAGAAGTTAATTAAAATTGGTGCCTAAAATTGGTCTGGTCCTCCAGACAATTTCCCACATTGGACTAGAAACAACTTGAAAACCATAGTTCGTGGGTTTTTTGTGAAAGTCTGTGTGTAAACGTGCATTACTAGGAAAGCACATCTGTCGAGTGACACAAGCTTCACGTGATGTTTAGGTTCGTGCCATATGTTTACGCGGGATGCAGCGCTCTGATCACGCCTGACAGTAACAAAGGGTTTAAGCGCAGCA
Source organism: Steatornis caripensis (assembly GCA_013398225.1). Taxonomy (NCBI): domain Eukaryota; kingdom Metazoa; phylum Chordata; class Aves; order Caprimulgiformes; family Steatornithidae; genus Steatornis; species Steatornis caripensis. Next base: position 47,975 of record VZSC01001672.1, on the reverse strand, counting down.
ACGCGCTCCCCCGCCGCCTGCAGTGGAGGTTCGACGCTGGCTTATGCGACTGAGGACTTGGAGGGCACCTGGCAGCAACGTGAGGCTCGCGTCGCAGCGTGGAAGCATGTAAAAGCTGGCTGTTTTGTGTTCTCCGTTGGAATGCATCTGTCTGGACTTGGCCGGCTGGCAGAGGTGTGCTTTGGCAGATGAGGTGAGGAGTAAATTCCAGAGGCAAAAGCCTTGAACTTGGGGCATCCCACGCAGGCTCTGAGGGAGCTGCGTTTTGCACGGAACCGTACTGCGTGCTGTCGCGTACTTTGCCGTCAGAAACCAGCGAATTAGGCTGATGAGGTCTTCCACGTTCTGCCGGTTTCTAACGTGTGTGCGTGTGCTTTTGCCATCCCTGTCCTGCGGAGCTCAGTACTTCTGGTTTGCAGGACAGAAGGTGGACAAATGGAGGACCATGTTTTTCTGGCCGTCTGCTGCAAATGTCTTTTGTGGGGCAGGGCCAGCTGTCTCCTGCGTCTTATCCCACAAATGTGACGGACTAGAGGTCGTTAGGGCCAGGCCTGAGATCACTGTTACTGAATATAACCCCTGCACGGAGAGTCTAAAAAAGGAAAAGAAAGCGGCACACTGTGTCTGCATGTGGAGTGGTAAGAGGAGTTGCTAGGAAACCACAGGATCTCAAAGTGCATATGACCTAATCTGGAAGATAATTTATGTGATGAAAATAATAATACTAATGACAGCCACTTACAGGTTAGAATGATTAATTTGGTTATCTTGGAGCCCACACGTCCCTGAGAGCAGGGTGGAAGGCAGGTCTCGGTGACTTCTGGCTCCTTACTGCTTTTGAAGAAGCTGGAGGCTCGGGATGAGCAGGAAGGGCAGTGAAGCGCTATGCGTGTGGAGCGTTGAGGTACGGTGGGGAGGATGATGTAAGTGGCTGTCAGCATCCTGGGTATCTACGTTTCCCAAAGGGACTGACAAAGAAGGAAGAATAGTCCGTCCTTGTCTGTTAGCCGCTTTGGAGAAGCGCAAGGAGCAGGAGTTGCTGGCTAGGAAAAATGCTTACCAGATGGCAGGCCCAGGAAACAGCTAATTATTATTTATTGATGATTTTCATCTAGTTCTTACGGAGATAATGTTCACTCTTGATTTATGTGATATAATACACGAGTAAGTTAGAACCTATGACATAATTTCACGTGTGCCAGACATCTTCAGCTTTCCAGAACTTCTGTGCTTTTGAGCAAGGAGATGACTGGAGTACGCGTGTGTCAGGTGCTACGTGTGCAGGTCCCGTGCCCACTCCTGCTCCTGCTTGGGACTGGCGCTTTATTAGTGTTATCCCTCACAGAATGGTTGAGGCTGTAAGGGATGTCCAGAGGTTATCTGGTCCAGCTCCTTGCCTCGAGCAGGGTGACCCAGACCCAGTTGCCCAGGACTGTGTCCGGATGGCTTTTGAATATTTCCAAGGATGGAAACTCCATAACCTCCCTGGGCAACCTGTGCCAGTGCTTGGTCACCCTCGCGCTGAAATAGTGTTTCCTGGTGCACGGATGGAGCCTCCTGTGTTTCAGTCTGTACCCATCACCTCTGGTCCCGTCACTGGGCACCACTGAGAAGAGCTGGGTGCCGTCCTCGTTGCCCCTCCCTTCAGGTATTTATAAGCACTAAGTCCCTCCGAGCCTTCTCTTCTTTAGGCTGAACAGCCCCAGCTCGTGTAGCCTTTTGTCCTAGAGAGACACTCCAGTCCATATCCTATCTAAGTGCTGAAACCACACTAAGAGCACTCCTGGCAGAAAATGCAGCTGCACTATATAATTAAGTCCTTCACGTTTTTTTTTTTCCCCTGAACGATTAGCAGTTTGAATGTGTGTAGAACTATTGCTAACTGCTGCAGTGAGTCCAGTGGTGCCGTAGGTGTACACCGCTGGTCTTTTAAGGCCGAAATGAAGCTGTTCTCAGAAGTAATCAACAGAATATTTTGATCCGGGTTTTATTTCCAAGATGAAACATCACAGCCATTCAGTAAGTGCTCGATGTTCTTGCATTTGCCTGCATCTGTTGCTGGTTTGGGTCTGGACTTAAATTCTAGATGGAAAGAACATGGTTGATTTTAGGCTACGGAAAAGCTAACAAGCAGATTGTACATTTAAACAGGAGTTTCTGCAGACTTAACAACAGGGCTTAGAGTATGGAATGACAAAAAAGTATTTTCTTGTGGTTATGTTCTCACCTTCCTAAAACGATCTCGTCTGTGCTGCCTTCGACTAGTGGTAGCATAAAATTCAGAAGGGGATTCAGCAAAGACTTCAGTTTGTACTCTGAGTGGGAACTCTGTGCACATATGTAACTTGGAAAGGGAATGGATGTAACCTTCATCTGGTGGAAAATTGCTTGGCTCCCCGGCCTACGGTGGTAGTTTTTCCTTGCCAAGCAGAAAATGGAAAAATCTTCAGTTAAAAAAAAAAAACCCAAACGTTCAGAAATAATGGTGGGCAAGATATTAAATGAATCTACTGTCTGTGGAGTGCTTTCCTCGGTAGGATCATGCAACACTGATTGTCTGTCCTACTTACGGCTCCGGGAAGCTGATGTGCCGTCTTTAACAAAGCCTGGAAGCGGGCTGGACTGCCAAACTGGGGCTCGGGGTCATTACTCGTGTTTGAACACTGAGTGAAATAATGGCTGTTTGAAAAGCAAATGGCCCATATAATAAGTACTAGTTGTTACTCTGCTAGCCGTGGTTCCATCTGGCTATTGGGATAGGCAGGCAGCGGAGTTACAGCAGTGTTAGGGGAGTTAGTTTTTGCAGATCGTCTTTCTGTCATTTAACCTTTTTTTCCTGAGAAACAGAGTATGCACATTTGGACTCTTCTTCCTCTCAAATCTTTACGTTAAGCAGCTTTTGAGCCAAGTTTAAATATTCTGTCATTTTTGCTTTGGGGGAGATGTTGTAGAGCTGCATATGGAAATCAGATAGTGTAGAACTCATTATATTCCTATATAATTTGGTAGAACCACTTACGGTCAGACCTTGATCTTATTTTGGGCCTCTTCATTACTTTCCAGAGATGAAAGATTCCCCTCCCGTCCTCTGTGGCTCTCCTTTTAATCCTACCTTACCCTTGGCACCATTAAAGCAACAGAAGATCATTTCGAATGCACTATATCGTTTAATCTTTTCCAACACTGAAGAACACGATGTTCGATCTATTTATAGAACAATGCACAGAATCTGGAGTTTAATGGATCTCTGCTTCTCTACTAGTCATAGATATCCTGGCTGATTAAACACAGAACTTTGAAAAAAGTGTCGTAATATGCAAAACTTGCAGAGAGACACGCAGGACGGTCAGGAAGCCCCTGGAGCACCGGGGCCGCTCATCTCCTGTCGCAAACTTCCTCTTGTACATTTTCATCTTGAATTTAACAAGCTCTGGCTTAAACTTAGTGAAGCTCTGACTCCCACTGGGTATTTATTTTAGAACTTCGTTCTTCTACTTTGGAAATTTCTTCTGATTCCCACCCTGCCTGCATGTGTTGCCAATTTTACTTGGTTGTCATTGTATTGACGCTTTCTTTTTACGTTGACCGTTCCCTTTCAGGTGTTTGCTGCATTTGACGTGAAAGCATAGAGTAAACTTCATTTTTCGTAGAGTTTGACAATTCTCACTATTCCTTTGCTTTACATTTAAGAAGTAAGCTTTTTTGGAGGCCATTTCCTATTTTTATCCTCTGTAGATGCCCTGTTTATTTCTAACGCTTGTTTTAGTTATCCTTCTATCCCTCCACCCAGAAAGGGTTACGGTCACACCTTGATCTCTGTAAGAACTGACCTTATGGACAGTTTTCCCTTGACTGGAATACGTTATACACAGTTACTGCCTCTTGGCTGAAATTCAAAGCTTCCGCTACGCTAAGGTTCCCACGCTACTGGTCCAGCTGGCTGACAAAGCTAGCTCTCGTCACAAGTTCTTAAGTTTGCCTCTTGAAATAGCAGTAAAAGAAATTCCTACCTAGGGTGTCAGAATCTGTCTGGAAACTTATTGCTTCATAAACATCTTCTCAAGAAAAGAGCCTCATGGTTTTCTGCATCACTAATAGGGGTGGTTGTTCTCCATTGTTCTAAAATAAGGTTCTGTGTTGCACTGAAAGCAAAGTGTGATCAGCATCTGTCTGCCTGTGATTTATCTGTCTGCCTGTGTCTCCAGATCTCACTTTTATAACATCTTTCACACAGCTCACACCCCTAATTAATAGCTATAAAGTATTCAGAGGCTGGAGAAATTAACAGAATTTGATCTAGTGTCACAAGCCGACTTGCTAGACCTGATATATGAACCCTAATTAATGGTGTGGAGGCCTGTGGTTAGCTACAGCAAATGAAGGTAATTGCTTCATGTAGTGCTGCTCACACCTTCCCCAGGAAGACGGTGAAAACGGGGGGAACGGGAGCTGCAAAATCTTTGTATGAAACTCAAGAACTAAGCAAATTTGTAAAACTTGTGCCTGCCTTTCTCCCCCGTGGAATGAAGCCAAAGGGGAAGAGATGACGGTGGGGCTATTTTCCTGCCTCGTCGTCCGCTCACTGGCAGCGAGAGCATCGTCTCCAACGGGCAGGTGCCTGCTGGCAGCACGGGGGGAGAATGGGGTTAGGCATTCGTGTGGGCAACGCTGTCGCTCCGGGCGCCGCAGGCCCAGGAGCTGTGCTCCATCCCACTGCTTTGTGCTATGAGCTCTCGGCATTAATGGAGAGAAGCGTCGCTTGCGGCGAATGAAAATTGCTCAGAAGTCATCAGATGACCATGAAGTTGCTGTGCGGTGCAATTAGCTTCCTTACTGAAGCTGCTCCTAGTTGTCCCTCTTGCTCCTGGGGTCTCTGGGGACAAATGTCCTGCATTAGGCTTCTGGGGAAAAAAATCCATCACAAACCCATCCCGTGGTCCTGTTTGACAAGTGAGGGCTCCTAGAAGAGCGCGTGTCTCGGCTCGTGTCCTTGCGCTGACAGCCACAACGCGCTGGCCGCGTGCCTCGCTTCGGCAGGTGTGGAGGGAGAAGCCTCCTGCGTGCTGTCCTGGGCGCTGGAGGCTCCCAGCTGTCCGCAGAAAGCTGCGGAGTCGTCATGGCTACGCGCTGCTCTGGCCCTTCTTTGTGCATTCCAGCATCGCCGCGCGGTTCCCACCAGAATGGCTCCTAATTGTCCGGACCCAATAGCTAACGAAGCTGATGCTTCGCATTCAGACAGAAATGCACTGGCGCCTGGATACTGGAGCTGGTGGGCAATGCGTGGAATTGCTCTTTATTATTGTATTTGGTCGCAGTTAATGCTGAGTTCGGTCTAAATGGCTGCACTTACATGGAGAACAGGTGGCTGGAATTACTGGCAGGCAGCGGTCTGCATAGTAAACAGAAGAGTTCTGCTGTACTGTGACAGAGGGGAAAAGAGGGACTGTTTCCTACGGAGCAATTTGTCTGGTGGATGGACCTGCTTTTCCTTCCTGCACAGTGCTCACAGGCAGACTGTGATTTTCCTGTATAGATATTTTTTTGAAAATGATCTGTAAGTTCAGTGCACGCTCTTGATTCCCTTGCCTGCTCGTGAACCATTCTCTGGAAGCATTCACTGTTGCTGTGCTTGCTGCCCGTGACTGGTCAGGAAATCACATGCTGTCATTTCTGCTGCCTTGTTTGGCGAGTCAGCAAGAATCGCTAGTGCAAAAGTTCAGATAGATATATTTAAAATCCCGGGAAAGAATAGTATTACCATAAGATGGTTTCACTTTATAACCTTGTACGTGTGCACGAGCTAACTCTGCAAGAATCCACAGAGCCAGGAAAAGGAGTGGATTTATCCCAGGTTTATGCGTGAAAAAACCTGAATCACAGAGAGGGAAGTAGGGGAGGGTGATGCTGCCGCAGCATCAGCGTTTGTCAGAATGGTGAGGCTGGCTGTAGTGGGGAGACGGAAGAGGCTGGCAGGCTCCCGCTCGTGCGCGGAGAGGGCCTGCCTCGTGCTGGTTTAGAGCGTGATGCGGTGCTGAAGTTAGCAGCGGTTACTGTTTGATGGGATTTTCGCGACCTTCAGACAACAGAGGCTTGTTCTGAGCCAGACTTTGCAGACCACTGCTGCTGGGTGGAGTGGGAGGAGTGGAGTAACGAGATTCTAGGACTTCTTGAGTTGGGCTGCGTAAGACATCTGGCAGCGTGTAAGCAGGGAAATTCTGCAGTGGCCCTTGAGAGATGTGCTGGTAGACTGCGGAGTGTTCCCATCCATCTGACACGTGGTTAAAGGACTCGGAGTCCTGCGTTGCCATCCCTGCACCACATGTGTCAGCAGCAAGTGCTGTTCTGCTTATCGCTGTCATGGTACAAATGAGTAACCGCAATAAGCTTTACGACCATGTACACCCACTCTTAGTTATCTTTTTTTCCTGACCCAGTGGATATATCCATAGCCATTAACCTAGACATAACCATACATTGCAGTTGGCGCGGGGCGTTTGCGCTGTGTTCTCTGTGTAGGCTGGGAACTGCGTGGGAGCTAAACTGCACCCAGCCCACTCGATTCTGCATTAGTTAGGCAGAGTAGTAAAATAACTAGTTAATAAAGGCGACAACAAACAATCTGATCACTAGAACCCAGATCCAAAGTAGGATAGGGCTTCCCAACGTTTTTTGGCCAAACGTTTCGCACGCAGGTTGCCTTGACAAGACAATTTCAGCTCGCGTTTATTTGGACATCTGGGATGAAGCGGGCAACATCAGCCGTTACAAATCCTACCAACCGTGCTGCGGAACGGAGCCATCTGGAGAGGGGCTGCCACACAGAACCCGGCCTGCTGACAGGTGGGGCGAGGGGGCACCCTCTTGCTGAGGCGACCAAGGAGAGACCCTGAGGATGGATGCATCGGGTTCTTACGCACTGCGGGCCGTTACCTGGTTACGACTGAGACACGACGTGTTCGGGCCTCAAGGCACGAAACAAATGTAGAGTGGCTTCTGGATACGTGTGGAAATTATTTCATCTGGGCATTGGGCCGCTATTGACAGCAGGCTTAATATTTCGATGTATGGGCTTGCCTTGGAGGCTGAACCTATAAGCTCTAGCTCACTGATTTCAGTCCTTCCTTTCAGAGCAGACCTCGAGTTGTCTTATGCGTTTGGGACCCAGGGAATTTGAACTAGCTGAGCTGATGGAAAATGCCATTTTGGTTTCCTGGACGATATGAAAGAAAAGAGGAAGGATTCCTTGTTGCTTTTTTTTTTT
>VZSC01001672.1:17258-33305 GCA_013398225.1 Steatornis caripensis | reverse complement strand
ACCCTCTGCGCTCTGCCATTCATTCATCTTCATTAACTACTGTAACTTGTACGTTAAATACTACCAGCACAACTGAGATGGAATAATCTGTTTTATGCAGATGGAAGATGGTGCTGGGTTAGCTTCTGCGGATTCCACGTGTCAGAAATCACTGCTCTGCTGAGTGCTTATTTGCTGTTTGTGTGTTTACCTTGCATACTGTAAAAGCTTTCTGCAGAAGTTTATATATAAGCTTAAGCTTTAGTACTGTCCTTCTGTAAAGAAAAGCACCACGCTTTGCCTTATGGCTGCTCACCAGCACCATGAGGAGGAGCATGGCTGTTTTTCCCTCGCAGAACATACGGTACCGAAACTGCCCTGGGACTCGGGCACACGATTGACCGCGCTGGCTCGCTGGATGCTGCGTTACAGCGAAGGTAATGGGGATTTGGAATTCTATTTACAGCTTGGCCCAACACAATCCCCGTGTTGCGTCCCGGGTGATTTGACCTCTTAATTCTAACGGACTGCGCCATCGCTCACCATTCCCCCATCTCGCAGCACAACTTCTGATATCCAGCGGGCACCAGATGCTGGCAACGCAAATGTTGTGCCCTGCGTTCGGCAGCTGCGGTGTAACCTCCGCGGGAGGCTCTTCCTCCCCTGCAGTTTGCCCTCTAGAAGTGACTTCAGTGCTTTGTTCTGCAAATGGTTGTTAGGCAAATAAAAACCCATCCAGAAAGCTGGATGTGGGTTTCCGTGTGTTCTGATCGTGCAACAAAAAGCTCTGTTGTAGCTAATGCCCCGAGAGTACGATAGGAACGCGATTAGCGCAGCCGCTGACGGGATTTACAGGCCTCGTTTGAGCGAGCCATTTATTACATGCTCGCGTGCAAATGTATGTTAATATCGATACTCACTGCAGTCATTTTCATCTGGAGGGAAGGGAAAAGCAAGCAGCCAAGTAACAACCGGTTTTACGAAACCTCTCTGGTACTGAAGTGGCTGTACAAACCTCTGGGGTACGGGAGTTCCCAGAGCGCCTCTGTGACTCGGGAGGACACGCTGTACCCTGAAACCCCTCTACGGGCAGGTTTGTGCGACCTGCCTACACCCCGGAGCAGAAGAGAGGTCCTAGGCGCTGCAACCTGCTGACGTTTTGCAGTAGGCAGGGAAAGGGTGCTGAAATTAAAACCAGGGCCTAAGGAAGACGTCTCTTGTTTCGGGGTGCCTGGAATCTGGAGAGGCCCCTGGTTGCCATCAGATGGTGTTTGGGGTTTCTGTGCTCTTCTTTGGGATGTTCTGGCATTTCACGCAGCAAATACTGAAAAGCAAGATGATTTACAGTCGAGGCTTTATTTTACCTCTGATGTCTGCCTATGGCCACCAAAGAGCTTTTAGGGGAATGGAGTTGTGCTAAGAATAATTGATGTCCAAGGGGAAAACCAAATACTTCAAAACACCTTTTCTGTCAGCTGATCTTCTTTTCCCCCATCCAAGAACCCGCTGGTACGGAGGTCTCTGAATCAAAGCGGGACTCGTAACACGTTAACGGCTCGCTCCTGGGAGTCTCTCATACGCTCTCCCTGTAGGCTCAGTGGCTAGGGTGTGTGGCCAAGCAGCTGGGTAAAAGATTATCGTCGTTGGGCTATCACGCTTGCTTGTGTCCCAGGAGAGGCTTAGTTTCAGGCTGACAGCTTTTCTTTGGCATTTTCAGTTCTGTGGTGTAACTGCTTCAGGCTTCGCTAGCTAAGGCTGAATTATCCCAAGCAGAATCCTTCTCCTGCCTTTACCCGCATTAAAACCCCTCAGAATACCTCAAATCAATAAAGTGCTATTTATTAACTTTTTAGCTGCTGCTTTATGCGAAGATAGATTAAAAGCTCTTGCTAAGTGACAAGATCTTCTTCCTCATTTAAGACTGCTCTAAGAAAAAAATCTTTCTTACTTTCCTCCTGCTGCCCCTTAACACAATAAGGCTGAAAATTAATCACGTGCCTCAAACATGGTCCTGGTGACCTGGAGCACTGAGAGAAAGCCCTTCTGTGCGTTTGTAGAAAGTACAATAATAAGTGTCTGGCTGGCGGTCTGGCTTGTAGAGTTTTGTTCTTACACGCAGACTGAGAGTTACCTCGTTACTTGGGACTTCAGAGCAGGTGCTTTAAAGCACCATCAGGAAAGATCAAACTGTCCTGGAGAGCAGAGGGTTTCTCTGGGGAGATGTAGAACTTCGTTTGCAAAACTATTACGAGAGATACTGCGATGAGAAATGTTGTGCTGGCTGGAGCAGGCTGCACAGGAGCAAGACCTAAAACTTGTAACGCTGGCTTGTGGATCTACGGCAGGGTTGTCTGCCGGGAGGACGCTGCTGGATTCGTCCCTCGGGGTTCGTGGCACGTCGTGCGCTTGCTGCCGTGTTCTCTGGCTTTACTGGGCCGACCTGCCACGCGAGTGGTACCGATGTTTGGAAATGTCCTAGCCTTTTGATCAGAGTAAAACCCAGCTGGAGCTTGATCTCGATCCCCTTGCACTTACTGAGAAGGCCGCCCTTTGACTTTGACAGTGAGGAGGTTTGGAATGAACCTATAAAGTTGCAATTGCTCTGCTCCTATATTGACGTATGCAGCTACTGCGGTATTCGTTGCTGGAGTGACTGTTTTTCTCCTGATGGTACCACGAGGTACTAATGGCCACATGGCATATTTATAACAGATACAGTGCCAAATAATCGCAAATACTGGATTTCGGTTAGTACGAATTGGGCATTTAGAACCCAAAACTTCTTTTACCCAGACCAGAATGAGAGAACTCAACTTTCCCATTAATTTGTTTAGTAAAAGGCAACTTGTCACCTAAGAAATGTCTTCTACAGAAAGTGCCTTTTAAGTAATTTATCAGTAATCTCATTAGAGTTGCAAGAAGGTGGAAGCCTTCGGTAATGATTAGCATTCAGAGGGTCTAACGGGATGTCTGAACCTGGAGTAACACAATGAGAGGCTGCAAATTCAGCAGACTCTTAATGTGACCTGTAGTAAGCCATTGCAGCTTTCTGTGCCTCAGCTCCCCACGTATGAAATGCCGTTGGCTGCTTACTCTTGGCCCGCTTGCTTAAGTAGGTGCTGGGTTCTTCAGAGCAGGAGCTGCCCCACGTTCTGAATATACCCAACACCCAGCAGTGCCCCCTAAGTGCTGCTGCGTTGCAAATATTATTAACGTAAGGCAGTTGTACAGAAATCTGGAGCAAACACAGCCCATGCGTGCCTCCACGCCTGTCCGGAGATAAACGCTGAGCATCGGCCACACTAGATGTGGAACATGCCTAGAGATAAACATCTCTTCCTACTTATTTTTCCAGGAATCCGGTTAGATGGCAACAGATTCAGCCAGTTCTCAGTTGCTGAATTCATTGCTGTGGTCCCTGCCGTGCTAGGTGAGACGCACGTGCTGCCAGCGCAGCACCGGGGCGCGCGAAGGCGTGCGACCGTCGGGCGGAGCTGCCCGTGCTGCCGCACCGACAGTGATTCTGGAGCCTCTACGCACGTGTCCCGTGTTTCCAATGGCAGAACTTTGTTTTGTCCCCTTTTCTTCTCCTGGCGTGCCTTCAAAGCCCGATTTCCTACCAAGGAAACACTGAACACGGAGACTCTTACTCGCCGTACCCATAATGTAAAGTTCAAGTAAAGCCTTGAACAGATGAACCAGGAAAAAAAAACAAAATAGGAAATTCCTTTTAAGCGGTTGCTCTTTAGACTGGAAAAGACTGTGAATGCAGAATTTCAATGGTTTTTTTTATTTGTAGCGTGACTTCTGTGTTTTTTTGTATAGAAAAGTGGTCGTATGTCGCTCACCCTAATTAGCAGCTATTAGCCTTGACAGCATAATGTGCTGTTGTTTTTCTCTCTGTCACTTCAGAAAATGTTATCAAGTAGAGGTCACTGCTTCTGAGTTCTGGTTTTAGCAGTAGAGGTGTCTGGACTCTGCTTAGCTCCCCAGCTGGAGACAGCGATGAGTGAGGTGCTGAACAGCTCATCGAGTGACTCACTCAAAAAATAGACTCTCGGCGGCATCTGCGGTGCGCCTGTCTGCGCAGCATTCACAGCCCTAGAAATAGGGGATTGTAGTCAAGAACCTGGAAGGATCCTGTGGTCTGAGGGCATCGGAAGGTGCTGCAGCAGGATCGGCTCGGTGGGGACAGTGATCAGCTCTTCAGAGGATGCTCTTTTCCAGCAGCCTTTTTATGGGCCAGCTTCTCGGCCGCTCTGAGGCACGCGCCTGGGGAGAGCTCGTGGTTCGTAAATCACCGTCATTGGTTCGCTGTTGTCTCCACTGGTTTCTCTAGATGCAGAGGAGATAAGGGCGCAGTTGAAAATTGATAAACCTGCATCCCAACACCTTCCTTCTTCCAGGGGAAGACCTGTCTTTGTCCAACAGCCCTGCTCTCCTCCGGAGCTGGCTGGAGGGAGGGCGGTCAAGCCCCGCAGAGCAGCACGCTCGGGGAGTCCCGGTGCACGCTCCTGCGCCCCCACATGACTTGGTTAAGGTCGCAGAGCCAAGTCAGGGGCGTGGGGACAGCTGGCTCGTGGGTCAAACGGTCGGAAGCGGACTGTGCTTTCTCTGGTCACTATGCTTAGGCAGTCAAGGGATGTTTCCTGCTTAGTGGTGCAAAGCCTTGTGGTTTTCACACGCAGCCTACGAAAGCTGAGATACCTCGTGGGGCGTGGAAACAGAAACAATGCTGCTTCAGATGATTTACTCTTTCTGCCTCCTACTGGCATTAACAGCTCTTTGAGCGCTTCTTTATCTCTCTAACCTTTTGCCCGGCACACTACAGTCAAAAGAAGATTTCCCTCCAGCCTGTAAGCTTCTGCTTTTAGGACAATAAGGACAGAATAGTAACACTGTGTACCATACAATAGGATATGATTTTGAAAGCCTTTTGCGTGAAAGAGAGAGAATAAAGCATGGAATTAGCATGTAGCTTTCCAGGTGCAAGCGATCCTTTTTTGTACTGTAAGTAAATCGCTATGCAATGTTTTGATTTGCACAAAGGAGAAAAAAAATGTCTAAAATTCAGCTAGAATGTTTCGGTTGCGTCGCGAGACTGCGTACGTTGCGTTTGACAGCTCAGAGGAGCTCATGTCCCTCCACTTAATAGGTACAAGTCCAGTGTAATCATGCTAATGCTGCTTTGAACCTCCAGTGAAATAATGATCATGTCACTTCCAATGATACAATGAAAACAAAAGCAAATATTACGCATTCCTTTCTTGTTTTTGCACATGACAAATGATCAGGGAATTAACAGCTATGGTATGGGGGCTGGGGATAGTTAGATCTTTTGTTTAGTGTTTAATTCACGGTTCTTGTGCCGCATGAGCTGTCTCATCCACCTTGCTGGACTTACCCCATGAAAACCCACCGCTCTCCGGCGCGCAGCGAGCTGCCGCTCACGTGTGCCCTTTTCCTGCCCGGCTGGCTTTTACCCTGTCACGTATTCATACCTCCCGGTACCCAGAGATGCTGTTGCCTTTTTCAGCAGAGGCATACGAACTTTCACGTGTGACGTATTCCATTCCTGCGTACTGGGAAGGCGGCAGGGGAGCTCCGGAGCTCCTGAGGCACTGATGCCATCTGACGGATTGAATGCAGGTGTGTGACACAGAACCAGCGATGGAGCGCTCCCGAGAGCTGACTTTGTCAGGGGCTTGTGTTACGGCCTCAGGAAAGGCAGGTCCACTCTCTATCGGATTTTTCCACGGCCACAAGGGAGATGAAGATATTTTTCAGAGTGAGGATTAGTTAGCTAATGCTGGTATGGTGTTTTGAAAATATAGATGGTTTCTGAAAGTGTTTTGCAGATGCAGACTCAGTAATCCGTGTCCGTAAGGACTGTCTGGTATGTTAATGTCAGCTTTTCAAATATACTAATCCTAGACGGAACGGGCTGCGCTGACGAGCGCCTGAGAAACCTGACGCGTGAGGAGGCTTGCGGTGCCTCCTGAAAGAGCGTGCTGTAAACAGGCACTGTGGCTTTGAAGCAAAAGAATCTATAAACAGGCTGTCAAATGACAGCCTTGAACAGCAAATCAGCTGTGTCTGGGGAAGTACAGAGCCCATTTCATGCTAGGATTCTTTTACATTAAATATACTTATTTTCTGCCTTGTTTTGAGCTGGGCAGCTCCCCAGCTGGGTATTCAACTTCTGCGATATCTGGCTTGGTTTTACACTACTGTTTTTCTTTTTCCCTGGCAGATTTATTTGTTAATGTTTTCGTGGATGTTCTCATCCTCCCTAGAAATTCTGCTGAAATTACATCCACCAGCCAAGCTGCGAGGGGTGAGCGCTGTAGATGCGTATCAGTGCTAGCGGCAGAAGCTGATCTTCAGTACTCGCATTTGTTTTGATTTTTTTGTAAAGCTGTGGTCAGCAGTTACTTAGGGATTGTCCAGGTGATGTTGCCTTTTTGATTTTGTTCTGGTTTATAAATTCGTATTTGTTACTTGAGTTCTGTGTAATGAAACCACTGAGAGGTGTGTCTGCAATCCTGAAGAAGGGTCTGGTGCTGTTAGGCCCTTTTCTCGTACTGACAGAATTGGAATGAAATGGGAAGGCAGGACACTTAAAAGTGGCAGGGGTTTCTGTACAGTGCGAGAATTCGTCTCATTGGAATTTCTTCCACATACTGCGGGGAATTTGCTAGAGATTCACAAACGGACTGGCCAGCTGTCTTTGTATTAACACCAAGGCCACGTGGTTACATCACCCGGGATGAAAAAGGATCGCTGAGGAGATGCAGGTTCTGTTCCTTCCCTCGCAGTGCGAACTAGAAAGAGAGGCAGGTTATTCCCTGGTGGCTTGCTCAGGGGGATCTGTCCTTCTGGGGAGCCTGTACCAACCCTCCCCAAAGCCACATCACGGCATCAGGTGGACTTGGGGGCAGTGGTAGCCGGCTCGTTCCTGAGCTTGTACGAGAAAGGTGATGTAGCCGAAGGTCTCCGAGAGCAACTGGTAGCATAAATATTGCTTACAACAACAGCAGGCGCTGCCCAAAGAATCAGGAATGTTTATGTAGACTCGGGAATAAACTGAGTAGGTTATTTAATACACTGAGGGTTGAGAATACTTAATATATGCACACACTGGTTCCATTTATTCTGCCTGGCTTGGATCAACTTCTCAGCCTGTAGGCAGTTAAACCAGATGGTCTGAATTTGGGTAACATTCAGACCTTGAGTTGGAGCTAAAAATGGCATTTCATTGGCAAGGAAAGTAGGTCAGAAAGCTAAAGCCCCTAGTCCTAAAATGATGAAAGGCTTCTAATCAAGTGTTCTCTATTACCATTCATTAAAAGGAGCAGGGGAAGAAATATTCTGAGAGACCTTTGATCAAAGCGTTACGATGGGAGTGCGAGCACCCTCCTTCCTGCAGGGAGACCTGTGCGTTTGCAAACCCGTTCTGGTGTGAGGGGTGGGCGACCGTGAACGTCGCTTCCCGGCGTCCCGCGGGCTGGTCTGGAGCCGCGGCAGGATGGGAGCGGTTTTCTTCACGGGAACGTAAGCAACTTTATCTTCTGCTTCAGTCACGGGGTGCTGAGAGCAGAGCCTCTTTGCATATCCTCTATTAATCCCTTCCACACTAATAATCCCTTCCACACTGATGCTGTCATCCACCTGACTCAGGTTCTGCAGTTTCATTGCCTCTGCAGATTGTGACCCGCACCATACCTGAGACTTTCAGTCAGTGATTTCTTTGCTCTTCGTCATTTTCAGGCGTGTGCCAGCTGCTCGGGATCTTTCTTCATTGCAGCCAACAGGAATTATTCAAAGCAAATGGGGAGCCTGTACCAGTTAACCCAGCGGTCCCAGTTCAGCCCATTGTTTCAGCACTCGCTCAATACCAAGCACGTACTTAATTCGCGTTCACTGAGAAGACGGTGACATGCTTGTTCAAGTATTTTTTTGCAGTGGTGCCAAGATGAACGTTTGTTGTTTGCGTTTGGCAAACCCAAGCCGATACACTGTCACCGCTTCTCTCCCTTTCCCCTCAAACTACTGCTAGAAATTACATTTCTCAGAACGGAGAATTGCTTGCATTTCAGCTCTGCCAGCAAATGCATTTGTAGAGATCGTGTCAGAGACCTCCTGCTCGCTCTCCATTAATGCTGGATGTGGACCGTCTGCCTCGATCCTCGGCTGTCACTGTCACAGTGGCGGGTAACGAAAGTAGGGACGGAGATCTGGAACGTCCCGTTGGTCTGTATCGCTCGAAATGACGTGCAGGGTAATTGCCTGCTGCTTACAGAAGTGGCAGGTCGCTACATCGTACACAGCTCACTAAAGAAAAGTAAGTGTGTGGGTTTTTTATATCTCGGGATTCTCCTTGACCACTTAATAAAGCATGAACTAGTTTGTCACCAAAAACCAGAAAATTGAAGCTGTTGATTTAACAGTTATTCAGAGAAAAAGAGGAATTGACTTCAGTGTAGAATCAATATAAGAAAAACTGGATTTCACTTTGCAGAAGATACCTCCAGTCTTAACCTCCACACCTTACTGTCTTTTACTCCTGATGTTTATTCATCAGCTTTCCAGAGGAAGCTGTATTTCTTTTAGTTCTTGCAAAGCTGATGTATCTAGCAAAAGGTGATCTCAGTTTTCCTTTGCTTATGCATCACCAAGCAGCTATGCTGTCACCTAAGTTTTTGATCCTCAAATCTCAATTTCGGTAGGGAGAGATGTAGCAGAAAAAGCTTGCTTAGATTTTTTTTTTTTTTTTTTGGTTAGCCTGCTGACCTTAACAGCATTTCTGGTTAGACAGGTCTTTCTCCAACTGACATAGTCACCTTTGGTTTGAAATTTATTGAGCAGACTTAGCCGGAAGCATCAAAGATGTTACCGGGGCTGTTACTTTTCTGAGCAGAAGACGACTGTAAAGAGAAAACGTTTCAATGGACTCCAGGACCCGTGCGTGGTGGCGGTAGTTTCACGCCATTCTGAAGTTCTCTGCACTACAGAATTTCAAGTGAAGAGCAACGGCTACACGCTCATGCACCTCACACCCTCCAGCAATACCGACCGCACGCCGGAAGTCTGTGTGTGTTGCAGGGCAAGCTGCAGAATAATGAAGAGTCCAACAAGAAAAGTCAGAATCCATTTCCTACACTTGCGTTTGGAAAATTGCAAAGGTCCTATATTTTTTTCCTATTCTAAGCTGCAAACGGGTAGGCTCACGGTGACGGCAGCGTCGGGGGCCTGTGCGGGTCTCTAGCTGGTCTCTGGCTCAAAGCGGGTCTGTTGTCAGCGGAACTGAAAAACGCATGTATGTTCAGACCACGTTACTGTTTAACCCTTCAGCTCACCACTATCAGTTGAGGAAAAGCTCGCTGGTTTACCATAACAGTGGGGATTTATTGCCATATGTGAGCAAAAAAACCCCGTTTGATTCAAGCCCGCCCCTTGCTGTGCATCTCCTTGTCACTGGATTTTTCCCCCGTGAAGGCGAGAGTGCGATGTTATTTTTCAAGGACTCCTGCTTCCTCAGTAATTGAAGCTTTTCACCCTGAACTTGACAGCAAGTTCTTCCTCGGTCAATATTTAATTTAATTTAAATTCTAATGTGGGCACTAAGACTCAAATCCATTAATAAGAATTAGCCCCTGCGGTGGTACGGGCAGTCAGCGCCCGCGGGGTCTCTTTGGCCCTTAAACCGTAGAGCTCTGGCACACGTACGAGTTGTAATGAGGCACTGCGCTCTCATCTTTTTGTTTATTTATTTATTTTATTTCGATTAACCTTGGCTGCTCCCTGCACGCGGCCAAGAAGTGTGCGATGTCGGTTCTGATGCTCAGGGGTATCTTGCCTAACAGCTTGCGATTATAACATGCTTAAAGAAGTTCCTGTACACACAGTCACTAGTTGGTTGATGATCTAGCATCGTTACCGTTTTATTAGTCTGTCAGTCATGATAACTTGTGTGTGAGCGAACAGAGGTGCGTTTCACCCGATCCAGAGCACACACCGGCTGAAACGAGGCCAGCTGAAGTGGAACGGCAGCTTCGCAGCACCCACCACCGAGCCACCCTTTCCTCTTGGGTTTTCTCGTTGTGACCCAAAGTAATACTTCTAACCTTTGTGCTTTCTGCAGCCATCGAGCATCAACAATACTCAGGAAATATTAGGAGAAGGTCCTGAGTATTATTGTCCATCTGCCCAGCATCTGACGCAAGGCATCTGGCGTGTTAGCAGCTGAGTGCTGCTCTCCTCAGTGCCACATACTTTTTAAAAAGCGTTTGTTTTAATGGAAAATAAAATGTCCCGGATTAAGGCATTGTTTATTCCTGGCTGCATACACTAAAGGGCTTTTAAATGACTTCATTCATTATTAATTCAAGAAGAATCCTCACATTACTCGGAGTGAAAACCTTCTACAATTACCTGATAGTATAATCCATTTTTTGTAGCACCTTAAAGCTCTCTGTAAAAGAAATCTTTTCAGAAAACATACGGAAGGGAGAGCGTGCCGAGCAATTAAACTGGTCACCTAATAGCGGGGTTGAAGGCTCCCTGCCCTGTCTTAAATTCTTAACTCTGGTGTCAGCTTAAAGGAAATGCTGGGTTTTTGCTTTCGTTTTATCCTCATCTTTTTCTTCTCTGTCTTTTTAAGCAGCTTGAGCGTCCATGCTGAGCCATGTCCCATTCCGAATGATACACATACTGTGCATTTTAATGAGCTGCTAACACTGATTATACAAAAAGCAGTCTCAGAAATATTTACTGAGTCAAAAAAAAAAAAAAAGCCTATGGGGAATTAATTAGCTTTTTAAGAATTGGCTTTTTGAAAGCCTCAGATTCTGGAAAAGTTGAACTTGGAATTGGAAGCAGTTTCAAGGGAGTTGACGAAGTGAGGAGAAGGAAGAGGAGCAAGTTGTAATGGAGTATTGCGCATCCCAGGCGTCTCTGTGCCGGTCAGAAGATGCACTGGAAGTTGTATATATAATTGATTCACGCACTAAAAGCTTTCTGGGAGGAGTGCTGTGCGGTGCCTGGATTGTCTGTAAAGTTTCTACAGCCTTTCTGCGGGGAGAAGCAGAGAGGGATGAAATCTCTGGAGCCCCGGCCGGTTCCCTCCGCCACGTGCATGACAACAGATTCGGAAAAAGTCTGCTCTGGGTATGTGGCTGAGTCACAGAATCGCAGAGCGGCTGCGGTCGGAGGCTCCTCTGGAGCCCGCCTGGCCTAACCCGTGCTCGGAGCAGGGTCACCCGGAGCAGGACGCTCAGGGCTGCGGCAGTCGGGTTTCCCATGGCTCCAAGGATGGCGGCTCCGTGATTTCTGTGGGCAAGCTGTTCCAGTGCTCAGTCACCCTTGCAGTAAAAAAAAAGAAGGTGAATACTCTTGATCTGGAGGCACTTCTCTGCGTGCAGTGTTTCTCTTGGTGCAGTATTTGAAGTTCTGCCTCCGTGAGGAGGTAGCTGCGCTTCAGTACTGGGTACGGCAACACACATGCACATCTAACCTCCTCGTCACAGTTCCTGTAGGATGGCTTTTGGGCTAGTTTAGTGGAAGAGTGAAGCTGTTTAAATTTGATCGTCTCCTTAGAAGCTTGATTTCTTTAATTATCTTTAAGCACCTAAGCTGCTCTTTAAGTAAAAGTTTGAAATATTTTATATTTAAAAATAGCTATAATTCTGTAAACTTGCATAGAATTTCCTTTCCTGATCGAAAGTTCTATTTCAAGAGTCTAGTGATTACCATCAAATAGTGAAGTGCATAAAGTATGGCAAGTTTATTGGAATGAGAGACGTGGCAGAAGTGAAAGGTGTATCTCGTGTCTGAAGAATAATGCGAGCTGTACGCTTCTCTCTACATCCTGTTATCTCTAACCATAAAATACGGACCCTAATAAACATAGTTTCACAAATACGTATTTTTTTAAAAAAGCGATGTCAGACACTCACTTCATTCAAGGCAATGGGAAGTTGCATACAAATTCCGGTTAGTTTTAGACCTATCTGATTAATGTTTCCTTTTCCTGCAGATGGAAATGCTGTCCAAGGGCTGGGTATGACCTAACACGCACTTGTGTCCCTTCCGAGGGGAAGTGATCCAGTAACGCGGCATTTGTCGTCAGATAGCGACACATGAAAGGAGCGAGGAACTTCCTTGGATCAGGCACGCGTTGTAAATGAAAGACGTATTTCAGGGATGGGAAGAATTCCATGAGCATCAAAGTGATCACGTTGCAGAGAGCACTTAAGCTCCGTGGAAAGTATTTCAGCACAGGCCACTCCAGTCCTGGAAGCGTAAGGGACGAATGCTTGGAGTAATGGGTTGAAAGGCAATCCGGAAATTCGGAAGTGGACCTGGTCCTTGAAGGATGGCTTGGTGCGCACAGGATGTTACTGAGATCAGAAAGATCCGAAAGGAGGTTTCTTATTGCCTTTCGGTAAAATCACAAGTAGCATTGCAGATGTTGTGAAACCGTGTCACGGGCTGGCAAGGCAGCACCGGTTTCTGGACCTCTGTTTTAGAGCGCATGAGCGCCGATGCTCAGCAGCCGGGAGGAGCGTATTTGTAGCGCGGACTGTCTCAGCCTTTGCTTCCAAGCGAAGCAGAATCGGGGTGCATCGAAGACTTGTAGATACGTATGTCACTGCTTTCACGTGCAGCAAGCATGTAGTGCTTGAGCATGTCCTTCCAGGCTCGCGGTGCCTGACTTCTGGTGGCCGTGTTCTCTTCCGCAGGCTCGCCTGACTTGTCAGCAAAATTAGAATTGACGTAGGGTTAGGTTTATGAAGTTAATTGGGCTCATAAGAGGGATCGCTGAAGCAGTGGTGCAAGCCTAATGCTATTTGCATCTTTACACACCTAAATAATTTTTAAATCTGGCCATAGACGCTCTATGTGACTCTGAAACCCGCTCTGGTTTTAGATCACGTCAGGCAGCCTAGCCAGTAGGAACAGGTTTATGCTGCAGCAGAGGCACAGTCTGAACATTATATACCATGAAAAATTGGGAGATCGTATCCAGAACCTGTGCGTAGCTCCGCTAACCAAAGCTGGGGTGTTTCCTCTGCAATGCAGAAGACTGTCGTTTGGCGTGGGTGTGCTTTGTTCTACCTTGGTTTAGATACTTAATGATTTCTTCCCCACGCCCCCCCCCCCTTTTAACGGTCTTGTTTAAATAAATATTAATGCCTCATCTTTGAGCAGGTGCAAACCTGTGCTCCAGAAAGACTGTATTATGGTTGCAGAACCATTAGCGTACCCCTATCAATCATACTCTCATTTGCTCCTGGGATGTAAAGAGCACCTGTGGCTAGTTAGCTATAGACTTTATTACAAGCTAGATGACTTCAGCGTTCCTTGCTCATAACTGTGTTCCTTCTTTCTTTTCTATGAATAAATTTGGATTTTTTGGAAGCCTTGAAATAACTTTTTTCCCTTCATTCCGTGACTCTGTACAGCAGAAAATAAAAATAAATAATAAAACCCCAAGAAATACAAGTGCCTTTCTGCGCACCAACTTAGTGCAGGACAGCAAAAGGTTGTCGCAGAAGACAGTGAAAACAGCTTTTTCTTACGCTAGCTACTCTTTTATCTTCTTTTACCTCTCTTATCTTCTTTTAATAGTGCCTTATTTAAAACGGCGAGCTTTACGCACCACACTGCAATACAGAATTTATTCTTACATAGCGTTGGAAGACCAATGCTATGAGCCTGCGCTCAACGATCCCTTGATTCTATTCCGCTTTCTTTGGGAGCAGCTGCCATGAAGGCACAACGGCCTCAGACTGCCCGAGAGGAATTACTCTTGGTGAGCTGGGGGTCTTTTGGGTAGGGGCTGTCGTGCGGATTCACACGTTACAGACGTACAGACTCTCCTAGCAGCGTGCGTCACGTCCGTGTGGACGTGTCTCTTGCAGGTTCCAGAGCAGCCCACGGGTCAGTCTAAACTCGCAGCAGAAACCAGTTGCGCTCTTTGGTCATCACCGTGGCAGCTGCCGCGCGGGGCGGCAGTCTACGGCTGGCCTGGCAGGGCTGTGATGAACGCGATGCTGCCGAGAGTGCCAGCGCACGCTTCGCTTGCTTGTTGTCTGTGCGATCGCAGGATGGCGCAGACACAGGTACCCGCAAGCTGCTTCCCAGTGCAGAAAGGGGACGCGAGGAAACGCAGCATCCCTCCCGATGGCGGGTGGTGCCGTGCGCTTCAGTCCAGGTGACCACCTGGAAGTCATAAACCGCCCTTCTGACGCCTTTCCTCTTCGCTGCCTCTCGCAGCGGGCTGCCAGCAGTTCAGGCTCTGGGATCCATCTTTATCTGTATTTTAGAATATGTTACCCATTTGTTCCTCTAAGCATGTGTTAATATTAATAACACATAGATAATTTTTCTGAGTAAGAAATCAAATTCACCTACATGCTGCCAGATCTACGCCTCCAGGGAAGTGCTCTGCGTCTAGAGCTGGTTGAATAATTCTATTCTATTTCAGACTCCTCTTTCTTCAAAGAGCACGCTCATGAAGATCAGTTTCTCTCGAAATGTTTTTGATTTTTGTTAGGAAGAAAAATAATCCAAACTGTAAACTTTTAAGTGAAAGCAACAAAAGCCAATTGAAAACATAGGCTTGTTTGTGCGTACTTCAATTTCCCTTGTCCGCATTTGATTAAAAACACTGCAGATTTAACATGATTCTTCTTCTAAATAGAAAAACAACAAGAAAAATAGCCCTGCATGAAGCTCCCTGTTATTTTCTTCACCAGTGGAGTATTCTATCATTCTGAGCAAAAATTAACTGGAGTTGTCGAAGTTCGCCAGTGATTGATAGTGTCACCTTCAATGTTACTAGTCAAAACTTGTTTCCTCCTTTTTTCACTCCTCCAGAATTCGGGTAGGCAGTTTGCCAACGGGTAAAATTCCCTTTTGCGCAGAAGTCAGCAGCCCCAGCCGTGTTGTCACTCCGAACATCGCATCGCGTTAGAAAGCAGGGACCGGTTTCCCGGCCCGGGCGTGCACGTCGCTGCGCGAAGCGAGCCGCCTGCGTGGCTGCGAGGGCAGGCGGCACCGCAGGCCGTCGGCGAGCGGAGCTGTGCCGAGGGCCGGGACAGCGGGCGCGGGGCTGTGCTGGGCTTGGGGCGAGGCGTGGAGCCTCATCTGCCTCTGAAGATGCCGGAGGGCGTTGAGCAACTAGTAACGCAAGCTGTGTTTTTCTGGAGCTGCAGAAAAGCTCTGGTCGGTGGTGGAACTGGAATGGCATCGTCCCACGTGTGCTTTGGGGAGGCTTTGGGATGGGTGACCCCGAGCTCCGGAACCCCCCAGCCTGGGGCTGCTTCCAGGGAGCCTTGCTGCAATCTGCCCATCCCGCCCAGCTGTACTGGGACTGGGCAACGTCTGCTGGAACATCTGCTCGCCTGTCCGTTCGTTGGTACAGAAACCTCTCCTCTCCTCCGTGTCGTGTGCCGCAGGCAGGTTCTGATAGTACCACGTGTGACCGAGAGCGCGCATGCACGTGTGCTGTCCGTACAGGCTGGGTTGTCTGATCTGGTCTAGCTTTGATCTTCGGAATTGTGTTCTAATGTATTTGCTGCAAGGTTATAGAATGTGCACGATGCTCTCCTCCTCTGGTAACGCTCGGAAAGTTGATTTTGAACTTTTGGCCTCATAAATATGTTTCTCCCAGATGAGAAAGCAGACAGCTTGTGATGAAAATGAACTTGCTAATAAAAATAATTAGTGCACAAAGGGCCGATCACCAAAATCAAAGCCTCCTTTGTTTCCCTAAGTGTGTTTAAGTAGTGCATGAATAGAAACAGATTATAAGAATAAATCATTTGTGGTCTGCACCTGGGGACGAGGCTGAAAGATGGTTCTTGTCTCTCTAGATACCTCGGGTCCTTTTCCTTGTATTTTATGCATATGAGCTGCCAGATCTTTATGCACATTCATAAGAATTGCAGGAAAACCTGAAGTCTGGGCTGTCTGGTCTGGCTTCTGGCATCACTACTAGACAGTGAAATTACCATTTTGCAGTTTCCACCAGTAAATCTTTTGTCTGCTCCTAAATCCTCT
>VZSC01001672.1:7044-17118 GCA_013398225.1 Steatornis caripensis | reverse complement strand
ATCTTCCTAAATCCTCTGACTACCCCCTCCCGCCACTGCTTGCGGAGTCGGTCAATTCACAGTTTCCCTGTCAGCAGATTTCGTTTTCTCGTTTCCTTTCTGCCTTAGAAGATTTTTCTCCATTATTTGCACAATCTGAGATTCAGGCCGTCATCTGTTACTTCATTCCCATGCCTGCTGCGAAGAAGCCTCTTTCCTTTCCAGACTAGCACAGGTAGTTAGGGCACATTGTGTTTTCCCATCGGTCTTTTCTTTCCTCTACGATATTACAGGGAGATGCCTGGAGAAAAGCGAGCGTTTCTGAATTTGCTACTTGTGATACCTTTTTCTTCCAGTTGTACATATGCACCTCAAAATGCTGGCTTTCCCTGGAGGTACGACACTTTGAATGCCGAGTCTGAGTTGATGCCTTCATAGAAACACTGGCTGTGAATTCATTCTCTTGCAATTACCGATTCACCGTCCTTCCTCCAGGTACGAAGCACCGTGGCTAACGTTCTTTGAATTTATCTGTGGGAGTCGTACACAGCAGGCTCGCTTCCCAAGGTGATTTTGGAATAAACAAGCAAACAAAACCAAGCCAAAACAAAACACGAAACCCCTAAAACAAACAACCAGGAGTCCGGATCTGCAGCACGCGTTTTTGTTCTTGTCTTTCCCGTAGAAAAAGGAGAGATGTCAGAATTCAAATGTCTCGCGGTGTGTTCTGCAAAAGCGGTGCAGCACGCCATTTGGATCTGTCAACGTTTTACATCGTGACTGGCGAGGAAGCTGCTGTACCTTTTCCCGGCAGATTAGTACGACAGCTGTAAGAGCCGTACAAAGCGACAGAGCTTGCAAACGGTTCTTCCCAGGTTGGCCGGGGAATGGGGTAAGGGAGAGCTACGTGCCATAGGTTTGTGTCTTGGGGTGGGGTTTTTGGTAGATCTTGGGTAAATGGGAAACAAACGAGACTTTTAACGCATCCTGATTTAGGAAACTCTGTGGCTGACCTTTAGGCTGACTGGGTTCAGTACACGGATTTCCTTTGACTTCTGCACGTTTTAAACTATGTTTTGCTCCTCTTGTATTCACGGGGCGGTTCATCCCCTGCAACCCTACACCAGCAGCAGCGAGATTTCAGCCCTCTTCTATCCAGTGCCGGATAAAAAACATCTAAAAATATCTCGCATTTGAACGTTTCTTAGGGGTATGAACGTTTGCTTTCTCTTGAGGAAGACAGGCAAGAGGAATGGGAGACAGCCTTCCCCAGGCTGCTGAGCTGCTTAAGTTCAGAACAGCTGTAGCATAGGAAACGCGTGGTTCAGTGTTACTTTAAATCCAGTGAAGCAAACGGAAAAGCAATGCAGTTAAAGCTATGCAATTAAAGCAGGGCTCTACAAGTGTGCCTGAGTGGAGCTGTGGGCATAAAAAGCCTAAAAAGTAGTAAATCCGGGTGTAAACCTGAACGAAACCGCATGTAAGTTTTGCGTTTGTTCGCTGTGCACTGCTGCAGAGCCTTTCGCCGCTGTGAAAATAAACTGTAATTCATTGAATCCGTTTTGATCCTAGAGGGAGTTCAAGTGTGCAGCTCTCCTTAGAGCGAGCTTCGCCGGTCACGGCTGCGGAGGGTTTGGTGGCCGGCTGCAGCGGCGCAGCCCCGGCCAGCTCTGTGCTCCGCTCGGGCGCCGCTGCAGGAACCCAGCCAGTGCGTCCCCTGACTGCCACTGCCTGCGCTTGTGCTGGGAGGGAATTTTCCTTGCTGCTTTTGGGTTTTGTTTTTAAATTTAAATCATTTCACTGTTGAAATGAACGGGTAGTTTTAGATTTCAGCGGAACCAGAATTCTCCCAGAAAAGCGAGCCTGATACCCATGGTTACACTTCATAATTGTACCTCACGTCGTAACACTGTCCCCTGAAAAACTTCCTGGTAAAACTTCCCTGTCCTTCCCTGAGAGTGTGATAGGTTTCATGGTACCTCAGGAAAACGATGTTAAAACTCTAAATGACTTCACTGAGCTCACGTACATCCTTACGGGGACGAGGCTGCCTGGTTCAGAACCTCCAGCCTTGTTTGGATTTTTGTGTATGAGATGGTAAGGTTTCGTGATGTTGATTTTATTGATTTGGTATAATTGTTGTGCTTCGAACAGGAAAACATCGCGGTCCTTATCTTTTCTGTCCTGTCTAAGTCATGTCTGTAAGACCAGAACAGCCAAAGTGCCTTGCCTTGCTGGTGAAACAGGCTGCCGAAGCACTAAGCCCTGGCAATGCAGTTGATGTTTTCATAACAGTAAATATAATATGGAGGTGTGCACAGCTCGTGCCTGATGTAAGCAGTGAGATCATTCCAGTGTTCCTAAACCCTTGTATTTTAAGATTTATTTGGTTGATGACCTTCATGTTTGTCCTTCATCTGTCACTTCTAGCATGGGCTTTAACCCAAAGGCAGCTTCCCATCCCTTCTGCCGCTCCAGTTCAGGCTTCCTTTTGCCTGGGGCTCGTTGGTAGAGGAGACAGAGGGGTCAGCTCTGGGGTGGTCGAGCGACAGGCAGATGCTGTAAGGGATGTGACTTTTGGCTCCTTCTGTGACCTTGGGCAGCCTAAGCAAGCTCTTTGCTTCTCGGTTACCCTTGCCTAAAAGAGAGGAGCCGTTATTTCCTTCCCTTTAATCCCTGGTGTTTTCTTTTGCTCTTTATATAAGGGACTGTGCTCTTTGCACTGACACGGTGTCCAGTAAGTATTTTCATATCATAATTCACACTTTGAGTCATATTTTTCAGTAGATGACACCAATAATATTGAAATGCCGTTTTATACAATATTTAGGATCAGAATTTTCTATTGGAAATCAGTGAGAACGTCTTTCTAAAAATCAATGACCCGAATGTCCCTTCTTATATAAGAAGTATCTATATTTATCGGTGCTGCTATAAGATGCTTCGGTGATCTGTCTGCTCGTGGCCTATACAGAATTCTTGATGCTCTCCTCGGAGACAAGCAGTTAGCTGTCAGGAGCGGATGACTTTCGGTCTGCACCAGTACGGTTCATACTTAACACAGAAGCGTGGAGGCGAAAGGCTCCGTCTCCCACTAACAGACCCCTCCTGTGGATTACTTTGTCGTTGGGCTTCAGCCCTTACGCAAGACACTCCATTACCTAGAAAGGGTTGTTCCTTCTCAAGTCCTACAGGACTCAAGGTGACTGAGCAATTCCCTGCTGGAGTGGGTCTGTTCAGAATATAACTTTATCCGTTAGCCAGAGCTGGGTCAGGGAGAGAGCCTTGATTCTATTCCTAGCCCTGCAGTGACTTACGCTGCTGGATACCGCACCTCTGCACCGCAGTTTATCCCGGACAGATTTAGAGCCAGGGCTGGTATGTCGAGTGATCACTGCCATGGAAAACAGAGGTCTGCGTGCGTATCTCTGCGTTCTGTAATAAAACCGTAAGCGGTGCGTATGATCCGTAACAGTTGCACTTTCAAATTGCAGAGGGATTAGGGCTCTGTTTGATGAGTTCAAAATTTTGTGTTTGTCTTCAAGTTTTTATACATACATACATATCTATCTATCTATCTCCTGTATCTAATTTAGCCTGGGGTGTAATCAGTAAAGAATTGCAGGGTAACCTCATCATCACCTGTAAGCGTTCTAGCGGGAAAATATGCAGCACCAGCAGGAATTCCGATTAAAGATGTTAAAAAATGTATCCTTTCATCAGGGCTTTCTTCCTCATTAAACGTGGAGTTTGCTCACAAGCGTTCACCAAATAAAAAGGGAGAAATAGGTAAAAGTTAATACTATACAATTAAGTTCCCTTGAATTTTCCCAGAAGGTTCACCTTAGCTTAATTTAATATCCCCTCAGTTCTCCCAAGCCATCTGTTTGGCTGAGGTGCAAAACAAACGTGTACAGTCAGGTGTTTTTATCGTGCAAGCCTTGGAGGTGACAGAAGCTCATAGCAAACAGGTTTGCCCACTGACCCGCAGGGCACTTGTCTCTTCAAGAAGTCCTTCACCAAGCAACAAAAGGCTGCTACTAGCTATCCTGGAAGGCACTTCAAATCATCCACAAAGCGGGTAAAGCCCCTGTTAAATGGTGAGCGTTGTCGACAGCCTCGTTGACTTGGTGAGCTGGGCTCAGCGGCTGTGGAAGCCAGGAGAGACCGCCCCAACTGCCCAGCTGGATGGGGTCCGCATTCGAAGCACGTGCAAACTATTTCCTCCTGAGCTAGTTAGGGACAGCTGCTGACGGGGCGGGAGAGCAAAGCGAAGCGGGAGCATGGCCGTGGAGGAGGAAAGCTCCCTGAGCCCTGCGCTGCTAACCTTCTCGCTGACCTTATCAGCGCCGCTCTGCCTCGTGGGCAGCAGCCGCGAGCCTTTGGCGCACGCTGCTGCCGCTGCTGCCTAGCGTGTGCCCCACGCCACGAGGGATCGGGGGCCCCCGAGGCAGCCCCACAGGTAGGCGGGCGCTTTGTGACGGCAGATACGGGCGCGGTGTACGCGGTCTGGCCCTGCGCTCCCTCGGGACCCGTGAGCGCCTGCGTTCAGGGCTGTGGTCTGGGACTTACGCCTTAACGTACGCTGTGATTCACGCATGGGAAAACTGTTACTGGCTTTGGGCACTAAAGAAGTCTGGGTTTTGCACACGCGTGAGCTCAGCCTGTTGCTGTAAGCTCCTCCTCTCCTTCTGGCCTGGGTACCTCACAGCGCGGGTCGGAGGGTGGTCCAGCGACTACAGGTCTCCCCTTTTCTCTGAAGTTTCCCTTTTGAGTTAAACGCTTGTGTGTGTAGTGTGGTGAAGAGCATACTCTGCCCGCTGAACAGGTAGATCCTGGGTGAGTAGTGAAATGTGTGCTCTCCGATTAACGAAAAACTTAATAGATTATTTTTACTAAGTATGACTGAACACTCGCAATTCAAATGGTGGTCTGCTGAGCAGCAAGACAATCGTATTCTGGGCTGAAGCTAAACTTTTTGTTTAACTCTTAGATATTGGGGTAGATATTGGCTAAGAAAACGCCTATCTCTGCCCCGAGTCTGATGTGGAGTTAAGTGTCTGCAAAGGTCCGGGCAGCTACGGCGTGACGCCTGCGGCAATCGCAGCACTGCTGACGTGTAAAGGTATCAGACCGGGCATTTGCGACAAAATGCTGTTGCTCTTGTGCTCGCTCGCTCTCCTCCGGTGCTTGGTGGGTTTGGGATTCTCGCAGCGTCCCCTCCTCAGAGCAGTTGTGTTTGTCCGGCTTGAGTTTCAGGTGGAGCACAGGCTCTGATTTCAGGCTTGGCGGACTGTGGCTCACCTGGCTGTGAGCGATAGCGAAGCGCAGGTGTGGTGGGACCTTAAATGAAGCTTAAATCTCTGACAGTTCTGCAGGAACAATCGGGCGTTTACTTTTTCTTTTTGCATGCCAGAGTAACGTTCTCTGCCTTTGGGCTCGCTGGTATTTCAACATTCGGTGTGGTTTAACATAGATCGGTGTTTTAGCTAGGCAAAATGTCAACAAAACTCATTCTTTGGGGACTGCTTTGACGTTTCACTCTTCCGACTTACACCAGGGGCAGAGTAAGTTATTTGGGGAATTCATTAATATTCATAAGGTATTAGTTTGCAGCTGTTTCAGATCTACAATTCAGATCGCAAGCTGTATCCATGGGCGGCATTTGTTTTCCTTTGGCGTCTATAAAATGAACTTGAATTACTCCAGATTTAAAATATGAATTATATAAAATTGAGACATCCCCATCTTCTCTGTGAAAGCAGCTATGCTGTAATGAGCGCAGCGCTGTGCCTAGCAGGCACCGCGCCTTCACAAAAGCTTTTGAACTCCGTCTTTTAAAAGGAAACCTTCTCTTGGCCCGCACGTTGACTGAAGTTTCTGGATGTGCGAGAGTGGCTGTGTGTGAGATCCTGGGAGGTAAAGCCGCGTTGTGCGTCTGGTCTTCAGCACAGGCACCAGGTTGTGTTTCTTTGTTACGGGGACGGGCGCTCCGGACGCGGGCGGCCTGGCTGCGCAGGAGCGGTGCTGCGCGGCCAAGGCAGCACGAGCGTCTGTGCTTGCGGCGTCCGTAAAAGGGGAGCGTGCGCTACGGGTTAGACGAAATGTGAATGTTTGGAAGGGCGCTTACACAAGCGGTGTCACCGTTTTCCAGAAAATCTGCGTTGCTGTTCACTGTCACGATAACCGTTCGCTGTTACGTACGCAGCTCAGAGGAATTAAAGGAAGCACCAGGATAAATAAATGCATGCATAGCAAAGGTTACTGCATCGGAGACGGTCGCAGGTGGAGAAGTGAGCAGCTGGTGGGAATGACATCTCTATGAGAGCAAGGATTTTCACCCCAGTACTTTGCTGTTTAGTGGCACCCACTCTTCAGGTGCACTCGCACGATACAGGCCGTGTTCTGGGTATCTAGGTGTTATTTGGGCATCCAAGGCGGAGCTAAACCCTTCTGGAACTCACATTACGTGAAAGCAAAGGACAAGGATTTTTTAAATAAAGGAGCTATAAGATCTGTTCTTTCAGCTGCTGTGCTGCAGATTTGTTAAACGTAAGAGGCTCTTTGAATTCTAGAGTTGTGAGAAGTTATACCTGAGTCCTAGTTTTTTAATTGATTATGCTCTAGTTCTTGTTTTAAAGAACTTGACTGTTCTTCAGAGCCGCCTGCAGAGATGTATGCTAACTGTATACCAACAAGTAGTTTTTGAACTGCAAAAGTAGAAAGAATCGTAATCCATCGCCAGAGATTTTGCAACTGTACTACACGCACATCTTGAGGCTGAAAGTGTTTTATATTGCTATTTTTGAATCTTCGACTTTCTTGAAAAGAACTTGGTGCTTGTGTCACTTTATGTAAATTGGGCTCCGTCTGTCACTGCCTATTGTAGCCAAAGGGGTTTAGGCATTTTTTTTAGTAATGCACAAGACTAGTCCTACTGAAATAAGCAGTGTACGCACATCCGTGACATAGTATTTTCCATAATCATAGCACAGTTAACCATGGCTAGAAATCTGAGGCAGGTTTTTTACA
This sequence comes from Steatornis caripensis, assembly GCA_013398225.1. Classification (NCBI taxonomy): domain Eukaryota; kingdom Metazoa; phylum Chordata; class Aves; order Caprimulgiformes; family Steatornithidae; genus Steatornis; species Steatornis caripensis. The sequence continues at coordinate 10,107 of VZSC01001672.1, read as the reverse complement.
GCTGTCCCAAAGTTATCATGGAATAGTTTACGTTTTAAAGGCAGAACCCTTCTTCAGTTCTGAAGTATTTAACTGTGTGTGGAATATTAAGTCGGGAACAGGCGGTGCCTGGTCAGGCCGCTGACCTAGTCGAGGTGGCAAATACCGCAGCAAAACTCAGTGGCGCTCAGCATCGTTGTAATACTGCTTTCCATGGAGGGACTACACTGTCTTCTAAAGGAGAGGGCCCTGTGACAGTGGTTTCGAGGTATGAAGCTACCCAAGGATCATGCAGAGAGCGAACAGAAAGGCTGTGCGCGGGAGCAGAGCTAGATAGGGAACAGCTTTTTGAAAATAGTGTGTTTCCCTTTTCCTGTTTTTAAGGGGTTAGTAAACTGTAATCGTGCATTACGGAAAATGTTTTTCTTGTCTGCAAAGGCCCATCGTTAGAAGGTGTTCTAGGCGATTACAAACAGTGATTGTAGGAACCCTGTTGCTCCGCTATACCCAGCGGTGCTGGATGTGCCACCGGTCCTGGGCCTATTAATGAAAATGTACATGGAACTGAAAAGGAATGCGCTACTGAAGAGAATGACGACTCTTAAATCTGTATGTACAAGTCTAAATGTTCTGGTAAAGTCCAAATGATAAAGTTAGAACTGTCACCCTCCGGACTGTGCTTGGTTGTAAAGTAGGGGTTTAAAACCTGGCAGAGGAGCAGTTTTCCTACTTCACTGTGGTTTTCAAATGGTTATTAATAAAACATAGCGCTGTCTGTGTCTTGATGCAGAGAGACCTTAGTCTTAGTACATGCCCTTCCTATTCATTATTTATACAGGCATTTAACAGCCTGACATATTTTAACAGAAACAGTAGGCAGCTGTTTGCAAACCAGAATTAGCGACGAATAATATTTGATACTTCAAAAGATTTCAAAAGGGGGTTTTTACGCATATGTAATCGAACGCAAGTAATTCCTGGGCCTCGTGGGTCGTGGGAGAAGTGATGGTGTTTGTATTGTCTTTTACTGAGCTTCAACAGTTTTACCTTTTGACTTTTATTTCGAAGTTAGAAGTGCCATTTAAATCCGAGGATATTTTATGTATGTGTGTGTGTATATATATGGCTGCTAATTTAATTTATATATGCAGCAGGGGTTGAGTAAGAGGTGAAGAGATTAATTGCGCCTTCTTATTAGCATCGTGGAAAAGCTGATTGCCTTTCCTTGCCTGTTCTCATTTCCTGATGGGTGAATGCTCCCGTGAATGTTGAGGATTCTGCCTCCTTCCACGGGGGATTACCCAGGCTGCTCCTGCAGGTGCTGGTGCAAGTTCAGATAGGCTTAAGAGCAGCGTTCCAAAGGGAGGAGACAACGAGGAGAGAGCGGCCCGGGCTCTCCTGAGACATTTCCCTGAGCAAAGATGCAGGGACCAGAACGGCTGACGGGAGAAGGTCACACCTCCCAAGAACGTTGTTTAAAACCAACGCGAAAGGCCGACAGGTTCAGCAAGTCAGATACGTGGAGATTTTGACTTGCATCTCCGGTACCCTTGAAAACAATGACAAATCTCATGTTTTGTTCCTGTAATAAGTAAAAATAAACAGCAAGACCCCAAGTTCCAAGAATAAGGAGAGAGGGAGTTCTATCAAGCNAACGTTGTTTAAAACCAACGCGAAAGGCCGACAGGTTCAGCAAGTCAGATACGTGGAGATTTTGACTTGCATCTCCGGTACCCTTGAAAACAATGACAAATCTCATGTTTTGTTCCTGTAATAAGTAAAAATAAACAGCAAGACACCAAGTTCCAAGAATAAGGAGAGGGAGTTCTATCAAGTNCCCGGGCTCTCCTGAGACATTTCCCTGAGCAAAGATGCAGGGACCAGAACGGCTGACGGGAGAAGGTCACACCTCCCAAGAACGTTGTTTAAAACCAACGCGAAAGGCCGACAGGTTCAGCAAGTCAGATACGTGGAGATTTTGACTTGCATCTCCGGTACCCTTGAAAACAATGACAAATCTCATGTTTTGTTCCTGTAATAAGTAAAAATAAACAGCAAGACCCCAAGTTCCAAGAATAAGGAGAGAGGGAGTTCTATCAAGCGCTTAAAAGAGAAAAGCATTGATCCTGCACTATTGAAGCGAAGGGAATGCTATGGTTGACCTTGAGGGAAGCAAAACAAGTCTTTGAACTAAATTACTTCTAATTTTTGTGAAAAATATCTCCAGCTGATGTGAAAATAAGTCAGTAGTATCTCCTCTCGCAGGGAGCTGAAGCTTGGAGAGCGTGCGCCTTTCTGAAAGTCAAACAGGCAGTGGGGGACAGGGTTGGGAGCCAGATCTGAATTTCTCAAGGTTCAGACCAGTGAACGGACCCACACGCTGCAGAGGCCAGAGCTGCCTTTTTGTTACGTTTTCCAAACATGAGTATTGGTATGATGAGCCTGAACCTCCTTTTCCAACTTCTTTCTGATGGTGTAGGTTAAAAACTCGGAAGTAGGTTACAAAGGACTCGAGTGTTCTTCAGAACAAATATTCCTCTGGTGACTTGCTTGGTGGCCTAGTTCTTGGGCAGCAAAGTCATAGGAGACGGAACGTTTCAAATCGCACTAAACAAATGCTGGAGGCACTTTTAGGAGAGGTCCAGGGAGATATGCAAAGAAAAGTGAAGAGCTGCTATTAGTTCTTTAGGAACGGCTGGTTCTGAACTGCTTAACAGGTTCCCTGGAGGAGAGGGGCTGAGGGCAGCGGGGCCAGGACGCAGCGGGCAGGCTCAGCTTGGCGGTGCTCGGCTCGGTGGTGCCGGGAGCCAGCAGCGACAGCTCGCTCCGCGTCTCGTGCGAGGCAGTGCTTTCGTGAGACCAGCAGACTGCACTCAAAACAACCTCAAGTGCCTTTTCTCCATCCCCTCCTCCTCTGAAGCATGGTATTGTTCATGACCCTGCGTTAGCCCGGTTCTTTATGTTCGTTGGGTATTTTGATGAATATTTGATTAGAAATTGCATGTAATTCTCAGTTGAATGAAAAGGAAAAAAAAAAAAGACACCTCCCCCCCCCCCCCCCCCCCCCCCCCCCCCCCCCCCCCC
>VZSC01001670.1:12596-24355 GCA_013398225.1 Steatornis caripensis | reverse complement strand
CGGGCAGCCCCCGCCGCGCCGGGGAGGGGGAAGGCCCCGCCGCGCCGCGCCGCGCCGCGCCGGAGGAAGGCCCCGCCGCTGGAGGGGAAGGGAGGCCGCGATGCCGCTCTACGAGGGCCTGGGCAGCGGGGGGGAGAAGACCGCCGTGGTGATAGACCTGGGCGAGGCCTTCACCAAGTGAGTGGCGCCGCGCTCCCCGCCCCGCCTGCCCCCTTTCTGTCGCGACAGGCTTCGCCGGGGAGCCGGTGTCGCGGCTGCGGGGCGGGCCCGCCGTCGGGATGAATAATCGTGTGGGGTTCCCCCCCCTACCCTACCCCCCTTCTCTGTGGTGATTGCGTGGCACAAAGCCGACAAGAACAGCCTTGATTTTTTGATCTCGTGTTTTAGATTTAAAAAAAAAAAAAGGCGTAACTCGAGGTGGAAGGAGAAATGGTATTTAGTAATTTATGTCGTGGGCCAGAAATGTGGCGGTGCCTCTGCCCGCCCTGTGTGCGAGGAAACCGCCACGGCCCCCCACACTCCCTTCCAGGTCCGCGGAGCCCTCGGTACAAGGGGCCATCGGAGCAATCCAGGGTTAAAACACTCTGGGAACACTCCCTNGCCCCCCACACTCCCTTCCAGGTCCGCGGAGCCCTCGGTACAAGGGGCCATCGGAGCAATCCAGGGTTAAAACACTCTGGGAACAATCCCTGGGTTTCGGTGGCCTATTCGGAGAGGCAGCCTGCGCGGAGAATGAAAATATTGCACTGCAGGAAAAGCAGCACCTCAGGTGCACGCCGCTCTTTTTAGGCTAGGCCCGCGTCTGCAGTTGTGTCCGTGTGGATGCGTTTATCCGCTTGAAGCCCGAAGGGTATCTCTGCTTCTCGAAAGAGGCAGGAGTTGTCGGGTTTGGATTTGTGTTTCTGTGAACTTCCATTTTGTATTAAGCCATACTTTCCTTTTTTTTTTGTTTGTTTTTTTTTCAAGTGACTGTGTAATTGCAGACCAGCGGGCAGGCTTTGTTACCTGGACGTCACTGCGGGGTGGTTACAGGGGAGATTTAACAAAGCCTTTGTGGATGGAAACAAGAACAAGTGGCTTCTTGTGGGTTCACATCGTGTTGCCAGTCGCAAGCTTTTCCCAAATTTGGGGCGCTTGTGAGTTTTTATCCCATGGGCATTATTTGTCAAATAAAATGCTCTCATGCAAAAGCATTTCACCTGCATAGTGTGCTTTTAGGGTCTGCTTCCAGCCTTCATTGTTGTAGAAGAGATAGCTGCGTAATTATGAGAGAGATGATATCTGTGCTTTTCCAGATAAGGCTGAAATTACCCCAAGAGTTCCAAAGTTGTCAGGATGACAGACAGGGACAACTGCGTATACACACTGGGGCCATACAAGTCCTTGGTTAGGAGAACAAAGAGGAAAATTACATTCTGAATTATTTCCAACTTAAGGTTTTTTTTTCTGAAATGGTCTGAATAAACACACTGACAGTTGCCAAATACCAAAATGAACTATTCATTGACATTTTGCATTAAAAGTACTTGAACTCCAGTGGCTTTATAGTTTTCTGCTCGTGCTTTCTATCATAGTTTTCTTCTTATGCTTGTACTTAATGGGGGTGGCAGTGGTGAAACAAGTGTCAAGCACTGAGTTTCTTAGGATCAAATATTGAATTTCTTTTTTTTTCGCTTGCCTTCTTCAGTCTGTGGTTCTTGTGTCTTTTAAGGTGCGATTTCTTTATGAAAACCAGATGAGTTTCCAAAAAGTTTGTTTTGGAGATGCTACTGGTTTTATTATGTTGCATCTAAGTTGGATGCTGAAATTAAATGTTTTGGCAGGAGTCCTGGAGTAGTAACCGGTCATCATGAGGTAGTAATCCCTTAAATCACCCTGGATGCTTGTGACGGGAATGCATTTCAAAGTATTAAACAAGCTGGGAAGAGGAAAAAAGTGTCCATGGAATGGTGCTGGTTGGTAGTGAAATAGGCCACGAGACCTGCATGATTGTGGTTATTACGTCATTGTCTTTTGCTTCTTCTAAATAAATGTCACAGAAAATGAGGATTTAAAGAGGACGCGATAGCTTAGTCTTGCCTGTGTTTACTGAGAGCTTCAGTGAAAACCATGAGCCCGTAGGGAGGGTACAGGAAGGTGTTTCTTTGGACATTTAGTAGGCAGTAAGTAAGGTCGCAGGTGGGTGATTGAACACAGAAGACTGTACTCAGTGGACGGTAGAAGGCACGTCAGAGTTGAGCATTACAGGCCTTACATAAGCGAAGAAAACTTGTTTAATGCAGCTGGGAGGGATTCAATGAAAAGATCTTTCTCATTCAAAGTGGCTAGATAGAAAAGCTGTATGCAGAACACCTCTTTGCAGTCACAGAAATGTCCCTAATTAATTACTCCTTGATGTGTAAGGCCCAGTATGTTAAGTAGGGACTTCAAATGATGAGGTTTTCAACGTTTTCTTTTAGGTGTGGTTTTGCAGGAGAAACAGGACCAAGATGCATTATTCCTAGTGAAATAAAGAAACCCGATGTCGCAAAGGTAAACTATTTTACCTGAACTGTTTTACCTTTACAATGTCTGATATGTTTTGGTATAGAAAGCATTTGCAGATATGCTTTCTCTCCATCATAAGCTATTTTTCATTCTCTTATAACTGCTGCTTTTGAAAGATTGTAACTAGATACAAGTAAGTGTGATGCCAATGCTGATATTAATTGGTACTCATCCCCCATACAGCTGCTGTTTGGGGCGTTTATTGAGAAATTTCTTTGCCTAGCTGTGGGGTTTTTTTCTTTTGGTAGAGTATGACAGCTTTGGAAAATTGGTGTTAATAGTACAAAAACCTAGCATTAATCAGCTCTGGAGTTTAGTTACAGGGGTGAGTTTATGAGATGCATTGTTAAGGACATAGAGCAAATCAGGTAGGAGTCAGGGTTTCTTTATATACGTCAGATTATATATGTTCAGATATAATACATTATCATATATATTTGTCTTTAATCACTGCCTAGTATTTAAGCTGACTGTCGATATTTTTACCTTACAGCCTGTCAAGGTTGTTCAGTATAATATTAATACAGAAGAGCTATATTCGTATCTGAAGGAATTTATCCATATGCTCTATTTCAGGTAAGAGATACTTGCATGTTAGTTATTCGAGCCTTCTGCAGCTCTTTTCCGAGTACATGGGGAGGTGTTACGTGTGTGGCTAGAGGCTGCTCTCTAGCAGAGTAAGAACACAGAAACAAGATTTTGCAGGTGGCTGCCTGGTTGTCTTCTTGCAGGAGAAATTCAGTGGTGCTGCGATTCAGGTTATATTACAAAGAGTTAGTGTCCTGCAGCATCAGTTGCTCTCTAGAAATAAAAAGTACTTGCTAAGTTGCCTTTTAACCGTGGCACTCATAAAGGACTTGGTAGGGGGAAGTCATTACCTAAGGAGTTGTACTGATTTTGGTAGGGCTGAGGCTCATCTTATACTGGTGCAGAACTCCCTCTGCGTGACAGTGGTTTGGAAGGAGGAATCTTAACCTGTGGAATATTTTTACCTTGGTAATACATCTTTATATTGTATTTTTAGTACCATTAGTGAATAATGAAGTTGGACTTAGTCTTTTCTCTTTACTTCCAGTCTTTATTTTCACGCAGTAAAAATCATCACTTGGCACAGGGAAAGAAGTACTTAATTTGTGTGCCTCAGATCTTGTGGTGTGGCTTGGTTTGTTTCCTGTCCGTGATCATCCCTTTGTAATTGAAATCGGGACAATTCCATGTTCTTCCACTGAAACCACAACATCTGTATTGTTAGTCTTCCTCTTTTACGGACACACTGAATTACACTGGACAAGCCATTAATGGCTATCACACATGCCTATTTTTGCATTTCTTTATATTGATTTAGAATTACATAACAGATACTCAGGGCTACAGCTGCTGGCAGGTAGCTCTGTGATTTGTTTTCTGTAACTCAATTTCCTAGCTTTCTTTTAGAAAAGTGTTGGGTTTTTTCTTAAATTTGGGGAAAAGACTTCGGGATCTGCTGTAGAAAATCCTATCTAAATGCAAGTTTTTAGGATTTTTGAGGAGAATGGAATACGAAAATAAGATCAGTTTCATAACATGTGCTTAAACTCACCAGTTTTGTTTTACACGTCTTGCCTTTTTTAGACATCTGCTGGTGAATCCCAGAGACCGCCGTGTTGTGATCATAGAATCTGTCTTGTGCCCTTCACACTTCAGAGACACGCTCACGAGAGTCCTTTTCAAGCATTTTGAGGTACGTGTTTTACATAACNCGAAAATAAGATCAGTTTCATAACATGTGCTTAAACTCACCAGTTTTGTTTTACACGTCTTGCCTTTTTTAGACATCTGCTGGTGAATCCCAGAGACCGCCGTGTTGTGATCATAGAATCTGTCTTGTGCCCTTCACACTTCAGAGACACGCTCACGAGAGTTCTTTTCAAGCATTTTGAGGTACATGTTTTACATAACTACTGTATGTGCTCAGCGTATATCTTCCCAGTAGAAATTTTACTTACAATCACTACCAGATACGGACAAAGAAATGAAAATAGTGCCAAAAGAATGAAAGAAGCAGAAAGAAGACGAAAAAAAGCTGATGGTCATCTGGGGAAATAGGGCTTGGAGACTGGACTAAAAGCCATTTTTGTTCCATTCTGACTCTTCATGACACCACAAAACAGGAGCTGTTAATGAGAATCCGCAAGGTTTCTCTGGCTTGTACAAAAATACAGCTCACATCACACTGTTCCAGACAGATCCAATAATCCCCATTGAGCACTGCCTGAAGCCAGAATTTATATTGAAACACTTGTTAGTGTTCTGTCAGCAAATCTCAAGACTTCTACCAGAGTCAATATCTTTGCTTAGCATGTGATCTAACCTCTGGCTGTACTCATTCAGATAAGAGCTTATCTGAAATTTATCATCTTCTCTGCTTAATCAATCTTTTTGAAGAAAAGCCTGAACCGAATTCTTGCTTTGTTCTAACGGAAAATGTTTTGGAAGCTGAATCCATAGTTTTTCAATTCAGATAGAACAAAGGTTAAGGTTCTTCTATGAAAGGTGGTGAAACTAGTTTGTCTGCAGTACTTCTTCACTGTGTTGTTCCACAACGTAGTTTACCAACTAATCTTAAACTCCCGCATAATTGTTTCCTGCTATTGATAAAATTTTCTGATGACTTGAAATTGCTGAAAGGTTTGAGTGATTTCCCCCTCCCCCCCCCAATCCCCTCACAGGAAAAAAAATACATCTCAGATAAAGCACTCTCATGCAAAATTGGTTGTCGAAAGTGACTTGTGACTTGGAAGGTCATGTTTTTAGTGGAGAGACTTTGTAGCTTGTTAAGAAGCCAGTTGATAGTGGTATGAGGTGAATTCTCTCTGGCTAATATTTCCATTTGGTGCAAAGAAGAAGAGTGGAATATTAATACAGGGTCAATATTGTAACTTGTGTCTCTCTTGGCCAAGTGTCAGTAATGTTGCCCTTAAATGCAGGATTTACTGAAATTCCTTGTTTAATTCACACTTCAAGGTGTTCCATTCAAGGAACAGGCGCTATCTAGGAAACTTGATTTACGGAATTCTGGGAGAAGGAAGTAATTCTTGCGTGATTTTGACCTGAGTTTCCACATTGCTTTGGGGAGAGTGTTTTCAATAGCCTCTGCTGTGAGATGTGTGCAGCAGCGTGTCATAAGGCACACTTTTGTGGGTTTTCTGGCACTTTTATTTACATGTTCAAGTCTTTATACAACATTTCAAGTAGCTGTGTTTCAGTTTCTTTAATTTCTCTTCAAATGTCGATAAGAAAACTGAACTATGACTTAAGTTGAGTTCCATAATTAACACTTGCTTTTCTTACAAGCCCATTCCAAGATTCATTATTACTGCAGCCACTGGTTTGTACCACAAATAAAATGAGTGTAGACTTTAGAATCTTGTTGTATTTTGTTCATTACTACGCTACCTTAAAAACTAAATTAAAAATTAATACCTCAAGGCACAGTTGTTTGGATTTTGCTTTTAATATGATATTTGGGGAAGGCATCAGTGCTTTGGGTGGTTTGTTTCTTCCCCTCCCTGGTGCCAATGGTGTCAATTGTCCTCTTGGTTTCCATGTAGGTACCTTCCGTTTTGTTTGCTCCAAGTCATCTCATGTCTCTGCTGACACTTGGGATCAATTCTGCCATGGTGCTGGACTGTGGCTATGCGGAAAGCTTGGTGCTGCCTGTATCCTTTAATAATACACAGACAAAATTTTCAGCAATAAGGCTGTCATGACAAGATTATATTTTTACAGACTTTGAGTGTGCTAAACAGATCAGCCAGTCTGGCTTTTGACGATAAGGTATCACGGCTTGGGGAGTCTCTTCACAGCTGACATGCTAAATCTGCATTTCTTCGAAACTTGGGAAGGGTGGTTCAGAAGTTCAGCCTTTATATACTAGAAATTAGTTTTGGACAAAAGCAGTTAGAAAGTATTTCCAATAGCTAATGCAAGGGAATGTTGAGGGAAAGAAGCATTTAGCTCCTGCAGACTGAAAGCTCCTAACAAAAAAAGGAGGATTTCCTGATCTTCATGTAGATATACGAGGGAATCCCGATTCTGCGCTGCTGGGGTTCTCTTCCTTTGGGAGGAAAGGCTATCCACAAGTAAGTTCACGGTTATGCGTTCCAGGTTACTGATGATTTATTAGTGAAAGTTAATCTTTGACTGATGACCAAAGATTCCTATTGAACATGACTTACATCATAGCTGTTGCTGTGACAGCGTCTGATTTTTAAAGTTACCACTGTTTGGCTTTTGTTGATGTACTAAAAGCTGTGGAAATCAGATGTGCTTCAGTTTATATTTAGAAGAATGTAACTGAAGAGAACAAATACTGTCCCTTAAGCATAATGTGGAGAATCAGCCTGAGTTAAGAGCTACCTGTAACTAACTTCTAACTCCCTGATACTTTAGGGAGCTGGAATATCAGCTGTTGGAGCAGTGCACGGTTGATACAGGATTAGCCAAAGGACAAAGCCTTCCATCTGTGATGGGTAAGGTCTGTTTGATGTAGCATCCGTCTTGTGAACTTGTACTGGGGAAAGTGGATTAGTGCTAACAGTGAATAAAATGAGTGTAGTATTCACGCGTCTTATCTGATCTACTTTCATGATTTCTTTCTCAGTATTAAACAAGTGTATTATTTTTATGGTAAGCCACTCGTAACAGGAGGTTTGAATGAAGGCTGAGATAAAATCAATTTAAAATAAAATTTCTGCATTAATTTTTCAGTCTGTTTTAAGAGAAGACAAACTTTGTTTTTCTGTTCTTGATATTCATTCCTCCTTAGAAGTCTTTAAAGCTGCTGTCAAGGTGAAACTTTAAAGTACTAAATGTAATTCAAACTTGGTTTCATTCTTAAATTCTCTTTCTATTTAAAAAGCTTTTGTTCTAAGTTACTTTTTTTATTTCAGGCTCAGTTCCAGAAGACATAGTAGAGGATATAAAAGGTAAAATTTTCTGCTTCCTGAAACTCTAGTCCATTAAATTGTGCAGTAGCGGAGAGTATGATAATAACAAGTCTGCAATACTTTAGGAAGTTATTTTATCTTCTCTGTTTATCATATTTCTTACCTACTGGAAGAGCTTGCAGTGTTCTTGCTCTTTGAAAGCTAAACCAAAACCATGTTGAATTCCTCTTTCAGGTGTAGCCTTTGTGTTCTCAAGATGTAGCTCATAGATACATTTGGTAAGCTAGCGCAGTAAAGGTATTACGCTGTTGTATATATCCTGTGATCAGCAGGTCAGGTTAACTTCGTTAACTACTGACATTTTGTTTGCTGTGTATGAACATGTACAGTGTGTACTCTACATGGAACTTGGATTTAGCAGACCTAATGTTCAAAACCTGTTTTGGTTGCAAATACAGCATTTAAGCAGTCTTAACATCATGGCATGAGAATATTTTAAGTTAATTTTGTTTATAAATTAACTAGGAAGGCTAAGTTTACCTTAAAGTCAATTTTGGAAAAAAAAAAAAAGCGGTATAGGAGGCATTTTGGTGTGTTAATCGGGTAGGCAAGACGAGTCAAAGACTACATTTACACCAGAAAAAATAAAATATGTCTTTGGGTGGAACTTGAATGCATTCCTATGTAATGTTTCATGTGCAACAGATATAAAAATACATATAATTGTAGGAAATAGCAACTAGTATATACTTCTTGGACCAAATTAGGAAGAAGTCCATCAATCAAATGCAAAATAACTTAAACGCAACCGGTGCTTTGTCAATTGGAAGTTGCTTTTCTAATTCCCGGACTTGAACCCAATTTTCTGATCGGTTCTGGTTTTTGCCCAGTCTTTTGGAACCAGGTATAATATGCTAGGGTTGAAATTATGATTGCCTGTGTCATGAAGGGTTGTTTCTTTGTGACAGCCATTTATGAAGAAGATACTCATTTGTGCCAGATACAAATAAACAAGTACATAACACTTAACAGCTGGGATACAAATGAAATTGTGTTCTGTCAGTGTTGCCTGGAGAAGAAAAAACCCTCTGGAATTCTTAGGATGCTGAAGAGTTACACTAGGAAAAATATTGCATGATTACGGCTTGTTTAGAAAATGAGCAATGTCTCATTTGAAGCCATGGTGCAAGACCCGCAATGGTGTACGTGACAGCAGAGTACAACCCCTGGCACCTTGTAGTAACCGAAGGCATGATCAGTGACTCTGTCTGTACATCTTACGTAGCTTGTCTGAGAGAAATCTTGCCTGTCCTAGCATAGTTTTGGTGTCACCTTCATTTAAACTCGTGGTCTAGGTAGCATCTGAACTCTGCTGAAGTGTAGAGACCATTCTTCTTTGCATTTATTTGAAAATGTCTCAGACCAAGAAGGGCCTAAGGTGTGTGTTCTTCTCTAAATTAAGCAAAATTATTATCTGTATTGGTGATGAAAGGATCCAACAAAGTCTTTCTTCTGCCCTTTCCTTTTATGAAGTCCGCACTTGTTTTGTGAGTGATCTCCAGCGTGGACTGAAAATCCAAGCAGCCAAGTTCAACATCGATGGCAGTGCTGAGGTGGGTGGAGAATGAAGCATGTCCTCGCCGTTTGAAGTGGATGTAGCCTTTGTGGCCTCTAAAATAACACACGTATGTTTTTATTTCTAGCGTCCTTCACCGCCTCCAGACGTGGACTACCCTTTAGGTGGAGAAAAGATTCTCCATGTAGCTGGCCCCATCCGGTGAGAAATACCTTACTTGAGTATTTATCTTTAGGATGATATATTTTCAACTCTGAAAGCACATATGTTTTCATAAAACTGAGTTTCAATCAAACACTTGCATATGATTTTTATGTCTCTTAAATCAAGGCTTTATGCTGGGCACAGTGCAAGCCCATAGTAAGAGGTATGTGCTTCCCCAGAGAGCTCACAGTTGAGGATGAGAGCAAACAGATTGGAGGGATGGGGGAAACAAGCGGCGTATTAATGCAGGATGATGAGGCAGGTCTGGGGAAGTGAAACGGGGCGTTGTCTCCTGCCTGTTAGGACCGCCTGGTGCATGGACTGTATGACAGAAGAAGTTGTGATGATGTGTTGTCAGCAGGAAGTCTGTAATTATTTGTGAGTGTTAGCTCAGTGTAGTATTGCTTCTCATTAACACTCATTTCCTGTCTTTTCAACAGAGACTCTGTTGTCGAAATACTGTTTGAACAGGATAATGAAGAGACATCTGTTGCCACTTTGATCTTAGATTCACTCATTCAGGTATCTTTATATTATAAACAATTCACTGAATGCCACCAGCCTTAGAGAGCCTGCTGTTATAAATTACTCTTTCTAGAGTAACACCCTTCTGACTGCAGGTTGCCATTGGTTGAAAAACTTTAGCTCAGCATGACTCCGAGGATTCTGCCACATGCTGAATGTCTGTGGGGTAGCAAGTCACCAGGTGTCATCCACTCTGTCATTGTTTTCTTACTATTTGGTATACTGCAGTGTGTCCAGGTGAGTTTTCTAAGGAACATAGCGCTCACCTCTCAGCAAAAGTAATAAACTAGCTTGCGTTCATTTGGGGGTGAGGCTCTACATACATAATGACAGAGTAGCAACTAATCCTTGGTGTTAAAGGAATTACACGGCTTACACTGAAATGACACAGGTATTCTGTTTCTTCTTTTTTCAAGGTGTTTTGCTCAGAGTCAGACTTCTGTGAGTCCTGCAGACTGCTGGTTTACCTAAGATAGAATAAAATTAATTTGGACATCTCTATTACAGGCAGTATATTAGATACAGTATAGAAAATTTTCTTGGCATATACAAATGCTTCATTTCTTACTGTATTTAGGAAAAAATGCATTAGAAAAGCACTTTAAATGGAAATTTTCCGTATGTCGTGGTGCATGTATGTTAATTAAAGTTGACTTTCTGTAGTTACTGATGCCATTTAAATTGTTTTGCTGAGACATCATTTATTGGAGAACATCGGCTTGGATGACATGACAAAACATTTCAGTTAGAATTCCTTATGAAAACAAATTGATCAGCATCATCTGTGCCTGGACCCCTCACCTCTGTACCTCTAAGCATTTACCTTGCATCGCTCTTTGGCCGGAGGAAAGACAAATATTAAATTTACAAATGCTAAATAGCATCCAGTTACTTCTGTTGGACAAGAGGATTGCAGCAGTCTGGAATTTTTTTTTCAAAGAGGTAGCGCAGATCTGTTTGTGAGGGGCAGGACTAACAAAGCTTGGTCTTCCCAAGCCTTTGTGCATTCTAATTGGATTATTTGATGCCTAAGGCAAGCTCCAGCAGAAACCTTTTCTCCTGCTGAGACTTTTGGTAGTGCCTTTCTCCCACGCGGGCCTAAAAACCATCCATCTCATCTGTAACAGTTTTCCCTCTCTGAGAGCACTGGTTGAGGCTTCAGCTCTCTGGCACATCTTCTCCCAGAACCCACAGGAATTACTGTCCCAGATACCTCTGTCCGCTGCTGTCTCAACCTGTCTCAGCTGAAGGGCTTTACAGGGACTCACAGTTCCTTAAGCCTGGTTTTCTTGGGAAGTCTGGGGAAAAAATATGTCAGTTATGTTTCAACTAAGTACGAGAAAACGGCAATTCAAGTGAAAGTAGAGAGACTGACTGAATTTCTAACAGACCTTTGAATGCTTGTTCATGCAACCTCAGTTAATGTGTGGGCTGTGGTTTCTTTTTAATTCCTGTTTGCATTAGTGTCCCATAGACACCAGGAAGCAGTTGGCAGAGAACTTGGTAGTTATTGGTGGCACCGCCATGTTGCCAGGATTCCTTCACAGGCTCATGGCGGAAATCAGATACCTGGTAGAGAAACCGAAATACAAAGAAGCACTTGCTACTAAAACCTTCAGAATTCACACTCCACCTGCCAAACCCAACTGTGTGGCCTGGCTCGGAGGTAAGAATGAAAACAGCTGTTAAGCAAAGGTACAAAGTGGAAAAACAGCCCTTCCAAGTGTGATTTGTAATGAATAAATAGCAGTAGAAGTTAGTGAAGTATTGAAATCAAGTTGGCTTGGAGCTCCGTGGAATTGTTATGCGCTCCTGGAAGAAATCTTACAGAGTAAAGCTCTTTCAGGGACATTTGGAGGGGAGAATCGCACTGTGTGTTATGGGAGCTTGAAAACAGGTGAGCGCCATTTGCAACAGGGGTGTGGGAGATGAGGTGTTGACTCAAGTGCAGTGGAGGGCTACCACCGTATGGTGGCACC
>VZSC01001669.1:14986-32655 GCA_013398225.1 Steatornis caripensis | reverse complement strand
CTCCAAAGTGGCCAACCATCAATGTCTAAAGGGGAATGCATGAGCAGTGCAAGTCTACTTCTACTAGGCTCCTCACTGCGGGTGCTCATAGGCCTCCATGGCTGGGACCAGCCTCCCCTGAGACCCCCAACCCCACTGCCTNCTGGGAGAGGATCATACTAAACATACTAAAACACAAGAGCCTGAGAACAACAACAGTACTCCCTGGGAGCGAAGGTCCATCTGGCCCCATACTCGGTCTCCAAAGTGGCCAACCATCAATGTCTAAAGGGGAATGCATGAGCAGTGCAAGTCTACTTCTACTAGGCTCCTCACTGCGGGTGCTCATAGGCCTCCATGGCTGGGACCAGCCTCCCCTGAGACCCCCAACCCCACTGCCTCCTGCCAAGCGCCCAGGGGGCATGTCTCAGCTCAGCCTAGGGCCTTCAGTCCCCGCCTGAGTTATGCTATCGGTGTGCCCGTCTCTGCCCCTGTCTCCTGCAAGAGCCTGGGACCTGCACTGCAGAGAGCTGCTCTCCTGGATTGAGCCCTCAGGCCTAGGTCAGATCTTGTCATGCAGAACTTGAGGCATAACACAACATAACTGCTCCGCTCTGCTTTGCTCTGCTCTGCTCTATTCTGTTCTATTTCACGCACTCATCTTGAGTTGAGTAAGATGAGACCATTATTTGCCTGAAATGCCAGGGGTTTCTCAGCTCCAAAACCACTTTCCAGGACACATGTCACAAAGGCTGCAAGTGGAAACAGGATATGATTTGATTTGGTTTGATTTTATTTTATTTTATGTTATGTTATTTTTCTGAAGCTGCTTCAGAGCCGATGCTCACAAGCATGAACACAACATGCACATGTAGCCAGGACCAGGCTGATATGTTCTTCAGTTCAGCTTGAAAGAAGATCCCTTGCAGCCTGGCAAAGGAAAGCCACAGAGCCACGGAAAGTAGCAGCAGGAACACAGGCCAAGCAGTGCCTGTTTCCTGAAGAGAAGGAACTTGAAGAATAAGCATCAGTACCGACCACACACAAAAGAAGAAAAAGAAGAGGAGGTGTGGGGTATTCTCCAAAGTATGAGAAGTAGCGATGACAACACATTTTTTGCCTTTCAAAACTTGCTTTCCCACTGTGCTTCTGGGCCAGGGATGCAGGAAAAGTGCTCTCGTGCCTGCCCAGCGCTCATATTGCATGCAGGGAGAGCTGAAAAGTGGCAGCTCCTGATGGGGCAGCAAGCCTGGAGCCCTTCCAAGCACAGGCTGTTTTGCACAAGCCACAACAGCTGGGGCAATGGAGCCAAGGGAAGAGCAGAGCTCGCTCCCACTCCAAACCTGCAATGGGCAAGAGAGCCCGAGAGAGCCAGGTGTGCACGAGTGGCGCGGCCTTGGAGGGACAAGAGCAGTGGGCAGGAACCGACCCCCAAAAGGGCCCAGAGGAGCCCTGGCAAGGGGCTGTGCTCAGTGCTGCAGAGGAAAAGCAGCAATCCCCAGGGATGACCCTGAAGGCCTGCTCTGGGACTCTAGAAAGCTTCCTCCCCCAACATGCGGGGCACAAGGGCCACCTTCTTGGAGCACGAGCATCGGGCACCTAGCCAAAACAGCCCAAAGGAGCCCTGGCAAGGGGCCGTGCTCAGTGCTGCAGAGGAAGGTAAAAAACCCCCATGGACGCACTTGCTGGTCTACCGTGGGGGAAAAAAAGCCTTCCTCCCTCACCCCAGCCAGCTGTAGGGCCCGAGAGGCCATCTCTGAGGTGCATGAGCAGCAGGCAGTCACGCAGCCAAAAGGGACCAGAGGGGCCCTCACAAGTGGTCTTGCTCAGTGCTGCAGAGGAAGGCAAAAAACCCCCGGGGACCAGTGCCAACGTGCCCCGGGGGAAAATTCCTTCCTGACCCCAGCACTGGCGATCGGCTGTTCCCTGAGCATGTCAGCAAGACCTGCCCCCTCGTCCCACCGGCTGGTCATGCCTCCCACAAAATGCCCAAGCCCTTGCCTCCCTCTAACTTGGATGCATCTCAGGAGCTTCCAAAAGCGGCAAATGCACCCGGCCTCATCGACCCTGGGGGCAAGAATCCTTCCCGTGCCTCATGGGACACCAGTGGGTGCAAAAGCACCAAAGCACCCCTCTCAGATTCTCTGCATTCCCTTTCTCACAGCTGCTGCCCCTGCCTCTGAGGCAGGGCATGAGGATGGTGAGCTCTGCAGCGCTCCTCAAGAAGGCATTATTCCCTTGGTCTGCCCACGGCGATCCAGCTGAAAAACCCTGATAGCTGTTCTCCCCTCTAGCAGCCTCATTCAGCCTTCGGTCTTCTTCCCTCAGACCCCTCCAAGTAATTCCACAAGAGTCTCCTCAAGAACTTCCTCTCGGATGTCTTCCGGCTGACCCTTGGGCCAGCTCTGGCAGTGGAACACAGGAGGCTGCCCCCTTTTATACTGCCCCGGGGCACTGTGACTGCTGCGTTGCCAGGCGGTGGCCCTGTGACGTGGGGGTGATGGGGCCCCCCATGTGCAGCCCCCTCCACCGCCCTCCCTCCCAGCCTCCTTCGCAGGAAGGCCTTTGGGGTGCTGGCCCCGAGGCAGTCCCTTGGTGGCCAGGCGCTGGGCACAGCTGCTGGGCATCCCCCCACTGTACATTCATCTGCACATCCAGACTATGTAAAGAAGGGCATTTATACCATACACATTCATTTGGTTGTGGGGATGCCCAAGGTGAAAAAAAGGCTTTTGGTTCCCTCTGCACCAACTCTGCAGAGACGCAGAGCGCGTGCAGCATTTCCTCGCTATTCCTGACCAATGTAGCAAGGGACATTTGCTACTAACCTCCTTATGGCAAGGTCGTTCTCTTGGAACAAAGTCCCAAATTGTTTTGTGATCTTGACCATCTTTTTACATGCACTTCAAGAGCTCTTTTCCACCTTTAGCCTTCACCCTTGATATCTTTCTTGAAAGTGATGGCAGCCCTCTCAGCCTTTGTCTTGCTCCTGCTAGCCATCATCTTGTCAACTCTTTAATGAAGCTCTTATACCCCATGGAAATACACACTTTCACAGTTATTCCTGAATGCAAAAAGTCCCAGAACTCACAGCAATTAAGCAATGCCAGCCAGTTGCTTAGCAAGCCTGTCACTCCTCTTCTGGGCTAAGCATTTCTTGGGAACAACCACTGTTCCAATTCCAGGAAGGATTTTGAACCAGTTATTTTCTGTTGGAATCTCTGCCTATTTTCTTCTGAGACTCCGTTGTAACATAGAATTAATTTGCAATTACAAAACGAGGCAGATTCTTGGTCCCAGATGTGATTTTCTTGATAATGGAAACAGGCTTTGGGGGAAAGGTAGCAAGCTCCATGCAGCAGAAAATAACCACTAACTCTCACTGACACATAGTACAAGTTATGTCAAAAGATCCAACAGTTACCATTCTGGTTCCCCATTAATGTATTCATATTTTTTTTTCCTTAAAACACTATAAATGTTTCTCCAGACCTAACCTCTGAGGCTGCATTAAATTAGCAGTGTTGTTTCCCACGCACTGTTTCAAGTTCTCTGCCCTTCTATGAAGCATATAAAAAAAATAGTGGAAGGACACACTTTGGATGGGGAAGACACACACAAAAGAATAAATTTACACATCCAAAGCACAGAGCAGTAACAGAATCCTCCCCCCTCCTCCCCAGCACATTAAGGAAAAATCCACTATCTTTTATTCTTTGAATCTTACATTCTTAGATTTTTTTAAAAAGTTCACACTAGATTTTACTTTCAAATCAAACAGAAGTTATTTAAACAGGGCATTTGTTTAAACACCGCAATACACATGATTTCATTAAGATGACAGTTTCTTCTCCATTTAGTACCCAGTGCAATCTGTTTTATATTGAATTAGGTTGCCTGATCTCTCTCAGAGACCCGTTGATCAGGTGAACACAGTTTCAAATGAGCCAGAACTGGTCAAGAATTTGCACCAAATACAGCAATTAGAACACGAAATGAACATGTTTTTGAAAAAGTCAAAATGTGTTTTCCAAACTAAAGTTTTGAAACTTTCTTTGAAGCTTGTTGAAATTTAAAGCAAAATGAGGATTAAAATGAAACTCCATGCAGAAAACAAAATTATTTGGGTTTGGCCACACAAAATGCTTAACCAAACCCAAATGAATGGGTTGGTTCTTTTACTTCACCACTAGTTGTGGTAGATCAAAACATTTTAACACAGAAAATAAGAGTTAAGTAGAAAACTAAACCAAAGTCCTTATTACATATGTCATTCTTCTTTTACAAAGAGCAATTTTCTGATAGGATCTAGAGAATGAAAAAGTATCTTTGGAAAAACACACAGGAAACACCTTAGAACACGAATGACTCCAACATTAGGGTACTGAAAAAACAAGCCGCTGCCTTCAACCCTTGTGAAAGGATGTGAAAACAAACCAGTACAGCTACAGGTGTTCTTTATCTATCTACACATAAATAATACTAGTAAAGGGGGCACTTCTAATTTGATTCAAGTCTGGAAATGCTTCTCATAAACACAGACCTAAATCTCAAACACTGGGCCAGAATCTTAAAGGAGAAAACCTAACTAGCAGAGATATGAAACACCACTACTTGGCCATTCAATCTGTATTTTATTTGTGTGCATAAGGTATGGAAAAATGAAGAGTCACTTGTAACAGATACTGCTCACTTATAACAGAAGAGCATTCAAGTGAAAGGCATTTTGTGAAATGACAGAAAAGTTTACAACACAAACACAGAAGTTATTTTATTTTGGGCATATGATATTTATTTAAACTGTTACATCGGAATAGCTTTATAGAATAAGATTTCTGAGTAGCATTTTTTCTCTTTCCTCCTATGTCTGTTCCAAGATTTGATGTTCATACTTTATTTCCCACACTCTTCACAGGATGAAGAATTATGTACAAAATTATACCCTGAAAGGCACCTCAATCAACATGACACCTTCATATTTATTTGTAGGATATCACTTGCACAAATTGAAGTGAGAGCAGGGAGTATACAGTGAACACAAGTCATCAAGAATAATAAGTATAAAAGAGGAAAAATAGAGTCTGGCATAAGAAGTTTCTTCATTACTCCTTAGTATATTTATAATCACGCAATTTCCTCTCACATTTTCCATCTCTGTAGAATAAGATCTGTATATGTTCCCAAAGTTTGTTTGTAAGCCATACAATTCCAAGTAGCCATGCTCAAAAGCATTTTATAAACTATTTTATAACACAGCACGATAATTTCCCAATGGGGATAGTCACTGGATACATACATTGCTCCTTTGCCAGAACAATACTTCCAGTTCTTGACAATTATGTTTTTGACTAGCTTTCAGGAAAAGCTGCCACTTGGTTACATCCATGTTCAGTTCCTTTGCCAGTCATCTTCTATCCAAGTCACAGGGTTCACAGATTAAAACCTCAAGTGTCCTGCACAAAACCTCAAGAGATCTAATCTCCCCCGCAGCCAATGTTACACCATGCATACATACACTTCCATACAGGTTTTCAAAACTTAGTTTTCTAACCAGCTTTACCCACAGGAAAGTAAATTTACCCCTTTTACAGCTAAGGGGTCCATTTGCTGTTTCTGGGAGCTGTGTGAATCCCATGGTGATGAGGCCTGATGGAAAGAGAGAGCTTTGCACCAGCAACACCAGTGGCCAAGCTCAGCAGCAGTGACTGTTGGCGGCAGCAGCAGGCAGCTCTTTCAGTTCACAGGAGCCTTGTCTCTGTCTTGGTATCTCACAGCTTCCATTTCAGCAGATCTGAAATCTTTACGTTGACTTTCTCTTTTTGTCCTCTTTTCTAGGTGTTTTTGGAAGAAGGAAATGGAGAAAAAGAAAGCCCAGAGGAACAACTTATACCAGGATATCACTTCTCTTGCTGCACCATACTACCAGTGTTATCATGGCACATGTCAACATGACTGGGATCAAGATCAGAGTTATGAGAATTTCATCTGGTGGATCTTCCCAGTGAACCTTTTCTGAAGTACAGTTTGAAAAGAATTGTTTATGAATTCCAGTGATAAAGCCCTCTGCGAGGGGGTTTGGCCAAAAGCAACTCGCATTGTTGGCTTCACGTTCTGTGCACTGGGTAAAGTTGTCATAATACCTAGGAGAAGAACACAGCGAAGAGAAGTTTACGCATAAAAGAAAGCACGTGCATATTACACTTACAGAAAGCTACACAGAGTGCCATATAGAATTTGTAAGAGTGGGTCTACCATGTAGATACGTTGCTGAAGGACCTTTAATGGAAGTTGTGGGTACCAAATACTATACAATGAGCCAGGAGGAGAATTGACTCACACATACTCATACAACTGAGAGACTTCATGTGAAATCCTGAGATCCTGGATGGACAGTGGTCAAAACCCTGTGTTTTGGGTGCTGTTACTACCGCCAGGATCTCCTAATGCCACTTAAGTAGAATTAGAACCCCCTCACTAGAGACGTCTACAGTATCTTTAAAAAACATACACACAAAACAAACATGGCAAGAACAGGACTTTGAGCAAACCATGGCTAATTCGTGTCTCATCTGTCATTGGACGTGATGCTGTGGTGAAAATGATGATGTGATGCTGGGACTGAGCCACAACATACATTACTGTGTAACAATTTCAGTTCTGTTGTACCATCAGGCAGTAAGAAGATAATGGGAAAATAAACACACAGAAAGTTAGCTTTTGACAACCTTTATCTTTTTCCCAACTCCAGCAAACACTCAGCAGGAGAAAAAAAAAAAAAGAAATCACTCCTAATTACACGTTTGCAATGCTCATGAAAGATTGGGAACCCCTTGTAACGCCTAACACTTTATTTCAACACAGCATGTGCTGAAATTTACCTGTCCAGGAATAACTTATATTTATGAGAATTTACTATCCC
Organism: Steatornis caripensis; assembly: GCA_013398225.1. Classification (NCBI taxonomy): domain Eukaryota; kingdom Metazoa; phylum Chordata; class Aves; order Caprimulgiformes; family Steatornithidae; genus Steatornis; species Steatornis caripensis. The sequence goes on along the minus strand of VZSC01001669.1, from coordinate 25,757 downwards.
TCAAGAAAAAAAAAGGAAACAATAAGCCTAAATGAGTAATCAGATGGGGTTTGTGGTGTTATCTTAAGCCAAAGAAATTCTGGAAGTTAATGGAGTTTGGGGGAGGAGATCGGAAATTAAGAAGACGAAGAGTGTCTGGTCAGTACATAAATAGGGCAAGAAATAAGGAAGCTGAATTACTGTCTGTTGCATTTTTAGATATTTCTTTCAGCCCTGCATGACTCAATAAACTTACTTCAAAGGGAAATCAAAAATAGAATCGAGAGAGCAAGAAACCACATGACACCTCAAGGGATAGCATCCTGCACTATTATCTGAAGTCCCTGCCCTCCCTTTCAGTACGTATAAATACAGTAACTCCTGGTGAATGTCTCATTCTGACATTAAGTACCACAGGGGACTAATGCTGACTCAACCCTTTGCTGTGAGGTAGTGGAGCAGAAACATTCAGTGTTTGGGTCAAAACTGAAGTCCACTGTCTACTGCCTGTCTGTCAGGGGAAATGTCTGTCTGCCCATGCTACACGCACGTAGGATGAGTACAGGGGGCAGAGCATCTACGTTCTCAGGGAAGAAAACACCTCACAGAAAGGTGCTTCTGCAACCTCCTCACAGTTCTAATTCTCAGCGAGTTTGAGCTGGTGATGCTTTATTCACGTGACAACTTCACGCCCAGATGCTCTGGCACACAAATACACATATGTACAGTGTATGTATATTTTAAGCACAACAACTAGAAGGGAAGCTTTTGTGACAATGTCAGCAGCCACAGGGAAACAACAGGAAATAAGCTAAAAATAAAATACGAATATTAGCTGTTGGTTATTTTAATAGCGGCATTCTTCCATGCAACCTGGTAGCATTCATTCTTTATGTCCTTGGACTGGACTAAATTAGAAGATGAAGATGTCTAGCTCAATGTGGGACATACAGTCCCAGAGGACCTGAAGAATAATACATCTGCACACCTACATGGTTCAACAGACTACAATGGTGGTGGAGCTGGCATCCATTTACCCAGACAGGTCAGTGCTTCGTCCAGCATAGAGAGAGAGCGTCGGGCTCTGCTGCAGCCCTGCTCTGGGCCATGCTCTGGTGAGCAAGCTTGTCCCATCAATGGCTCCGTCAGCTCCCCACTGCCACAGACACCTCAATTCACCCATCTGTTCATGCAGAATAACAAAACCAACAATAAATCCTGGTGACCTGCACAGACTTCATATAAAAGTACACTAAACTGAAAGATTTAATGATAGAAAACCTTTTTTTTTCCCTGGGTGTAAAATCTTATAGAAAGTTCGCTGTTCTTCCAAGAATACTGTATATTATTTCATAAATGTTAGATGGTGTAAACAAAAACACTTCCCACTGATTTTGCACTTCAAGTACAATACAGCTAGAAAAATCTGGTTAAATGTTGCCAAAAGGCCAGATAAAAATAATTAGGCAGTTATATCATATTTGAAAGACTAAATACCTAAGAGTCAAAACAGAATAAAAAGTTATCTTAATAGTTTGAATTCCTTACAATTTTCTCTTAACACCCTCTCTCTCTCAAAGAAAAAGCTACCTGCACTATAACTGTTTTTTCACACAATTCTAAGAATGTAGATAAGAAAAACATCTCAACTATTTGAGAATTACGTCTGCCATGGAAGCTCAATTCACTTAAATATTTATATAATTTAGTAATCTAGAGTTAATGCCCTGCAACACAAAGTTCACATTAAAAATAAATCCTCTGTATGCTAGTGTGTAACAGCTGCCTTAGAAGGGAGCAACTCAATCCTCATTCCTACAGCAGAGGCGTTTTGTAGTTGATCAATTGGTTTGCAAGTTGTTGGGCTTTTTTAAGAGGAAGGTAGGAGATAATAGATATTTAATTCCAATTCGATTCTCCTATGCTTAATTCTCTCATGCCTTATGAAATCCTCTTTATTCAAATGGTAAAGGCTAGAACAGGAAAATTTTTCATTCAGTGTAATAAAATGACTATCACAAAGACGCCTTGGCCTCTGACTGGAGGTACTTCAACACAAATGCATAAAAATTACACACCTTGTGAAAGGAAAGAACGAGAAATGACTTTTTCTACTTACTCCCAGAACAAGTAATTGGAGAGCAGTACAGTAGCACAAGCTTGTTCTCCTCAGATTATAAGGAGGTGTGGGAAGGTTATTATTATTCTCTGTGCTGAGTCACACTTTCATGTCTTTCAGGCTAGCTACAAGAACCCTAGTTAGTTAATACTCAGAAAAGGTATAGTCACTGGGAGCCAGGTCACAAGCTTTGTGATCAGTGGGCTGAAAAATTAATGTATCTGTGAGTTTCAACTCAGTTCAGTAGGCCAGTACTAAAAACCAAAAACTTAAGCATAGTCTGAGAACCAAAATTCATATAAAGATATGCTTTCCCGTGATATGCTCAAGAGAATCATTGTAAGTTTTATTGAGGAACCAACTACTTGGTCATAGTGCATTTTACTGAAAATACTCACTTTCAGAGAACACAAAAACTACTTAATTACTCTTTGGAACAATCTCTGCGCTGTAATACATTTGTCTTGACAGACAATTTTCAATATTCTAGAACAATACTTTAGAGCACAAACACTTTTTCTCCTGTAGTTTGTTTCCACTAAAACTGGTAACAATCGTGTCGTTAGTTTTTGTACAGAACGTGGAAAATTTTATTTTGTGAGTTATTTTACCCATGAGAAAAGGTATTTATATATATTTACCTATACTCAAGAACCTGGGCAATAGGCAGTTATTATCAGGAACGCTAGTGCACACATTTGCCTTAATGGGACAATGTTTCATGGAGTGCCCACTCAAACTATTTAAACAGACAGCTGGATGTATTACACCTCACTTATCTTAGGGTATCTAGTTGCCTGCCACTCAGGGCACTGCTCAGTCTAAGCGGGGCCTTGAATCTCATCCATAGCTTCCCACATCCCCAGGGAGGAATGCTCTAGGTCTTTCCGCCTCAACGTTCCTGCACAGAGAAACTGCAGGGATGATTGCTTTACAAACACCAAAAAACACAACTCCCTCCTCCAAATTTTCAGGAGACCCAGAAAAGAAACAGATTGTTTCATTAAGAGTTTCAGCAAACGAGCACTTTCCAAAGAAAAAATTTTTTTTTCAAAAAATCCCAAACAATTCTCAAAAAGCAGAGTACCATATGTCATGTTACTGAAGACAAACTTTTGAAGGCATACACAGCCAGCAGACTGACCAGCAGTTTCAGTAGGAGAATTTTGCCACCTCTCCAGCCCTCATGGATAGACCACCCCACAGACACTCTGCACGCATGCAGTCAGGGATGTTTTGCCATCGCTTAATGAGACAGGTCAGGAATTAAAAACCAAAACAATCATCGCACTTTCACTATCCCATTTTACATAAATCACCTTCATGAATAGTGATATAGCTATGGAAGGATACAGCTGGGTACATACATTATGAGTTAATTTTTGTTATTTTGAGTCCATGAAGTATTCAGAAAATATGGGGAAAATTCTCTCTAGCATAAACGAGTCTTGATGTAAATCAGGTAACAGATACTCTAGGGACACTCACTCCTTCTGCTACCCTACAATCCAGGACAGGAATCTAGAGGCACTGTTCCAGGATACTACAAGTTATACGGTGGATTTTAATAAAGATGTTTTAAAACCTGTTTTTTCCCCCAGAGGGTTCAACCGAGAAATTTCTTTATACATAGTCATATATTAAATTAGAGATCAAAGTGAAGGATCATCCTTGTAACCTCTACCAAGTCTGGAATAAGAAATGCTGTAATAATAATTATAAATATCATACGATGAAAAAGGCCCTTCTTAGAGCATTTCCAGATGAAATAGAGGAAGGAAGTACCAAACAACCTCACAAAAAAAAAAAATAGTCTATTCTTGTGTGATATGCAGCCAGCTTTTATAGAATTCAAGGGTGTAACAGTCTGGATGATCTTCAAATAGGGATCCAAACCTTAAAATTATTATCTCCCGAGAGTTCACCATCATGCCAAAAGGGAAGTTTTAGTTTTATACTCATCTATGAACCTACAAATATGGTGGAATATTTCTGAGCTTTTTTCATTCAACACCTCTCCAAATAGATTATGGCTGTGTCTCACCATTCCTTTAATCACGTATCTTCTGCCACGAGGAGTATTCTCACACACACACCTACCTAATCTCACACACTACCTCCCTAATCAGATCAGATCTGCTGTTGTGCATCTCCAGTGTACAATTCAGCCAGACCAAAATAATGCAATCTAAAACATACGGAAGGAAATTAATGTGGGGGGAAAGAAAAACACAAAAAACCCCGTGCTGGTTTAATGACAACATTATAAAGTATAGTTTACTCTCATGCCACTAAATAACAGGCATTGTGACAGATTCACTCACTTGGGTTGAAAATAATAAATACATACTGGTGTCCTTTGAAATAATTACAGATCTCCACCCTTGGCTTCACATCAACAGCTGTCTGGAAAATGCAAAATGGTTGAATAAACCTAACTGAAAACCCTAAAATGCACGACAACTATTACTAAATTGTTGTTAATTTCCTAAAGATACAGAAAGAAAATTGAAATATAAAGAACAACTGTAGATGTAAGCAGCAGTTTATATACCTAACATCCACCTCTAATGAACAACAGAAACTTCTACATTAAGCAAATGTAGAACAAGGAGAGAAATGTAGCCTGACACCAGGTACTATGTCATGAAGATCAAAAATTTAGTAGCACTGGCATTTTACCAAGCCTTCCTGGTAAAGCTTCGTACCAAGCTTATACCGGCAAGTGGGCTTTGTCTTCCACCACTCCTGAGCTATATTGTAATGCTTACTTAGTTATAAATTCAGCCCATTTGGGGGAACGCCAAGTTCAGAGGGGAAGTATTCTCTGAAGCCATCACTACGCCACGTCTACAGGAGTCAGTCACATAACTCCCTTGAATTAGACAAAAATCAAAAGAGTAAGTGAAGGCAAGTCCCAATCCCACAAAAAATTAAGCATATGTATCCAACTTCTTATATGCACCACCCTTCCTAAGTAGCCATCGCCATCAGTGATGACCTCTGGAAAAAGATATACTTAATATACTGAAGAGTCTGCACTGGGTCTCTGGTGCTATCAGCCACCTCACGAACTCCCACCTCTCCAGCTGAGAGAGAAACAGAGATACAGGGAACGCACTGCAAAGGGCATAGGAAAATGCAGAACGCAAGAGCAGCACATAGAACTGGCATCCAGCAATCCAGATGCTGAAATCCTCTGCGAATGTCTGGCTTACAAAGGTTCATTCATGTACTGTATCTTCCAGACAAGAGTTTGTTTTGCTCCTTAGAGATGATTACAACACTGCAGTGTCACTCTGCTCTGTGCAGTGATCTGGCTCAAGAGCTGGGACTTAATATATTTTATCTAAAGCATTATTTACTATGCTATTGCATGAACGACAAAGTATGTCAGAATACATTACTTCATCATGAACTCATTGGGGACAAAGACTAAAATGAAGAAGGCTGAACTCCTCCAAAGAAATCCTCTGGAGCTAGCTTTCAGAGTAGCAATGAAGAAATACGTGCTATTTTAGTGGTGAACATGAGTTCTCCTGGAAGTTGCCAAGTTGAGGCAAATCCCTTCGCTAGTTTGACACAACAGCATTAAGCTGCTATGTTAATTAACAAACACACATCAGGCACTTCGCATTACTAGCTTAAAACAACACATTTCTTTATCATAAGGATATGGTCATCTGTGACTCACTGCTTTTAAATCATCACTGCTCAGTTTCTAAAGTTGACTTGAATTACAACTCTGATGATAGAGCAGCTGATAGAGACCACAGTCACAACCGCAGCTCACTCCTGCGTAAGCTCGTAAGACATAGCAAAGTTTCTTGTTAACAAGTTCCATGGTAAACAGATGTCCCCAGGTTTGCAGCAGCAACCCTGCTATCTCAATTCAGAATGAGCTTAACATGTAACAGCTCAAACAGGACTGAGGATTTGGTACTATTTTAGGAAGTCTGATGCCTGCTCTCTGCCCTGATCTGACATTAGCAGCTATTGTAGTAACACTGACATTTGACGGAAAACAGAATGGCAAGGAGGAAAGAAGGGCCATTTGCTATTCACTGAAAGCTGAAAGAAAGCAGAGTAATTTTTAAAATAGACTTTAGTGCTGTAAGCTAAAAAGGACACCTCCAATTCCCAAACCTTGAGAAGAAAGCTTAACCGCAAAATGGTATTTGGAAAGAGAATGAGACTTTATGTGGAAGAGAAAGAGGAATAATTAAAAACGTACCTTTTTACTATATTGTACCTTTCATTTTAGAAAACTATGATATTACAGCTAATGAAGATAACAGCAATTCTGATATATTTTCTCACTTTTCCTCTTTCTTCTGACTTGTGTGAAGGGTTGTTTGGGACATATTTGTTTGTTTAATATTTTGTGCTTAATTTTATTTTATAAACAGAGCTTAAGTGTGTAATGTGGGTCTGGAGGGACAGCAATTGTTTAGAGACAGATTTTTAAAACTAGTGAAACCCCTAAAGACAGTCATGAAAAGCCTCTGAAATCATGCGTGTTATTTGTAATTTCAGCTACAATAATTCCAAAACTATTTGGGAATTCAGGTCATATAACCAAAAAGCAAGCGTAGTGTAACTTGGCACAGATGACAAGGTTTCTACACTCTGCTGTATTCCTCCTCCTCCAGCACCACGATATGCACTCTATATGAATTGGTTTTAAACCATCACACCGTACAACATGACAATGGAATACCACACGGAATTGTGGCGGTTTGCTCTACAGATGCTCATGAAGAAGCGGTGTTGCCAACTCAGCCTGCATGTTGTGCTCATCTGTCGGACATCTCCCTTCCTTATTTGTCCCTCTGTAAAATGAGGCATTTTACAGTAAAGTAAAGTAAAAAAGTAAAGTAGCATTGTCCAACCTCACAAAAATACTGCATAATAAAAGACAAAATGGTCTCTGATGACTACTTTAATAGGGATCATACGTGTCACATACAAAGAGCTGGCACCCAGTTTAGGTGTCTAAAAACTTCCCAAGTATATAACAACAATCCCTGTATTGTTCGATTGATTGCCTTCTAAGTGTTAAAATGAAGCCCACAGTAGCTGTACCTGTTTCTCATTCTCAATCCTGTTTGCTCTGCTGCTCAAACTGTAGGCAGCAGGTTAAACAAAGCAAAGAAAGCCTTCCCTTTACAATTTCTGCTACAAAAGAGCCAGACAAATGTGGCATATTTTCCGTATCACTTCACAACATCTCTACTCAAAAACTCACACATACAAGTATCCCTGCTGTGAAAGTGAGAGACTACATACCACTGAAAAATGAATAAACAAATAAAACCAGCATGGATAACTGTATAGTTTTGGTTTCAAAGTCAGAGAGCAGTTATGAAATGCTAACAAAAATAAAACAACTGATTTCCAAGTAAGGGATAGTAACACAAAAAAAGCATGCAAGACTGCTATTTCAGACACTGACTTCTATACGCAAACATTTTAGTGGTTTATGTTTTTTACTAAGAGACATAGGCAAAAAAAATATTGCTAATAACACCTATGTGTCATCTAATACCTTTCATTCATTAATTTGCAAAGGAAGCAAATGTCCTCATTCTTTTCTAGATGAGAAAACTCAACCTTAATACGGAAACACAATTTGCCCAGAGCAGAGTAGCTTGTGGCAGAACTGGGAATAGAACATGGGTCTCCTGGGCTCAGGACCAGGCTCTAGATACAATCCACACTGCTTACGAGGACTCTGATTCTTACCCTGCAACTGGGGTAATGGAAACCCTCTCCTTGTGAGATACCCACTGTTTGAGCTACACACACACAGCACGACTACATATGACTTAATTCCTTCAGAAACCAGGCCAGAAAGCGGTCTGTTTTTTCAGAGAAATTTGAGCTCCAGAAAAGAGCAGTCTTTGGGGATTACTTGGACAATGGAGCACCAGGTCTGCCAGAAGCTGACAGAGGGGAATAGAAGGATGCCCTGAACTTCTTTACGCTCTTTCCTCTGTGCCTGTCTGACACACAGTCAGGAAAGGAAAATGCTGTCCACACTGAACCCAAGGACAGCAAATAAAGTTACAGCTGAGCAATTATCTCAGAATATACACAAAATTGCAATAGCCTGAAGGAGATCCACGAGTGACAGACCTAAGCTGCTCATTTGCAAATAATGAATGTATGAACTACCATCTTTAATTCAAAGTATAAAAGACAACCTGTACCCTCAGTTCTGAGCATATGCAAGAGGCTCTGCTCCCAGAGAGTTCATGCAAGCTTTGATGTAAATTCCAGTTTCATTTCTGCTACCCAAGATTACAACACAGTTTCCAGGTTCAGGGGAACTCAGTTATGAACTAATTCTGCACAATTATCCACCTCGTCTCCCTTCATTCCCACAAAAAGCAAATCTTGCATGTCCTGACAACTCAAAATCATACTTTTGAGACATGCTGCAAATAAGTCCATAAAGGTGAGAAGGTAAAAGAGATTTAAGAATTATCAATACTTTTGTGACTACTTTAAACTTCATTTTCACACCTACTGTTTCTTCTTTCCAGTTTCTCATTAAAGATCTTTGGCATCTGGGAAAACATACATTTCATAGCAGAGAAAAATAACGCAGGAAAGAAATAATTCAATTTAACAATAGACCAGACATTTGAGTTCAGCTCAGCCACACAAAAAGAAATCTCCATGTTCCTTATATAACTGGAACCAGGAATGTTCTTAAGAGACCAACAGCATTTATGCACCCTAAAGAAACTGATCTTTCAGAATAAACTCAGGGCACTGATTCCAGTCTTAAATACAGAAAAATGCATGGACACTTGATAATAGTTTCCTCCCTAGTGAGAGGCAAATTTTTCCTCCTGGCAATGCTTGTGCACCAGGCTTGCTGGCACCTAAGGAATCTCATGACCATCAACTCATCTGTGACCACTCATCATCTCTCCAGGTACTGCAAAAAAGAGGGAATATAGTCCTCGACAGATAAAAAGTAGGTTTTGTGCCTGCTCATGGGTAACTAGGTTCTTCCTCGGAGGACAGTGAGTTATTCAAGACAGCCAGGATGGCTTCACCAAGGGCAAGTCCTGCCTGACCAATCTAGCGGCCTTCTATGATGGAGTGACTACATCAGTGAGCAAGGGAAGAGACACAGAAGTCATTTATCTGGACTTCTGTAGGGCCTTTGACACAGTTCCCCACAACATCCTGCTCTCTAAACTGGAGAGTTAAGGATTTGATGGGTGGACTGTTCGGTGGATGAGGAATTGGTTGGATGGTTGCATCCAGAGGGTAGTGGTCAACAGCTCAATGTCCAGATGGAGACCGGTGACAAATGGTGTCCCTCAGGGGTCTGTATTGGGACCAGCACTGTTTCATATCTTCATCAATGACACAGACATTGGGATCGAGTGCACCCTCAGACAGCTTCAGACAACACCAAGCTGAGTGGTGCAACTGACATGCCTCAGGGATGGGATGTCATCCAGAGGGACCTGGACAAGCTTGAGAAGTGGGCCCACATGAACCTCATGAGGTTCAGCAAGACCAAGTGCAAGACCCTGCACCTGGGTGCGGGCAACCCCCAGTATCAATACAGGCTGGGGGATGAAGGGATTGAGAGCAGCCTTGCTGAGAAGGACACGGGGATGTTGGCTGATGAGAAGCTCAACATGAGTTGGCAATGTGCACTCACAGCCCAGAAAGCCCACCACATCCTGGGCTGCATCAAAAGAAGCGTGGCCAGCAGGTTGAGTGTGGTGATTCTGCTCCTCTACTCTGCTCTAGTGAGACCCCACCTGGAGTACTGCATCCAGCTCTGGAGTCCTCAGCACAGGAATGACACGGCCCTGTTGGAGCAGGTCCAAAGGAGGACCACAAAAATGATCAAAGGGATGGAAAACCTCTCCTTTGAGGACAGGCTGAGAGAGTTCGGTTTGTTCAGCCCGGGGAAGGAAAGGCTCTGGGGAGATCTTATTGCACCCTTCCAGTACCTGAAGGGGGCCTGCAAGAGAGCTCAAGAGGGACTTTTTACAAAGGGCATGTAGTGATAGGATATGGGGTAACGGTTTTAAACTGAAAGAGGGTAGATTTAGATTAGATATAAAGAAGAAGTTTTTTACAATGAGTGTGGTGAAACACTGGAACAGGTTGCCCAGAGAGGCAGTAGATGTCCCATCCCTGGAAACACTCAAAGTCAGGTTGGACAGTGCTCTGAGCAACCTGATCTGGTTGAAGATGTCCCTGCTCATTGCAGGGGTTTGGACTACGTGACCTTTAAAGGTCCTTTCCAACCCAAACTATTCTATGATTCTATGATTATGTATTTTCAAAACATCTATCAGACCTCTCACAAGATCTGTTTTCATAGGATCATAGAATCACAGAATGGTAGGGGTTGGAAGGGACGTCTGGAGATCATCTAGTCCAACCCCCCTGCTAAAGCAGGTTAGCCTAGAGCAGATTACACAGGAATGCATCCAGGCGGGTTTTGAATATCTCCAGAGAAGGAGACTCCACAGCCTCTCTGGGCAGCCTGTTCCAGTGCTCTGTCACCCTCACAGTAAAGAAGTTCCTCCTCATGTTCAGGTGGAACTTCCTGTGTTCCAGTTTGTGCCCATTGCCCCTTGTCCTGTCGCTGGGCACCACTGAGAAGAGTCTGACCCCGTCCTCTTGACA
>VZSC01001669.1:0-13977 GCA_013398225.1 Steatornis caripensis | reverse complement strand
GCTGCTCTCTAACCCAATCCTCATTGACCAAGGGCCAGTCTTCATTTCTCCGTGCTTTCTCTCTTATCTCCAGAGACTGGGAATCCTGAGGGCCAGTCCTGGCAGTGAACACTGAAGCAAAGAAGGTATTCAGTAACTCTGCCTTCTCTGTGTCTACTGTCACTAGATCGCCTGGTTTTGTAAGCCTGTTCGTCCTAAGATTATATGAAGTACTGCTGTGGTGGTTGTTACCAAATGATACTGCTTTATACTCTCTCCAATTGCTATTGGCCCCTTTTCTTTCCTCCACAATGCAGAAGCAAGCTTTGCTTTTGGAAAGACATACTGTGCTGCCAGCTTTAAAGTAAACAAAATGATGCATGGGAGCAGTTTAAAAGACAGAAACCTGCATGAGCAGCAGTAGTTTGCAGTTTGCCTGGGGCTCTGCTTAGAGTCAACTCTCATGCATAATTAAGTCGCAACAGCAAAACAAATGCATACAAAACCACAAAGACACCTCCCTTAATATTTTGGTCCCCAGTTGCCAATTCAAAAAAAAAAAAAAATGTGCTCCTTTCCATCAAACTCTACAGCAATGAATGATCTCCTAACCCTTTAAGAATTAATCCTACTATTAAATGAAACATATTAATCCCATTATTATTGATCTATTTCAAATTGTAGATTAAAAACTAGATGAGTATGGATATTAACTGCTTTACTGGTAAACCAATATGGGAGTGGCTACTGCTAAGCTGCAGAAATGTTCTGCTAAACTTAGGTCTAATGAAATGTAGTGTTCCCGTAGGAACAAGAGTTCCTCCTCCACCCAAATCATTGCACACACCGAAAAACCCTAACCCTCAAAATCAGCAACAGGAAAAACAAAACGACAGCTAAACCACAGACCTAGAATGGAATTCCTCAACGGTAACGTTTTATTGCTATTTAAATCATCGCTTCCAGACCCAGATAAAAGAGGTGGTGTTCAGTGGGAATGGCAGTAAAAAAGCCTCCCTGTAAACAGCCCACATAATCTTGTCAAAAAACTCCTACCTTCAATACTATATAGTGGCAAGGGACTGAACTGTATTAATCTGGCCAAGCAGCACAGCAATAGTTTCTCGCTAATCATTCTCTGGAAGGAACTTTGGTAATTAACACAGCAACTTTCCCTGTAATTATAATTATACAACATTAGTCCATAGCCTTTATTCCTATGGTAAATGAATCAGAAATAAAAAGATGCTTTATCAATCTGCAGATCAGCAAGCCACTAAACCAATGCAGTGCAACACAATTATACCATGGTAACTTTCAGTTAGCCAGCCTGAATACTAGAAACAGTTTAGCCTTACCAACATGCACCTCAGAACAAGCTTGTGTATCTCATTTTTGCAGATACATTTGCACAGCTCCATTCTCCTGTGGAGTGGACCCATATCGTTCTCAATCTAACTGGTTTTAAAGGAACACAGTTGAGCTGACATCATACTGCAGCTGGTGCTGGAGCTTTTGTGTGGACACATCCACTATAAAAGCAGTAATTCATATGAATGAGAAGAAAACTTCTTTGCTCTCATTCGAAGAATGGGATCTCATTTGCAGAACTGTAGCCAATAACGAACGTCACAACTTATTAGTAGACATATTTTTATGCTTCTGCAAAGTGAGTCGTGTTTTCAGCACTATTTTGAAATGAAGAACAGCAAGACCCACATCATCTAGACAAATGGTAAGCGCCCTTGTTGATCAAGTCCTATCCCATTTATATTCAAAGCAGTATCACGGAAAGTCTAAGGAATGCCATAGCAACATTTGTACAAAATTACTGAGCTTTGTTGTTCCAAGACTTCTATAGCCCCTCCAGTTTCTTTCAAGAAAAACGAGGCTGAATGTAAATGAATCTAACAACCAAGGGAAAGGGGGCTTGACATGTCCCTTGATACCTTCAAGTAAGCAGAGTGATAGACAACAAAATTAAAGGACCCTTAAGAATGTCCGTGAAGGCTAAATTTTGAATTCTTATTGTTACAAAATAGTTGTTTTCCTTCCTGGAGTATGCTGACTGCATAAAGCACTATCTGTGCATAGAAAACCTCAGTTGTGTCAAGTTTACAAATCGGCTGGTGACACTACCCCCTCAAATACCTCCACCTCAACCACAAATGAACACCTACACTTGTCACTTATTTCCTGCCCAGCACTGCTCTTTACGTCCCAGCTGAATTGCCGTTACAGGTGGCTGTGGACTTCCCATGCACAAACAGGTATTTGTTTGCAAACAGTCAGTAGATAGAAAAAAGACAGCTTAACACTGTATTGAAAGGAGAAAGTGTACAAAAGCACAAGATAGTTCAGCAGCTCAGAGAATTTAATTGCATTAAACATTCTGGAGTGAGGACAGTTACCTGGATACAAGAGCATTTTACTGAGTAGTTCAATACTGTTCAGCAGTGATTCTTCTTTAAGACAAACAAACAAACAAAACCCACGCTTCCCCCAAACCTCAGTCTAATTAATTCATATTAGAGTACTACTTTGAAGTAGAATGGGTCTGAATGCTAAATTTTGTAAAAGCACTAAGTACTTCCAAACCTGTGTGACATAACATGTTTTTTCAGGAAAGTAACTATTTCATAAGGACAGTGCTCTCAAAAAAATAATGTTACAGCGGTGTTTTGCTCTCTCTAGAAAGGGAAAAAATTACCAGTAGAAGATACCTTCCGCGCATGCAAGCAATAAATTTTCAGTTTAGCAGCAAGGACATTACATAGAATTGTTATTTTATTTGAGGCATCACATGACGCAATTTTGTTAGACACATCTCTAATGAAAGGGAACAGCCAATACATAAACAAGTTACAAGGAACAGAACTGCTACAGAAGCCTGTTCTCTCACTTAACATTTAGTCTCCAACCGCCGAATACTTTTCATGGGGAGCAGGTAACACATTTCTGCTTGGCAAGACCTGAAAGAAAAGCTCTTCTGTGAGCAAACTAAACCTCCTTCAGAGAGCTTAAGGGACTGCCGCTAGAAAACAGCGTTTTTGTTCACATGATCTACATGACCTTCCTCTAGTTTGTATGGGGGTAAAAGACTGCTTCCAGTGATGATTAACGTCCCCCTAAAAATTAAAACCACAAAATAGGTCCATGTCAGTTGTCATCAGTTTTCCTGTCATATTTACAGGGGGACTACATTTTCTTTAATCTTCCTTTTTGCACCAACACACCTGTAGCACTTATTCTTCGCATCCCTTGCCAAATTCAGCTCCAGCTATGCCTTAGCTTTCCTGATCATATCCCTACACATCTGGGCAGCATCCCTATATTCTTCCCAGAACACACGTCCCTGGTTCCACTGCCTGTGCATTTCCTTCTTCCACTGTCATTTGACCAGGAGGTACTTACTTAGCCATCCTGGTCTTCTGCCTTCCTTGCCTGACTTCTCACACATAGGAATCGAGAACTCTTGCGTGCTGAAAAAAATGTCCTAAAAGAGCTGCCAGCTCTGTTCTGCTCCTTTATTCCTGAGGGCAGATTCCTAGGGGGCCCCATTCGTTAATTCCTTAAACAACCGACAGTTTGCTCTCCTAAAATTCAGGGTCCTGACTCTACACTTCATCTGGCCCATATCCCTCAAGAATGTGAATTCCACCAGGGCATGATCACTGCAGACCATGCTGCCACCAAGCCTGACCTCTAACACGAACATTTCCCAGTCTGCTTCCAAAGGCCTTGGGAGCAGTGGTACAATAAGAGCAGCTACAGAGATGGCAGCAGGGTAACACTCTTTGCTAACCAAAAAGCAAGAGATGCAATTCTCTCTTCAGAGAAAACAGAGTAAATCAAGAGTTGCTTTAGAAAGGCACTCAAGCTACTGCCTGTTTCAGCAGTCTCCTAAGTATTCCCATCTCCTCAAAGGCTGAGGAGTTGCATCCACTTTAGGTTCTTTTTCTTCTAAAGTTGAATAGATCCTCAAGATAATGCTGTATTTCAGATCCTCACATGCACACCTGCAACGCTGACAGGCAAATAATATAAAAATAAACATCAGAATATTTACAGAACCACATAGGTTTTGCTTCCAAAGACATGTTTTAATATGGCTGTTTATCTTACCCTTTCTAGTTTGCTTTCCGAGACGCATGAAATGCTGAGTGGCTACATCAGTGTGTCCAGTTCCTTAATCCTGAGCTTTAACATCTGCATTTTAGATAGAGCCTCCAAACAACTCTGTCAAGAATCGAGGTCCGTGCTTCCAGTGCTCATCAAACGTCTTGTCCACTACCTTGGTGTCTCATGTTCCTGTCATCTGGTGCAAGGTTGGAAACACTTTCTATGTAACACAGCAACTTCTAAAGTTGTGTTGGGGCCTGGCCTGTGTCTATCGAGCTGCTGTCCAGTGCCCTCAAACGGGCAAGAAGCTCTCTTTCTCTGAGGCCACATAAACGGGTACTGAGACTAAACCAGAGACCTAAGTCTCAACTATAATAGTTGCTCCTGTAGTCAAGAAGCAACAGTGGAAGCAGAGGTCAACTTGATTAGTAAGAGAAGAAGCTCCCCCTAAGAGGGGGAGAAAGGAAGAAATGGAAGAGGAAGCCTATTGTGCAGCAGGACACCAGCAAAGATGCGATAAATCATAAAAGAGGCAAAAACTATCCAGTCCCTATCCACAACCAAGCTCCAAGACAGGCAAAAAGATTTCACCCATCAGCCAGGTGAGCGAATTTCTACCTGGTTGCTCCAACACTCCGAAGATAAGAGTGAACCATTTGGAGCACTGTGGGCCTATGTAACATCAGGGCACCCAGGAGAGATGCAACTGGGCTCAAGATCAAGGTGCAGACCTAACCACTGAAGCCATTGCACAGGTTATTCATGAATGTGAAACACGTACCACAATCAAGTAAGACACAAAAGCCACTCCGGTGTAAAGGACAGTGGCTACGATATCAGTAAGGGGAGGCTTTGCAGACTGATTAAATCACCCTGCCACAAACCTGCCAAGGTAAACGTCATCTGCTTACCATGGTTGAAGTAACAACCAGATGGTTGGAAACATACCCTGTAACCCAAACCAGTGCCCAAAATCCCATCCTTAGCCTTGAAAAGCAAATTCTGTGGCTACACAGCACTCCAGAAAGAACTGAGTCAGACAATGGGACTCATTTCCAAAAGGATCTCATTAGCGCCTGGGCCAAGGAACATGGCGCCGGCTGGTTGTACCACATTCCCTACCACACATCAGCTACCACACATCAGCTACCAGCTACCAGAAAGACCGAAAGATACAAACGACTGTTAAAGACCATACTGAAAGGAATGGGCGCTGGGACGTAAAAGCAGCAGGATGCACATTGAGAAGTCACTTGGCTAGTTCATACCAGAGGATCAGGTAACTGACCTGGCCCTGACCAAACAAAACCCCTGCATATTGCAGAAGGAGATAAAGTCCCTGTAATGTGTGTGGGGAACTGGCTGGAAAGACAGAAAGGTTTGCTTCTCTCTTGGGAGAAGGCAAAGCTGTTTGTGGGATTGCTTTTGCTCAAGGACCCAGTACAGTTGGTGGGTAACACAAGGAAGATGGGGAAATCCGATGCGTACCTCAAGGAGAATTAACTGTGGGGGAAAAGAACCCATTGAGTTGTCTATTTTAGGAAGTACCACAGCAGGAATCACCTAAAGCAGCAGAGGAAGAGCCTTGCAAAAGCTGTACAAGTGCAGCAGTGACTAAATCTGAGCTGATTTTAGTGTACAGTAACTCAACACAACACACCTCTCCTGTTCAGAGTGACCACCATAACAGAAAGAACCCAAGTCATGGACCAAATTAAATCAGTGGCCATTTCACAGGGATGACTTGTAGACTACGGGAAGATATCTGTGTGTAAATCAAAGGATGGGAAGGGAGCTGGTGGTTAATAAGGATGTATTGGATAGTGTAGTTCCCAAGCAGAATGTAAATGGTATGGAATAAGGGATGGAGATTGTACTGGGCCTGGCTAGGATAGAGTTAATTTTCTTCACAGCACCTCATCTGGTGCTCCATTTTAGAATTTTGACCAAACCAGTAATGATAACACACTAATGCTCTAGCTTTTGCTGAACAGTGTTCGTACAGCATCAAGGCCTTCTGTTTCTCACTCTGCCCTCCCAGTGAATAGAATGGTGGGTGTGCAACAGGCTGGGAGGGGACACAATCAGGCAGATGACCCAAACTGACCAAAGAGATATTCCATACCATACAACATCATGCTTAGGAACAAAAGGGAAAAGGGAGGGTTTCAGGGAGGTTGCCCATCTTTTTGCTTGGGAACTGGCTGGGCATCCCTCTACCCACAGGAAGCGGTGCATGATTGCCTTTGCATCACCTGTTTTGTTCTCTTTTCTCTCTTTCCACTTACTCTTCATTTTTTTAAACAATTTAATTTTTTATTTGTTTTATCTTGACCCTTAAATTTTCTTGGGTTTATTTTTCCTTTCCTCCTCCCCTGCCCCACTGGGGTGGAAGGGGAAGAAGTGAACAAGTGGATACGCAGTACTTAGGTGCCCATCGGGGTTAACCCATGATATCTTTAATATAAATTCTCCCCTCAAGTTCAAAGTAGAATCTAGATTTAGAACATTTTCTTTAGAAAATCTTTTTTAACTTTCCAAAAACATATATCCACAATATACTTCATATTTAAAGCACAAGAACCAGAAACTGGAGGACGGGCAAAAAGAATGAGGTATGGTTGTCCTGGTTTGACCCAATGCAGCATTGCACCCCATACACATCATGCTCAGTATAAAGCTGAGGGATCACAAGGGTAACTCTCTCTCTCTTTCATGGCCAGGGGCCTGAGGGCACTGATGGGCTCTAATGGCCCCAAGCAGCCTCACCTGGTGCTTCCACCCACACCCATGGCCCAGGAGCCTATTCCAGCCCAGCATGGGGCTGTCAGTGAGGGTCCTGGTGATGTGGCAGGATACTGCTCTCTAGCTCTGCCCAGCTCCTTGCTCAAGTGTGGAAGAAGGACTCTGTCTGATTCTTCTGCCTTTGATCCTGATCCGTGCATTCCTGCCTACAGCTGAGTACAGTCTGGGACTTTCCTGGGGCGTGCCCCACAGCGTCCAGATGATGTATTTGGCATTGGGGGGGAGGAGGTGGAGCTCTATTGGTTTTGTATATATTTGTATATATTTCATTATTCCTCCTATTATTATACTACACTATCACTGTAGTGAGATTAAAGCTGTTTTAACTTTTCCAACCTGTAAGTCTCTTTCCCTTTTCCCTTTCCCCTGTTTTGAGGAGGCCGGGGGTTAACAAAGAGCATCCGTCATCCATTTAATAGCCAGCCCAGCTTTAAACCGTGACAATGGTTCTGAAATTAGCAGGGTTAATGTGTGACAACTCCTGCCAGCTGCACAATTAAAATACTGCCTAGGAAAGAAAACAAGTGGCCAGACAACATACTAGGGAACACCCTGGCCTTACAGATGTGTGCTCTCTACTAGACCAGGTATATACCTTTCAAGTGGCATCAGTTGACTACAAGTAGCACGAATCATTACATACCTACCCCTTACAGTCAAACAAATGAGGCTTGTGTGTCCGTAAGTGAAATGTAAACTTTAAAACTTCTTACTTGGAGATCAAGATTCAAACTTTTTGTCAAGTTGGTAAACTAGTGAAAGCCTTTCATCTTCTTGGGCTTATGATGACAGGAGATGGTATGTTTCTGGGGCAAGCATTCAAATACATCATGTGTTTTTGTGTCACTATACTCATCGGTATTTAAAATTTTAATCCTTGTCCTAGAACATGTGAAAGAAAGCAGAAAGTACTCCAAAATTTAGACCCAAATGATCAGACCATCTTTTCATTTTAGTAAATACTTCTCAGTGCTGAAAATCACAGATGCACAATCTCTACTGCCTCATCTGCTTTTTCTCTATTGCAATCAGCTATTTCTCTATCCAGATTATTGCATAATATGTCAAGGTAAATGCAAAACCAGATTTAAGAACTGGTGTAGTTTCTTTCCCATTAGCTTTGCCTCTCCCTTCAGTCTTATTAAGAAAACCATTAGCATTTTCTAGTGCACATCCTCCTTCAAAGGCCTGGCATGAAGAAGATGAGTGCCCCGAGAAGTAATACCATTGGAAGGTGCATTCCCACTATTTCTTGTCAGGTTAGACTTCAAAGCAACCTTCCACATGCTTAGAAAGTAGGCTGCCTTTATAGTCAGTGGAGACCCTAGAATAATTGTAGGGCATGATGTATATCATCTCTTTTAAGATGCTTTCCTTAAGTTTCCACTGACTGGGAAGGGAGTTCAAGACAACTAGCACATCGGACAGATGAATCTCAAACCTGTTCTGTGTAGTAAAAAAAAAAAGCATCACCAAAAAAACAAGCTAGTCAAGAATTGCACTCAAATATGCCACTATCAGTGACGGAGAAACATGTAACTGATGCACTATTCTTGCATCTACGTAAGCTCAACTCCCTCCCAAAAGTATTACCATCAGAGTCACAGTTGGTTTGCACAACCTTCCCTCCAGTCAGCCCACATGCAAACGGACTTGGTGCACACAGGTATTCAGGTTAGTCACAAGCATGGGTCATCTGTTGATGCAATTCTGCTTTATCCCAAACACATCAGTTTCTTTGTGCATTCACCTTGTAAAGTTTGCTATGAATAACAGCTTATTTGACACCATGTTTCTCAGAATGTTCCAACTCCAAGCTAAAACCATTATTCCACCGCCATCTCCAAAATGAAACGCTCACCCTGCTTCAGCACAATCCTACAGCACCTGGGGAGGAAGCAGAGTCGGGATGGAAGACACAGTCCCCAGCCCAGAGTTGGTCTGAGCTAGTCATTCACAGCACACTCTTTGGACCATCTCAGCAGCTCAAGGCTTTTCTTTTCATCTAGATGAACCACGCTGACACACAAGCAGAGAAAATGTGGCTCTAATCCAGATCAGTACTACACACCCGGGCCTCCAGACAGCTACTCAAAACAGGCACCTGTGAACATGGTCACTTTTCTGACCAGCAGAAAAAAACGCACAGGGAAAGAATCACAGAAGAGCTCTCCTCATTCATTCCAGCTTACATCTACAAACTGCTTCAGATTCCATTTTTAAAAGGATATTAAAGTGTCATCTGCTGAGTGGAACCTGTTACTAGATTCCACTTAGTCCAAAGTAGCACAAGCCTTTTACAACACTACAGTATCATTTATTAAAGTGAAAAAGGGAGAAAAACATCTGATGATATCCAGCTGTGAAACAGAAATCATGGGTCAACCATGCTTACATGTTGAGAAACAGCCACCACAGCATGCACACAGAAGGAAAAATAAATACAATTTTAAAAAACTGAACTTTCCATCATGATTTCAATATCCCTCCTTACTTAATTTTTATGAGCATTTTTTTCTGATTATTTATGGAAAATCGGATTTATAAACACCAGTAAAATCCATGTAATTACAAAATCCATTTGCTTTGGGAGGAGAGTGGCAGTTGCTTTCTGTTCCAAGCAGAATGCAGATAATAGGAGTCAAAAATCAGGCAACTAATTATAGATCTAAAACTTCAGATCACATCGGCTACTCATTAACAAACAAGTGGTTTTTACAGTTTTGAATAATAAGCATATTCTTTAAAATTGCAATCAGTCCATGGACAGTTCACAAGACCAAAATTGATGAAAAATGATCCACAGAATCAACAGAACAGTAAAAACATTAGAAATTAATTTAAGGTATAGCATAAAGATCTGATGGGGGAAGCGTCACGTATAGAATAGTCCTACTTAACTACTATTCAAGTACGTTATTATGTTCTAACACGACTTTGATGGTACAGCCTGTACACCACTGAACGTGGATTTTTTCCTTTCTTACATCTTCCCCTCCTACTCCTGGAGGTAAATACACATGCCCTCTCCTTAAGTAACTTCTTGTTGTGCTTTGTGGCTTCCCGAATCTGTTCCGATATCTCATAGAGATAACTGAAGCAAATGGTGAACCCAAAGGGCCCTACTCCTTCTACACAACTATTTATGGAAGACTTGAGTGTTGCAACACTCCTTGGAGTTGCTTAAGGACAAGTCAGCAGCTTCCTAAGCAGGTGCGAAAAATACTCTGGCAGGAGATTTTGGATTACATTCAGTAAGACTGGCAGCAGATCAGAAGCTGGGGCACCCAGCATCTCGAGGGTGTCACCTCAGAGAGGCAGCTAGTTCTCAGCTTCTGCCTTTGCTGAGTTTATGCAACTTCTCCTTGGGTCCTGCTAAGCTCTACCTTAATATCAGAAAGAACAGTGTAATACAGCATAGCACCCGTGAAAGACTACAAACCCTTGCCGTAAGAAAGCTGTTTGGGGTCTGTTAACTTTTAAGCACTGTGACTAGCCAGGTAATAGTTTTACTTTTTGAGCCTTTATCTAATTCTTCTTTGGATGATTAAAACACTGCCTTATTTTCACACTGACGGTAAAAAACCCTATTTTTTTCTGTGCACAGCCATAGTCAAAAGCAGAAACAATCTTGCATTTTTGTACCTGTTTTTTCATAAATAGTGACACTAATACCTTACACACGTATACTACGTGTCAACCTAGATATGTGTTAGGTTTATATACTCCCCAGTAACATGATGCAAAAATCCATGATAGATTACAGTGATAAATGTGATAAATTATACATAACATAAACCATCTTCAGATCATTCTGCTTCTTAAGCTATGTTCTTGCAGATAAAAATCAAACTCAGGGCCCTGGTGGTAAGTCCCAGTCCCACAGACTCCATAATGGAGGCAGACACAGAAACCAGTTCTAGATGCCAGAACATTTATTTTAACATTTTCCTTCCTAAAACTCATCTATGTTATGAACCTTAATATGAGATGGCATATTTTAGCAGTCACTGAAATGTGAAGGACATTTGTATACCCAAGAGAAATGTAAAACGTCACTTTCACGAAAGCTGAATAGAACGGTTATCTTCATTGTTCACCTAGGTTCTATGCCATGGCAACCTTTGCTCTTTCCACCCCTTACACATTCAGCCCTTATCATAGAAAAAAATCTTTAATTTTACGAAGATGTTGTACCTCTATTCTTTTTCAGAAGTACTATAGTCATTTCATACATTGCCATCAAGTTTATCAATGCAGCTGGCAACATATATGTCTGCCCTTTGCAAATTATACAATAAGCTGCAGAAGGTGACTAAAGTCTTTTAAGAGCGCAGAACACTGCTTTTGTTGTCTTGCATATACTTTTCAACATTGAATTATATACTCTTTTGCAAGGGTAAATAGAAATGCCAGAGTCTTGTCAATTAACCACATAAAATACTTTTTTTAAAGTATCGTTATATAATAAACTTCTGCAATTGAAACAAGACTCTGAATACAGAACAAATGGGTAGTATTAATTCATACCTCATCGTGCTGTCAACAGTTAACCACATGACTAATACCACATGGAGCCTGAAGCAAGAAAATCTATTTTTTGCCTCTGCTGAGTTAATCTGGGTTATTACATGTTCGTGGTTGATCCATTTAGAAAACAAGAATGTAGAAACTATCTTGCAAACCAAAACAGAACCACAAAAGTTTTTATTAAGTATTCATTTTCATAACACATTTATCTTCTTTTGCATTTTTACTGCCCCTGAAAGTATACTGTCCATGATATCTGCATTGCATAACTGATACCAGTCTATCAGTTATGCCATATTATTTTACCACTAAGTAACTTTAGACAGAAATCTTATGTATTGCCTATTTTGAAATACAATCTTTAATAATAAGCTCCATGAAGATTGTTTTCTGTTACTGATCTTACCACAGTAAAATTCAAAGAGGGCACAAAAAGTGTTGAAATGGCATATGAGCTGACAGTCATGAGACTGAACAGGGGAGAGCTTTCTAACATCACCTCTAAAGGGCTTACATTATTTTTTGCAAGTGACTTTACTCATTAGGGTTATTATATTCTTGTATCTTGAACTATTTGGTTTTTGACTTGGTAAAGTAAGCACTGACATACTGATCTCACCTTGTGGGTGCAAGCTACCAGACGTTAGTCAGATGCATATACTACAGTACACATCAATTTGACTCACAGCATCCTTGCTAAAATATTGTAACTGGTGTCTTCTGGTAAGCTTAAATTCACTTGTGCTGAAAACTCTTTCAGAACTTTAAGAAGCAATTATCGATATTTACACTGGTCACCTTCTGGCAAATGCCAGATTTCACTCTTTTTTTGAAAATAATGACTCATGACAAATAAATGTCAAAACTTGTTGAAAAAGGTACTTGAAAAACTGAAATCTGATATTGAAAATTGAAGTTTTCAGCTATTGGTATTCAAAAGGTCTTTTTTTTTCCTACTTAGTAGTAGGCTTAGGCTTAGTAGAAGATCCCTCTCTTTTCTCACAGCAGTAAGAACTTTCATAAAGATTTGCAACATTATCTGAAGAACAAGAAGGTCTGAGCATTCTAAACCTTGAAGAGATGGAGAAAGGGCTGCAAAAGTACACTATTTTGGAACGATACAGTCATCATCATTTCCTCAGTGGCAGACCCAGACTCTCCAGTGGTTTAACAAGAAAGAAATAGTTATCCTTGATGAAGGACAAACTCCAATCATCACATTTTCTCCCCATTCCTCAGCACTGGTAACCCTGAGTTGAGGTGTCTGTAGACTGCAGTCACAACATGTGTTGTGGTATAAATAACAAATAATATTGTTTTACTTTACTAAATCTGAGCTCTTGGACGTTTGTCTATTTAATTCATCAGCCTCCCAAAAGATGGGTAAATTTCTCCTTATCCTGTTCATTCAACCTGTTTACTCATTTCAAAGAAGCTCTTCGAAGCAAGACTCTCTTTGTAAAATGCAAGACTTTTCAGTGTCTACAACTAACACCCAAGAAATTTCATCAGATGAAAGGCTGTCCTTGCTAGTTTGTAGCACAGCTATTTCTACAATATGCTGCAGAACGAAGTGATGGCTTTGCATTTATAAGCAAAATGGTCTGCAGGTCTTCACATAATTCATAAATGTCAGCGTCCTTAATACATTATTAAAATTCAGAAGTCATATTTAGAATAATTCATTTAAAATTTTATATTCGTGAATGTTTTTCACCACCTTTCTGCATAAGGTAAGGTGGCCACAGCAGGCACAGATTGAGGAACGCACTGCCACAAGAGAAAAGATATTAGAAACTAGTGTTCAATGCCATAAGCCTATTTAGTCCCTCATCTGGAATTATCAAATATAGATTTCATTTTCAAAGACATGAATTGTGTAAAATGTCTTTCTGTCTCCTGTGTAGTAAAGGAGAAAAATTATAACTGCCTTAAGTAACCATATTTCAGTCTCTGCATCTATCAGGACGAAAGCAATTATGCGGTAATGGTGTATTCTTGCCTCATGTGGAACCCTGGTCTCTGAATTCAAACTAACCACTTTATTCACATTCATCAGGACATACTCTTATCTACACAATATAAAACAAAGCTGATATATTTCATATGAAGGTAATGGAGATTCACCTGAAATACAGTTCCTCTTAAAGATATTCTAATATAGCCTCATTCAGGCACAACCTGTGCCTTTGCATTAAGTTCTCAGCAACTTTATGGCTAGAATCACAGAATGGTAGGGGTTGAAAGGGACCTCTGGAGATCATCTAGTCCAAACCCCCTGCTAAAGCAGGTTTGCCTAGAGCAGGTTGCACAGGAACACGTCCAGGTGGGTTTTGAGAAGGTGTCCTGGTTTGGGCTGGCTATTAAACGAACAACAGATGCTCTTTGTTAGCCAGCCCAGCNGACCTCTGGAGATCATCTAGTCCAAACCCCCTGCTAAAGCAGGTTTGCCTAGAGCAGGTTGCACAGGAACACGTCCAGGTGGGTTTTGAGAAGGTGTCCTGGTTTGGGCTGGCTATTAAACGAACAACAGATGCTCTT
>VZSC01001668.1:85303-95817 GCA_013398225.1 Steatornis caripensis | reverse complement strand
ATATTAAAAATCACCTTTCCCTCGTATCTTTGGTGGTGATTCTTTGAGCAACCATTAAACCTTAACCACTCTCGCCTGCAACAATGGTGGGCATGATGAGGTGTGATCTGGTTCTGTGCAGGCTTGGTGTATCTTGAGTGGTCACAGGGGGGCTACTTCGGTGGTAGTATCAGACAAAACCCTCTCCAAGGTCGATGACCTAGCACCCTGCACATGCACAGTCAGCAAAACCACAGTGAAAAAAATGTTCTTTCTGTCCTGTCTCCACAGAGCTGAAAACCAGTGCCTTGTTCCACGAAGTCATGCAAGACTTGCAGCAAAGCTTGTGTCTTTTGCACCAAGAAATGTTAAAGGCAAATGTCCATTCATCCATACACCACAATTATAAAACTATGTCTACACATTAATTGCAAGATTTGGTTGCATCCCTAACACTTTTGTTAATCAATCAGGTACATATAAATACATTTTATTTTCAGTATATGAGTCTATATTCTTCACAGACCTTTTGTTTGCACAACATTGATATTGCTTCAATGGATAGAAGAAACGGTATCATGTTTTTTATTCTGATATGATCTAAAATATATCTTTCAGCTGTTTGGTTTTGTCAAATTCTTTCATACTTTGTTGCAGAATGAAACGTGAGCTCATTTGAAAACTTGTGAGTGTGTATATATATGTATATATTTATATACATATATATACACAGGAACAAGATGTATTCTACTGTCTCATATTTTAAAATATAATGCCATGTATTGCCACCTGCTACTGCATCACATCACAAGCTATTGATGGTAATGGGTTTACAGTGTATGGCTATATACCAATAGTCTAAAAATTTTCGTGTTGAACTCTATCTGTTGTGTCAGATTTAGATTAGAAGACAGCTAAATCTTTGTTACCTCGTAAGTATCACTGATTGGTCAGCCTGAAATTATTACAGGATGATTACAGCTTTACTTCAGCAGAAATTGAGACATGAGTTGGTATTTCTTCATTAATAAATCAAAAGTTGTTTTTTTTACAAAGGCACTGAAGGTCTGCTGAAGAGCTTTTCGTTTTTAAGTTTTAATTTTATATTATAAACTAACACATAGACAGTATTATCTCTTTGATTTGCAAATTAATACTGTTTGCTGTAGCCTTATAGAGCTACTTTTGTTCTCTGTCATGCTTTCACATGACCTTCACATGACTATCAAGAATGTAAATGCAGGTGCTGATGAGATGCTGGGAATCATCTCATCTAACTGTAGGTGTCTGCTGCCTACATAACTACAGGTGATTTAGTCATCTAGATATTACAAAATCAGTGGAGACAATCAAATACTTTTATGGCACAGTTCATCTGACTTGTTTAGTATGTTTATCATGAAATGAGATTAATGTCTTCCTAGAAGTGATTATTTCTCTCCCCTGATTGCTGAGAGAGGAGATGACTGTCTCAGTAACTTTCTGCAGTAGTTATCTTGCATGATGTCATGTGAACTTTACTTTCGGTGCAGAATGTCAAATGTGGATCATTCATTTCTGTCTGACTGAGAGGGCTGCTGCCAGTGTCCTGCATGCACCCATAGGCCTTAAGTGCCCTGATCATCCTCCTATGGGGCCACCTGTCAGGAGCAGCACTTGAGCTCAAGCAGTTGCTTTGGTAAGAGATATGAGGCAGAAGTCATGAGTTGTAAGGATAAGTATGAAAATGAGGATTATTCGTTAGTTCTAACTGTGGTATAGCTGGATACTAGGGCTGTGCTTAGGTGTACACATCCAAGGCACTTCAGTCATTGACCTGTCCAGGGGCATCCAGGAACTCCCTGGCTACTCGTCTGCATTTATAAATTAAAGGACTGGTATGAGGCAATGGATGGACTTGAATATAGCTGCTTGCCTGAAATCCTAGTGAGGTTCACTAATAAGTAATTGACTGATTGTTACAGGAGTTCTCCAGGTAGGCATTTTGGACAGTCCTGAAGACTTCCTTCTGGCAACTCTTGCTTTGCATAGTGGATGCTTAAAATATCTAATTATCTTCTTGGGAGGAGGATTTGGCCCTTTCAGAGACTTCCCTTGGCAGTTTCTGCTGAACTGGTTAAATTTTTACGTAAATAAGATGTTTGTAAACAGTCAATAGAAGTTGTTCCTACAGATGCAGAAATGGTTATATAGAACTGTCTTTCTTATGCAGTCAAGGTATTTAAAAGATGTTTTTTATGTAGTTAAGGTCATCAGTATGGGTGGATACTGCATATGTTGCAGTGGTCACCTAGTACTGTGAGCCAGCTGGATAATAAGAACTGAGCAGAACAGTAGTTTACAGAGACATCTGATCCAACTGAAGACATCACTAGACAAGGACTGACTATCTGATTGAGAGATGTGATTCCCCTCATGAGCGCTGTCCTATGCCAAAACCACAATTATTTCGTTTTTCTTTTATTTTTTTGGCGGTGGTGGGGGTGTGGGGTGGTCTGGGCAGATGTTTAGCAAACCTTCCATCCATCAGTTTCTGTGTTACATTTCTGCTCAGTCATGCCCTTTGCTCATCCTGACTGACTGGTTGTGTTTCCTAGATTGACATCCGCCCTGCCATGTCAATTCACTTTTCTCTGGCAATCACTGGACTCTTTTCTGAACATAGTTTCCATCACAGGACCTGCTCTGTTCTCTTTGTTCGAGTATTGAGAGACTGTGTGCTTCTTGGCAAGGACACTACCCATTCCTTTTCTGCTTTCATCCTGTTGAGCAGGATGTTATGTGATAAATATCCCTTTGGCCAGTTTGGGTCAGGTGTCCTGGCTATGAGTCCTCCCAACTACTTGCCAATCCCATCTACTTGCTGAGTAGGAAAAGCAGGAAAAAAGAATTCTTTGATGCTGTACAAACACCGTTCAGCAATAGCCATAACACTAAAGTGCTATTAACACTGTTTTAGCCACAAATCCAAAACATAGCACTGTATGGTTTTCTTTCAAGAAGATTAGCTTCATCTCAGTCAGACCCACTCAGTACAACATGGAATGACATTTTAAAAAACAATAACACTGCAACTGCTTCTAACTTCCATGCTACATTTGAAAATTTATATAAACTTCTATAGTTTATACCTAAAGTTATAAAATTATTTAATATGTTTATCTCAGGTGTGAAAATACAAGGTATTTTTCACAACATTTATTTTATTATTCAAAGGATTTACTTCAAAAAAATGTTATACATTTTTTAGTATAGAGGTAAAGATTATAAACATCACTTAAATTGCTTAGGAGTGAGGTGGTAGGCACTGTAGACCTTCACTTGTACACTAATGGGAGTTAAAGATGTTCGCAAGTACCACAAGAATGGAAAAAATGATGGATTTTTATTTCAATACAGTGCTGCTAGATTTCATGTTTGCTACAACTGTGTTCTGACTGAATAGAAAGCAGCTGTGCAATAAAGAACCTGTGCTCTTACTCAAGAAAATATTGGCCATGAGTTAACAGTATGTCCTTGCTATAAAGAAGATTAACAGCACACAGTGTTATATCAGCAAAAATGTAACCAGAAGTTTGAAGGCTGGTATTTTGGGAGACTGCATCAGGAGAATTGTGTCTCATTTTGGGTTTTCTAGTACACAAAAGACAGAGATGTTCTGGAGCAAGTTCAGTGGAGTTTACCTAGATGGTTAGAGGTTGGAGAGCTGGGTTTGCTCAGAAGAGATGACTACAGGGAAGATGACAATGGCAGAAGAGGAGAGGATTTTTGATATTTTCAAATACTTAATGCAGTATTGTAGAGATCATGGATCTGGAGTCATCTTGGAGGACCACAATGGCAAGGTCAAGCTGGAATGGATACAAGCTACAGCAAGGAAAATTACAGTTAGTTACTAGGAGGAAAAAATTCCCAGTTGCTCTCCAGGTACCCAGCCTCCTTGTCATGGTTTAAAGCTGGGCTGGCTATTAAACTGATGACAGATACTCTTTGTTAAACCCTTCACTCCCCAAAAGGGGAAAGGAAAGAGAAAAGGGAAAGAGACTTACGGGTTGGAAAAGTTTTTTAAAAAATATATTAATAAGGTATATTAATAATAGGAAAAAATTTAATATATACAAAACCAATACTGTTCACATCTCCCAGACACTGTGGGGCAGGCACCAGGAAAGTCCCACACTGGACTCAGCAACAGACAGGAACTGGATTCAGGAATGCACAGATCTGGATTGAAGGCAAAAGAATAGACACTTGTTGTCAGGTGATGGCCATAGAAGAAGAGAGTTTGACCCTCATGACACCTCAGCTTTACACTAAGTATGATGCATATGGGATGGAGTATTCCATTTGGTCAGTTTTGGGTCACCTGTCCAACCCGCTCCTCCCCACCAGAGGGTCACAGATGTGACGCCTTTTCCACTCTTTCATTTCTGGTGCGTATGAAAGTTAGCAGAAGCAAGCATTGACCTTGGTCCCCATAGGAATAACTACAAGCAAGAGCCTTTCTGCATACCATTCCTACTGATGTTCCAGCACTAACATAAACTAACATAAACACCGAGCCTCATCACTGCTAGAAGCAGCTACTGTCTGAAAAAAACACACAGTTAATTTCAGAGAGTGCAGTTTCTCAGAAGAGACCTAACTAAAAAGTAAAATTACTACAAGAAAATTGGTTTTGTCCTAGCTAAACGAGGACACTTCTGAGCTGAAGCTCCCATAACCCAAGTGGAAATGGTTAGTGACCTGCTACACCACTTAGACATGCACAAGTCTATGGGGCCAGATGGCATGCACCCAAGACTACTGAGGGAGCTGGCTGAAGTGCTCACCAAGTCACTTTTCATAATTTATCAGCAGTCCTGGCAAACCAGGCAGGTCCCACTTGACTGGAGGTTAGCAAATGTGATGTCCTTCTACAAGAAGGGCTGGATGGAGGATCCAGGGAACTACAGGCCTATCAGTCTGGCCTTGGTGCTGGGGAAGATTATGGAGCAGATTATCTTGAGAGCCATCACACTAAACATAGACAACCAGGTATTCAAGCCCAGTTAGCATGGGTTTATGAAAGGCAGGTCCTGCTTGACTAACTCGATCTCCTTCTATGATAAGGTGACCTGCTTAGAGGATGAGGGAAATGCTGTGGATGTTGTCTACCTAGACTTTTGTAAAGCCTGTGACACTGTTTTCCATAGCATTCTCCTGGAGAAACTGGCTGCTGATGTCTTGGACCGGCATACACTTCGCTGGGTTAAAAGCTGTCTGGANGGCAGGTCCTGCTTGACTAACTCGATCTCCTTCTATGATAAGGTGACCTGCTTAGAGGATGAGGGAAATGCTGTGGATGTTGTCTACCTAGACTTTTGTAAAGCCTGTGACACTGTTTTCCATAGCATTCTCCTGGAGAAACTGGCTGCTGATGTCTTGGACCGGCATACACTTCGCTTGGTTAAAAGCTGTCTGGATGGCCAAGCCCAAAGAGTTGTGGTGAATGGAGTTAAATTCAGTTGAGGGACGGTCACAAGTGGTGTTCCCTGGGGACCATTATTGGGGTGTCGCAGGCCAGTCAAAGACTGGAGTGAGGGTTCGCTCGTATTCTCAGGAACAGAATTAAGGCTCAAAACGGAGTCAAGCGCCAAGGAACTTTATTTGCCCACCAACAAGTTCACAAATGCAAAGGAGTGAGCGCGAGAGATAAAGAGAGAAAGGAAGGAAAGATAGAAGAAAAAAAGATTAAAGAGTGCAATAGCTACCACCCCGGAGCTGTGGCATCCCCACAGTCCAATCTGTTAAGTGCAGTGGAAGAACGTTCCGTCCGATGTTAGTTTGTTCTGTTCTTTTATAGGGTGACAATGCTGCTTAACAGCCCCTTCCATACAGCAATGGTGCGCATGCCCAATATCGTCTCTGGGGGGTCTCTGGGAGATTTAGGTGATCCTCAGGGGTCTCCAGGACTCTCGATCTCCCCAGCCCTGGGTCTGGGCACATGCCCAGGTGTTTGGTTAAGCTTCTCGGAACATCTGTGTCGGCGATGTCCGTTGGTGGTTTTCCTGTCCCGTAAACATTGTGGCATTGGCAGTGCTGAGACATCTGTGTAGTTTCCACCAACGCAGTCTCTTACAGCAATGTTGAGACATGTATGTACTTTCCACCGACACAGTCTCTTACATGGGGTCAGTTGTCTTTAATATCTTTTTCAGTGATCTATATGAGGGGATAGATTGTACCCTCAGTAAGTTTGCAGACAACACCAAGTTGTGTGGGAATGTTGATCTGCTTGACGGTGGGAAGGCTCTACAGAGGGATATGGATAGGCTGTATTGATGGGTTGAGGGCAATTGCATGACATTCAACAAGAATAAGTGCCAGGTCCTGCACATGGGTCACAACAACCCCATGCAATGCTACGGGCTTGGGAAAGAGTAGCTGGAAAGCTGCCCAGAGGAAAAGGACCTGGGGATGTTGATCAACAACTGGTTGTATATGAACCAGCGGTGTGCTTAGCTGGACAAGAAGATCAATAGCATCCTGGCTTGTAGCAGAAATAGCATGTTCAGTAGGTCAAGGGGAGTGATTTCCCTCTATACTTGGCACTGGTGACGCTGCACCCCAAATACTGTGTTCAGGTTTGGGCCCCTCACTACAAGAAAGACATTGAGGTGCTGGCGCATGTCCAAAGAAGGGCAACGAAGGCTTTAGAGAACAAGTACTATGAGGAGTAGCTGAGGGAACAGGGGTTGTTTAGCCTGGCAAAAAGGAGACTGCGGAGACAAATTATCACTCTCTACAACAGTTTACAACTGTAGCTAGGTGGGTATCAGTCTCTTCTTCCAAGTAGGAAGCAATAGGACAAGAGGAAACAGCCTCAAGTTGTGTCAGGAGAGGTTTAGAATGTATATTAGGAAGAAATGTCTTCACCAAAGGTGTTTCCAACCATTGGAACAGGCTGCTCAGGGAACTGGTTGAGTCACCATCCCAGGATGTATTTAAAGAACAAGCAGATGTGGTGCTTAGGGATGTGGTTTAGTAGTGGACTTGGCAGTCTTAGGCTTACAGTTGGACTTGATGATCTTAAAGGTCTTTTCCAACCTAAATAACTATGATTCTATAGTATGAGAAATTGTTATTATTAGCAGTATGATCACAATATATTCAATAGATTTCTTTATATGAGGTAGTATCACACAAATACGGGGTTATGATGGTTTATTTAAGAATCTATAGCCAGGTTTATTCCAATTAGTTCTCTTTTTTCATGTAGTTACATATTTGTTCCTATGTAATGGGCTGAATATATGTGGACTAAACAAAAATAGCCTGCCTTCTTATATGGAATTTATTTATCTTCTTCTGTATCTTAGTTTGTTTATTAAGCTGTCAGTTTTATTTAAGGAGTAGAGTATCTGTACCTAAGAGACTTTGAATATTTAAAGTTTTTTCAGGAAACATCAGAAATGAGCAAATGCTTGTTACTAGTCCTTTGGTCTCTAAAGCTGATAGGAACCTTTTTTTATTATCTTGAAACTGTATCCTTTTTATATTACAGGGATTCAGAGCTAATAACATGCATTTGAAAAAAATTTCTTATCTGCTTTAGAAGACAATTCTGAAGTACTAGACTTAATCCTTAGGGCAATCCAAGTACTTTGCTGAATGTTTCCTATGCATTTTAAACCTCTTCACATTCATATTTTTAAAAGGCTCTGTTGTAAATCCATGTTAACCTACCCACTTAACAAATGATCAATTATATTACTTGGAAGGATTTTTTGATCCTAGAAGCTTCATTAACTTAACTTTGTATGAACATCCCGTCTGACCTGCACAGCACAGCAAATCAGATTATATTTAGAGTGTAATGTCCTGAGAACAGATTTCTTGTGAAGTTTCATACACGTTTACATTGTAAACCAACAACTTAGTAACAGTGTAAACGAGAATTCAATTCTATGAAATTACAAGCATCTTTTAGGGGATGGTGTGTACTTTCATTTCTCATTAATTTAATTGTCTCTGAGCAACCTGTTAGTTTAAGATTAGATGGTTTCATGGAACATATTTACAAGACCATGCATCTTGCTTTCCAGGAGAATCTGTTGAATGGTTTCATGATCCACTGACATCAGCTAATAAGCATGAAAATTTTTTCTGGACACCAAATATTTTCTACCTTTCTGCAAAAGTTATAATACATAGCATTGGATGAATATTTGTGTATAAAAATACATGAAATAAAGTCACATAATTCAGATACTTCTTTTTAGAGTGTCTTTTAATTACAAGGTTGGACTGAAGATCTGCCTTATTTTAATAATTTTTATATCCTTTTGTGCATGACACTGAAATCAAAACTCTTTAGCTTCACTGTATAATTTATATCTAGGTTACTAAATCAGTCACCCAATTTAGGTGTTCCTATGCCTATAAAAAATATGCATTGATTGCATAGGCAGTGGAAAGCATTAGGGACTTCTGTTGGCCTCCTGAGGCCAATTCAGAAGGCATTTGTGGAGATTTTTCCATTCATTGAATTAGAAAACGAGACACTTCTATGGAAAGTTTAAATGCTTGTACACATTTAGTGAGAAACCAAATAGAAATGGCCTGGGGCGACATCTGACTGAGCTTATGATTCTATGAGTCACATCTGATTACAAAGCCAGCTAGGGATTTAGAATGCAGAAGATTTGCAAATAGTCTACTACATAGCTTTTTCTTTTTCCTTTTTTTTTTTTTTTTTTTTCCTGCTGGCCAA
This sequence comes from Steatornis caripensis, assembly GCA_013398225.1. Classification (NCBI taxonomy): domain Eukaryota; kingdom Metazoa; phylum Chordata; class Aves; order Caprimulgiformes; family Steatornithidae; genus Steatornis; species Steatornis caripensis. The sequence goes on along the minus strand of VZSC01001668.1, from coordinate 87,083 downwards.
AACTGCTCCCAGATGTAGGAAATTCGGAGTAAAGGTTAACCTCTTCCAGATGGACCATGAATCCATTCCTCTTTATTTTGCAGCAGTTTTTTAGACATTAAACTATGTGATACTCGGAACATGACAATCTTCATCCTTAAATTTAAGTTAGGCTACAAAGGAAAGAGTGTAATTTCAAAATGTCAGAAGTCAAGCAAGCAGGGCAAAAGGCCGGCTTGGCTGAGCAGGGATCTTCTAGAACTTAGGTGGTAAAGAGAAGTATACAGACATTTGAAGCAAGAATGGGCTACACAGAAGGACCACAGACATGCTGTTCCCCAATGTAGGGAGAAAATTAATGCAGCCCAAGCTCAATTAGAGTTCAAGCTGGTCAGTACTGTGAAGGACAATAAAAAGGGCTTTCTAAAATATGTTAACAGACAAAGGAAGATCAGAGGTAACATTGATCCGTTACTTGATGAGGTAGGTCACATCACAAGCAGGACAAAGGCAAAGCACAGATGTTTAATGCCTTCTTTACCTCTGTCTTCCACACTGATCATGGGCCCTGGGAGTCCTGGGGCCCGGTGTTGGAAGACTCTGATATCAAGGACATCAAACTATTAGAATGTGTCAGGAGGATGGTGACTAAGATGGTGAAAGGTCTTGAAGGCAAGTCTTACAAGGAACAGCTGAGGTCACTTGGTTTGTTCAGCTTGGAGTAAGGGAGGTTGAGGGGTGACTTCATTGCAGTCTACAACTTCCTCAAAGAGGGCAGAAGAGGGGGAGGTGCTGATCTCTCTCTGGCGACCAGGTATAGGACATGAGGAAATGGAATGAAGTTCTATCAGGGGAAGTTCAGATTGGACATTGGGAAAAGGCTCTTCACTGAGAGGGTGATCAGTTACTGGAACAGGCTCCCCAGGGAAGTGGTCATGGCACCAAGCAAGTTCAAGGAGCATGTGCATGATGTCATATGGTTTAGTTTTAAGTAGTTCTGTGAGGAGCAGGGAGTTGACCTCGATAATCGTTATGGGTCCCTTCCAGCTTAAGATATTATATGATTTTATGATTTCTTGTCCTGAATGGTTTTTTGTTGAAAATTGCTGGATAGATCATAGAATCATAGAACAGCTCACACTGGAAGGGACCTTGAAAGATATCTGCTCCAACATTTCATGGCAAAGGTATCCTAGATGTGATTATCTATTTCTTTGTCCAATCACATCTTGAAAATCTCTAGCAATGGAGACTCCACTATATCCCTTGGTAGTTTATTCCAGTGTCTGATTATTCTCACTTAAAAAAAAGTCTTTCTTACATCAACAGGAAACTTCCCTCAGAGCAACTTGTACTCATTGTCCCTTGTCTTCTCCTTGCAGCTTCTTGTGAAGAGAGAGACCATGTACTTCTTGTAGCCACTCTTTAAGTACTGAAAAACTGTTATGAAATCACCTTGAACTTTTTCTTCTCCAGGAAGGAAAGATCTAAATATTTCTGCCTTTCCTCATAGGGTAGGTTCTCAAAAAAAATTAACTATTATGTCATAGACTCACAAGCGCACCACACGAAGCCTGGGGGAGACCTAAGTCAAGTTATACAGTGAATCCAGATACTCTGCAGTAGGCTAGTGTGGAATAGAGCTAATCAGTATCATTTTGCTAGGGTAACACAAAGCCCCTCCTAAAAAAGAAGACTTCACTATTGCTTTGTTTTTCTAAAATGTTTGTGATTTTTTGATACAAAGCGTTGTACAAAAATTGATATAGCTTTTGTCCTACTTTTTGAAAAAAAAAAAAAA
>VZSC01001668.1:43667-60292 GCA_013398225.1 Steatornis caripensis | reverse complement strand
AAAAAAAAAAAAAAAAAAAAAGTATAACGTTACTGATTATAAAATATGCTCTCTTTGAAACAGAATTTAATTTACAAGAATCTCTTTTATTCTACTCTCTGAAACTGAAATCAATACCTGTAACCTGGAGATCCACAAGACCTAGCATAGTTCAGAACATATCAAGAAAACTGGTTGCTACTAGAGATTCAAGGCTCGTCTATGCTGTCAAGCTCTTTGGGAAACTTATTAATCTGAGCTGGAACTTCACTACCACGGTGATGAATTTTCCAGAACAAACCTGGCTTTCCTCCAAATAACGTGGAGGAGACACAAAGCTGTCTGCATCTGATCATGAAGACAGACCTTCCTTTAGATGGAAAGGTCTTCTTAAACTTACTTACTACAGAGCTGGCTCTCAGTTATATAAAAAAAGAAAAAGGAAGCCTGGCTCTCACAAAAAAGTGATTTTATTTACAACAGTATTTGAAACAGCAGAGAGGTAAAGAATAAAAAAAATTAAAATGTGATCACATATATGTTGCTGAAATACTATATATGCTTTTATATAGTATATATATGTATATATATGGTACTCTTTCATAATATATATAGTGTGTCTATATGTATACTCTTCCATATTCAGCAGTCTATGGATTCCTTTAAAATGTGCATTTTTGCTTCTGAGATAGGCTGTGTTACCCTGTTTATTTCTTTGCATTGTTATTCCTCTCCAGTTTTGGATTATGCTTTTTTTTTCACATTTTCTCCCACAGAAAAGTTCTGTACCAAGTATATTTTTATTTGTTCTATCCTTAGCCATTTTCAGTATTTCCCTTGTAAACAACTACCATAATCCACAATAAGCAAAGTTTGATTCTGGTTAAATACTGGTAAATTGAAAGTAACCAGTTTTGGGAAAAGAAAATTTGCTTCTTTTTTTCACGTATATTTTACATTAAAGATTTCAAAACCTTTTGAATAGAAAAAATACTGTACTGTTTTCTTTCCTGAAGAAAAAAAAATAGTGAATCAACATTTTTCAATGAAAGTATTATGTATGTTCCAATTTTGCTGTAGAATCAGAAACAGAAAAATACACTTGTCACCTTCTTCCAACGATGTTTTCATGCGTAACTGCTGTGAAGAATGACTTGTCCTTTCTTCCAGGGTGACACAACCTGAGGAATAGAGTGTCTTCTGCCACCATTTTTTTCAAGGTATCCTGCATCTTAATAGTATATGATGACTATATTCAGACATATGAATGCTACCCTATGGTTTGCTGAACACTGACCCAATGCCACTGCCACTTACCAGTTAGGCAAGACAATGAAGGGAATCCTTTTGGTACACTTATTGTTGGTACACAAGAAAATCCCTACAATGACTGCAAACAGCTATTCCTTCTTACCATGACTCTTTAAAGTATGAATCATTCATAACTATGGTGTTTACTGTCAAGAAGTACAGGATAAATTAATTTTAAGTCTACAGAAAAAAAACAAAACTCCTGTTATCATAGGTTTGATCAGATCTTATTTGTTTCCTTGATTACTGAAGTTATGCAACTGATCCTTAATATTATGTTTTTCCTTGACAGTATTAAGTCACCACCTTTTTTCCATTGTTTTATTCTCTTTGCTCACCTAAACCATCAGTTGCTCTTCAGAAGACTTTAGGTATGATTTACACCAGTGTGGTGGGCTGATCTTGTGCGGCTGCCAGATCGCCAGCCAGCCATACTGTCATTCCCCTTCCTTCATGGGACAGGGGGAGAAAACTGGATGGAAAAGCTTGTAGGTCAAGATAAAGACCAAAAGATTACTTACCAATTTTCATCACAGCCAAAATAGACTCAATACTAACAAAAATAATTTAATTTATTGCTAATTAAAATAGAGTTGGATGGTGAGAAACGAAGATTAAAACCAACACAAATTTTCTCCTTTTTTTCCCAGGCTACACTTCACTTTTTCATTTCCAACTCCTCTGCTGCCTTCCACTCTCCCCAAGCAGTGCACGAGGGCAGGAGAATGGGGAAGGTGAGGTCAGTTTGTAATGGTTCCTCTCTGCTACTCCTTCCTGCTGGTCATTCTCACAGGCTGTGGTCATTCTCACAGGCCGTGGTCATTCAGGATAAACCTGCTCCAGCATGGGTCTCCCATGGGCTGCAACTTCATTCAGGACATGTCCTCTTGCTTCAGCATGGGCTGCAGTGTGGATATCTGCTCTGTGGCTGTCCTCTTCACAGGCTGCACCATGCTTCACCATGGTGTCTCCATGGGCTACAAGCGAACCTCTGCTCAGATGTCTGGAGCATCTCCTCCCTCTCCTCTGAACCTAGTGTCTGTGGGATTGTTTCTCATACATTTTTCTAACCCACTCCTCACTCTCACACACTGCTGCTCAGCATTTTTACCCATTCTTAGCTATGTTTTTCACAGAGGCACCACCAGCTTTGCTGATTGAACTGGCTTTGGCCAGCGGTGGGTCTGTTGCTGAGCTGAGTGGAACCATCTGTGTGCCATTCCAGGCAACCGCTGGCCTCTTCTCATAGAGTCCACTCCTGCGGCATACCCTCCACCCCATTAAAATCTTGCCATCTACACCTAATACTGTCAGGAACTTTACTGCATCTGCTGCAGCCAGTTGATCCTCACTTCACGTCCCTTCCTATCTGTAGTGGTCTTCAAACTTCCTCCATCTAGTTTACATCAGCACTGAGCTGGGTTAAATGCAGGTAACATATTCGTTGTTACAAAGTCAGTTTTTTTCTCAAGTATTTGCTTGCCAGCTTAGGTGTACATCTACGCTTTAGGACCTATCATACCATCTGCACAATAGTACTTCCCACTGATTCTAGAAAGTGTGCTTGTTCTTTATGATGAGTTGAAAAATCCATATTTGAAAGAACAAGTTTCTTCATCATCATCATCATTAGCTGTTTTTTCATCATGCACCTATTAATATCAAAACTAATCCCAGATGGCAAATATTCAAGCTGTTAATTTATTTTCATCACCCCCAAGAGTAGTGGTGTGTCCTGGTTTGACCTAGAACAGAACCAATTTTCTTTTTACTAATTTTATTGTTCAGTTAATTCTCTTCTAAAAGGATATACTCTCTGAAATTAACTGCATGTTTTTCCAGACAGTAGCTGTTTCTAGGAGTGATAAGGCTCAATGTTTATAGTTAAAGTTGGAACATCAGTAAGAATGGTATGCAGAAAGGTTCTTGCTTATAGTTATTCCTAAGGAGACCAAGGTTAATACTTGGTTCTGCTAACTTTCTTATGCACCGGAAATGAAAAAGTGGAAAAGAGGTCACACCTGCCGCCCTCCGGTGGGGAGGAGTGGGCCGGACATGTGACCCAAAACTGACCAAACACAGTATTCCATCCCATATGTGTCATACTCAGTCTAAAGCTGAGGGATCATGACAGTCACTTTCTCTTCTTATATGGCTGATGTCCAAGGAGGACTCTGTCCAATTATTTTGCCTTCCATCCTGTTCCATGCATTCCTGAACCCAGCTCCTGCCTGCTGCTGAGTACAGTCGTGACTTTCCTGGGGCGTGCCCTCCAGCATCTGGGTGATGTGATCATCATCGGGGGGAGCTCGATATTGGTTTTGTATATATTTGTATATATTCATTATTATTTTTTCTATTATTATTATACCTTATTATTATAGTTATATTAAAGCTGTTTTAACTTTTCAAACCCGTAAGTCTCTTTCCCTTTTCTCTTTCCTTCCCTATTTTGCAGAGGGAAAGGGTTAACAAAAAGCATCTGTCATAGCCAGCCCAGCTTTAAACCATGACATAGTGTTATTTTAGCAGTTCCATTATATGACTATCTACTTCTGTGTAAAGCTAAGAAAAGCAGTTTCTGATTTTATTTTCTCTTACACTTTCTCCAGAATATAATTTTTAATAGAAAATTTTAGAAAAAAAATGTATTTAATGGTTTTATAATAAGTGGTTTGAAAATTTTCGCTTTAGAATTGAAATGTAACACTGGCAAAGTTTCACCCTCTTAGATTCCCAGTTTTAGGTCTTCCAGGTTGTTCAGGAAAAGATGTATGTCCCATTGGTATGTTGAAAACTCCATCACGAAAATGTTCAGGAACTGACGAACTTTTCACTTTTAGATTCTTACATATTAATTTGCTTTCTTGTTCACAGCCTCAGGATTATTTTTCTACACTAATTCTACAAAAAATAATATTTCAGACATATAAAAAAAGATATGACTTTTAAAACTGGAAGAATCAGCTCCGATGTTCTTCCTTCTCCAGTCAATGTGCTCTTTAAAAGTTATTTTGGAAATAACAAGAAAATAATTAATTAGTGTAGAGTATGTATTTTATTTTTAAATTCCAAACAGAGCTTGTGCATGAAAAGAAACATCTGCTTTACAATACGTCACTTTCTGTAGAGGAAAAAATCGCAGAAAAACAGCAGTGCTTAGTGATTGCCACTTAATAGTCTTCCCTCTTAAATTGTTTTTTATATATTATCACTTAAAGCTTAAAGTCAACAGTTGTATTTTACCTTCCTTTGGATTTATTTGCTTTTTTACTTCATAGTAATGCACATTTCTACGCAAAGTCTAATTCTAGTAATATATCAAAGATATGAGTTAACCTATTATCAGGTTTCTTTAATCCTACTAGTGACTGTAATTTCCCAAGGAAAGATAACATCTTAGATTCTTCATATTGGGTATTATAAAAAACTCTATAGAAAAAATGATAATGCTTCATTAATTTTATGTGACTGATTAGACTGAGATAGATGTTCTTTAGAAAATATGCATATATGACTTTAAAGCATTCTATGTTTTTACTATCCCCACAAACTACTAACACAAAATCTCTTGTTCTAAAACATTTCTTCTTCACAGGAACTCTTTTTTTTTTGCTTCTAAAAATAATGTCTGATGCATACTGAAGTTTGTTAAATTAAGTGGTACAAATCAAAGAAATAAACTGCAACTTGCTCTAAATGCTTAGACTCTATGTTATTAACTTAATCTTAAATTTCTTCTTAATAGAAAATGCTATATATAAAACATGTCTAAATTTAAGTATTCTGTACGAAGAAAATGGAAAAAAAGGTTTGGAGGTAATTGTTTAAGTTTAAATTCTCTCTGTACTTAATGTATTCATTTCAAAAGATCTTAAAGGAACATGAAGTTAAGCATATCATATAACAACATTTTAAAGTGCAAGTAGCCTTACATTAGATGGTATAAAAATGTTTTGCTATTTTCAGTTTGGAATATCCATTCAGAGACCTTTGTCTGTTGACTGGATTAATGTACTATATCACAGCTGAGAGATCAACTGGTGATGTAAGTGTTTATCCCTAAGTCAGCCACACCAACATGGGGGGAGTGAATACATGGCTCAGTCCAACATACAATACAAAACCTACACAATTAACAAAATCGTTTTGGAGAGAGCAATGGGCTGGCTTCAATGCCCATCTTCCTTCCTTCCTGGTGACTGGGGACACCCAGTGTCATGGAATCATAGAATCATTTAGACTGGAAAAGGCCTTTAAGATGAAGTCCAGCCACAAACCTAACACTGCCAAGTCTACCATGAAACCATGTCCCTAAGTGCCATGTCTTTTAAATACCTTCAGGGATGGTGACTCAACTACTTCCCTGAGCAGCCTATTGCAGTGCTTGATAACCTTTCCAGTGAAGAATTTTTTCCTAATTCCAATCTAAACCTCCCCTGGCACAACCTGAGGCTGTTTCCTCATCCTATCGCTTCTTACTTGGGAGAAGACAAACATCTACCTTGTTACCACCTCCTTTCAGGTAGTTACAGAGAGCAATAAGGTCTCCCCTCAGCCTCAGTGAGCATATCACAGATACTGGTAATAGGAATCACACTGATATTGTGTCTGAACTGTGTATTGCAATTGTTGTATTTTGCTATGTGCCACTTACAATGGTATAGTGTTTTCAGTATAATATGTATCACTGTTAAATCAGAAATCTAGTGTAACATCAACTACGTCCAAGTAAGTAAATTTGATGTTAAACATTACATCCTCCATGTGTGCCATATCTAAAAGACCCTGGTCAGAGAGTATTGACACCTGGTCTCAGTAATCTTTCCTTTTAGTTCTTCGTGGCTGCCCCCACTATGTTCTTGCTCTTTCAATATCTGTCATTTTTTTTTATAAACTACAGTGGTCCCATTGTTTTACATGTAGATAAAGAGTGAAACAATAGTTAATTTTCTCATGCAGGCAGCTCACCTCAAAACCATGAATATGTGAAGCATTCCAGATATACAACATTGATTATTCCTTTCCGCATAAACTATGCACAAGCCATGAAGCTCAGTTTCTAGTACATGCTTGACAGAAGCTACACAATGCTTGACTAGGTTGGTCAAAGTTATGTTTGAAAAAGTTTTGGCATATGTTTTAGCAGAATAAATTATTTGGTATTCTATTTTTTTGTTCAATATTTTAGGGACTATTATACGAAATAATCAAAACTCTGAAATTTCATGTACTACAGAATCTCTGGTGTGATATATGGACGTATATGGTATTATTAATGTACACATTCACAGCAACTGTGTGTGTGTTTGTTTATATATGCATATAACTTCGTCAGGGATAATGAATTGAAAGTCTTCATTCCTAATCTGCATATCACCAGCTCAGCTAATACAGTTCATATTGAATATTTATAAATCAGTTTTATCTGTGACAGAGCTTCAGCATGAGGATAAACATAGAATAGACTTACACTAGATACAAATTAGACAAAATAATTCAACTTGGGAATGACAGAGTCAAAATATCTTAAAACATGAATATATATATTCTTTTAGTACATTAACAATTGGCTGTACATTACGAAGCTCCGTTAAGTGGGGATTGGTGAAGCTGCTCTACAATAAGATACATCATCAGTGTTGAGTTAATCCTCTGTAAATCTTAGTAAAGATTTTGTTCAGATAAATGCTTGAGAGAAAAAAACAAGAAAACAAAAAAATCCCTTATGTGTACATTCATTCTTTGCTTTTTTATATCCATCACAGTAAGACCGGAGTACTATGTTAGAGATATCTTTTAGTCACTGCATCTTCCTTTCTTTTCTCAGCAAGACTACTAAACACTGCAAAGCAGTACTCCAACATGTTTTTAAGGGGCTGGCAGGCAATCTACTGGTTAGCCCTTATGAAGGAATAGCATAGCAGGACAACCCCTCCTCTCCTAAGCTGTTTGATATTATTTCTCTCTGGTCATCTGGAAGAAGACTGACAGCTGGTTAGACATGGAAAGATCTAAAGTAATTAAATAAATATTGGAGAAAATAAAAAATGGTGGATCAAATATACTTCTGATAATTATCAACTGATTTAAAGAAAAAAGAAGATCCCAAGATGCTCTTTCTCTTTTAAAACAAACCGATAATATTAAAAAAGAAAATCAGATTCACACATCACTACTGCTAGAAATACATCACTGTTCTATTATAGAAATATAAATTGTGTGGCAGGGAATGACTGCAGGGACTGTTTTGAATACTGCACTGTCATAGGATCAGAGGACATACTTCTCTTCTAAGTACGAGTTCATTTTGAGTAGTGCCTGATAGTTATAGACATTTTACTATTACCAGCTGTAATGTCTACTATGATTGACACTTTAAGTGCTCTAACATAGTATAATACAGGTAATATAGGCTTATTTTGGTATAAGGCACACTTTTGATAGTACAGGAATTTTCTTTCACAAATCAGTTGAGAAATAGTTCATGGCAAGGATAGAAAAGCCAGCCAAATTGTTTTCTCTCCCTCTCTACATCTGCTTGAGGTTACTGATTTATATCCAGAAATGTAAATTGTGCCTCACCTTTTGCTGAAAGCAAGTGCAGCAAGAATATATACCCCAAAAAACCTCGGTGCCTGAATGGGTCTGCAACAAATATCCATACTTTGTTTTTTGTGCTGTGTGCCACAGAGGCTGCTTGCTTTATCCCACATGGATCACCTACAGTATTTTAGTGGTTTGACTATAATTGGTCTCAGGTTATGCTGTGTCTCGTTCAACATTGAGTCACTAGAGAAACCGTATTTATGAGTACTGGTGCCAAACAGGATTCCTATTACAGTTCTTTCCCCTCTTTGTGAATGGAGGAAGTAAAAAATACATTTCACTGTAAGGTTTCTGACCTTGATATTTAACCTACCATGAGAGAGAAATATATGCATGAAAATTCTGGTGCAATGCATTCTTTCAATATATATTGTTTATTTCATTTCTTGTTTTTCTGTTTAAAAATGTTTTGATAGTCAGAGATGAAAAACAACTTTCTGAACAACAGGCAGAATATAACTGAACACAGACATCTCCTTTTTATGCTTTTTAAGAAAAATTACTCTTTGCATGTTCAGCTCCTATTAAGAAGTATTTCACAAAGAGATCATACCACAAATTAAGAAATGCACTGACATTTCTGCAATTAAATATTACTTATAAGAACATTTATAGGCTATAAAAAGATTAAATGTAAGTGTTGTTGCTATTTAGTTCTTCTAAATTACACAGGCAATGCAAAAGTAATTGAACCACTATTAATAGACTGTAATGTAAAGTATACTAAAGCATTTTATTGGTGTTTAGCAAGATAATTAGAACAAGTAAATTAGATATTAACAAAGTTATTAAAAGCCAGTATTTACAGAATGATACCATATCTATTTACTTAAAATTAGTATTACCAGTGTTAATTAAAGGCTTAATTAGAAGAAATTATGTATACATGAGGACCACTGGGCAGAATCACCAGGCTGAGAAAATGAACAGTGTAATTCTGAATAGAAGACTCTTTTGCCTGGCATTTCGATTATGTATTCTCACATTTCAAGGTTCTAAAACTACCAGAACTGTTAGTCTTCACTGATGTTGTTGCTAGCAAACCTTTTTAAGTCACGGTAGTCATAGCTACAAATGTCTTAGTTCTAGGCTGTAACAGGCAGAAATTTAGCTATCCCTTTGTGTATTATGTATGTCTGACTGAAGCACGAAAATCTGGATATATTCAAAAGTTCCAACTGGTTTTAGCTGAGAATACTGAAAAATGGTTAATGAACAAATGATGTATTCATCAACCATGATTTTAAACATAACATTTAAAACAGAAACAAGGTAGAACAAATACAAATTTGTGAATTCCCAATATTTGCACCAGTGAGAAGCAGTTACAACCTTCAAAATAGCTTTATGAATGTAGATTATTTCTAAGAATTAGTTTGCTTACTGATACTTACATGATGTGCCACTAGAAAAAAACCCTTCTACTCAGATTTTGTGAATGGAATCCTTCTCACATCCTACAAACTTCATTTTCTTCTGTTGCAATGTCCTCTCTTCTCCTCTATTACACTGTATTGCATTGTTCCCTTGCCTGTCTTTGTCTTTACCAATTAACAAGTTATACTGCATTTAAGCAAAAGGGTGTTCTGCTGCTGTTTGTTTGAAAAGTACTTAGCAGAAGAAATTTCATATTCTTAGTATGCTCTAAGGCATTACCCAAATAGACATGATTAAGGGTAATAAAGAATTAGCTGTATAAGACTTGGCATTTTACACAACTCTTCCAAAGCAAATTAACTTCTGTGTATGTATGTACTTTGGTTCATCGTGGAGTTTCCAAGATCTAGAATTCTCTTCCTAGCTACCAGTATTACTAACATACTTACAACTAAATTAGAGAGAGAGAGGTTTGATAGATGGGCTATACAATGGATAAAGAATTGGCCGAATGGCAATGTCCAAAGAGTTGTAGGTAAGATCTCAATATCCAAGTAGAAACCAGTAATGAGTGATGTCCCTCAAGGGTCTGCATTGGGACCGATAATGGTATTGAGTGTACCTTTTGCAAGTTTGGGGATGACTTCAAGCTAAGTGGTACATTTTATTGGCTTGAGGGAAGGGATGCTATCCAGAGGGACCTTGACAGGCTTGAGGATTTGGCCCATGCAAACCTCATGAAGTTCAACAAGGTCAAGTACAACATCATGCACGTGGGTTGGAACAACATCCAGTATCAATACAGGCTAGGGGATAAATGGATTGAGAACAGTCTTGCAGAGAAGGACTTGAGGATATTGGTGGAAGAAAAATTGGATATGAGCCATCTATGTGCACTTGCAGCCCAGAAGGCCAATTGTATCCTGAGCTGCATAACAAGAAACATGGCCAGCAGGCAGAGATGATTCTCCCCTTCTACCATGCTCTTGTGAGACCTCACCTGGAGTACTGTGTTCAGCTCTGGGGTTCTCCATACAAGAAAGACATGGACTTCTTGGGGCAAGTCCAGAGGAGGGCCACAAGAATGATCAAAGGCTAGAACACCTCTCGTGTGAGGAAAGACTGAGACAGTTGGCGTTGTTCAGGCTGGAGAAAAGAAGACTCTGGGGACATCTTATTTCAGTGTATAAGGACGGTGTATAAGAAAGATGAAGGGGACTTTTTACCAGGGCTTGTAGTGACAGCACAAGGGGAAAATTTTTAAACTGAAAGAGAGTAGGTTTAGATTGGGTATTAGGAAGAAATTATATACTGTGAGGGTGGTGAGACACTGGAACAGGCTGCCCTGAGAAGTTGTGGATGCTTCATCATTGGAAGTGTTCAGGGTCAGGCTGGATGGTGCTTTGAGCAACATGGTCTAGTGGATGGTGTCCCTGCCCACAACATGGGGATTGGACTAGATGATCTTTAAGGGTCCATTCCAACCCAAATCATTCTGTGATTCTATGATTGCGTGATTATGGAAAACTAACATACTTTACATTAATATAAATACATGGATCCATTACAATTTCCATATCTATTGTTTTTCAAATATAAAATGTGCTACAGCTTCAGTAAATTTGAAGACAACAAAGAAAATTACTCAAGCCTTAACACTTTTTGTATTTGAAGAGAAATAGGTGTCTGAATTTACAAAATCTAAGCTAAGTTATCTTTCTAGTAGTACGTCATGTATGCACCAATGAGAAAGCTAAGGCTTAGATTTAATCTACATATTCAAAGCTATTTTAGAGGTTGTATCTGCATTTCACTAGTCTTTTCAAGTATTCTAGATTTATTCTCTTTGTTTGAAGAAGAAACGTGCTATAGCCAAATTTGGTCTTTAATCTCTTCTTTTTAAGTCATGTCAATTTGTTAGACCCTAAAAGTGTATGTATTGATGATTTTGACACATATTTTACTGAGCTCATTGCAATTCACTACACATTTTTTACACACATAATAAAACTTGAACATATTAATATATGTCTTTAAAATGTGCAGTTTTTTCATAATTGAATTAAGGAGCTGATTACTTTTGCAACAGTGAAGTCATCTGTGCTTTACGGTTTTGTTCCATCATCTACACAGCTGCAAGTTTTCCTTCAGGTTGACTTATGGTTATACCTTAGAGTAACTCCTTGACTTTTAAATTAAAGTGTACAGAAGATTAAGAAGCTGTCTGAGGGGAAAGTTAAAAAGCTGTCTGAGGGTTTATTTCCTTACTTTATTTGTTTGGCTTTGGTCCTTGAGCACTTCTGAATCTACATATATGCTAATGAAGAATCACATAGGCAGAAAAACACCCTAAAATCTGAGGGGTTTTGTTAATTGTTGAAGATTTTAACATCTCAGAAAACTGTGAAAGCACACTGACACCACTGGTTTTAGAAATTAACTAAATCTGTTTCCTTTTTCATCCACATGAAGTTTTGTTCAAATATGTTTGTTTCTAAAACTTAGAAATTAATTAGATGTCTGGTTTCAGAAAATCAGCTTTTACATCCATAAAAAACTGCAATAATTGTCTTTTAAAAATATTTTTCAGTGAAAGAGATATCTTGGTTCATCTTTTATTAATTTCATTTACATATTACATTAATGAATAAGCCTACTAGGCAGATTTTCAGTATGCTATTCAGATGCAAGAAGTAAAATTTAAAGATAAGAATAAATTATAAAATAAACTCAGAATACAAACTGCTCTGGTTTTGCCTGTGTAAAATAGGGTTTCAGCATCTTTGGGAGAAACTAAAATGTCAATAGTTGTTTTGCAGTTTCAGTGTTTATCTGAAACTATGCTCCAGTCCCTTAATCATGTTTTTGGCCCTTCACTGGACTTGTTCCAGTATCCCAACATCACAGTACTCCAGGTGTGGCCTCACCAGTGCTGAGTAGAGAGGAAAATTCACCTCCCTTGACCTGCTGGTGACGTTCTGCTTCGTTTTTGGATCCCAGAGGCGGTTGGCCACCTTTGCTCCAAGGGCACATTGCTTGCTTATGATAAAATTTTGGTCCAATGGGACTACCAAGTATTGCAAAGTTGCTTTCCAGTCAGTTTGAAAAAAAAAAAAAAATCCAGTGTTGTCACATGGATTTCTTTTTTCTCATGTTCAGAATTTTACATTTCCCCTCATGAGGTTCTTGTCAGCTCATTTCTCCAGCCTGTACAGGTCTTCTGAGTGGTAGCACACCCACTTAGCCACCTCTCTCAGTTTTGTGTTGTCTACAAGTTTCTCAGCTCCAGAGTCTCTCACATATCTATAGCTATTTTGCATTTCTACCTCTTATTTTGTGAATATTATAACATTAACATGGCCATAAACATCTCTAAATGCTAATAAAAATCAGTAATTAAAAGAAATATTTAGTACACCAAAATTGCATTCAAAACTGACTCCACATTGGTCCACTGTTATCATTACATAACACAAAACCACTTAACTTCAGACACTTATGGTATAGACTTCTATACAGGAGCTGGCAGTTTAGAAACTGTTCTTAATCAGTAGAGAGAAGTAAATGTAAATTGTCCCATTCTGAAGTAGGCTTTCAAAATAGAGCATGTGAATAACAGACAAAATGTGTCATTTTCTCTCCTTTTACTGTAAAGGTAGACTGGAATGTCTAGCAGACATGCTTACAGTTGAGTGAGATTAATATACACCACGGTTTCTTTCATTTTCAAAATAATTTATATCCTTTATGTGTTCATCCCCATTTACATGAAATATGCCCCTTTGGAGTCCAGTTAATCAATAAGACATTCAATAGACTTTTTCAAAAGTCAATGGTTAGAATGTTTCAGAAACTAGATATCTTAAATCCTGTGTTCATTAGCATGTTTCATGTCCACAAGGCATATAGCTATTTCCTATGCATATCTACACAACGAAATATATGTCTATTCTACAAGTGTCCTGTTTTGACTGCACACAGTCACAGGGCCATAATCTCATTGCAATTACAGAGACATGGTGGGATAGTTTGTATGACTGGAATACAGTCATGGATGGCTATGTATTTTTTAAGAAAGACAGGCCAATAAGGTGAGGTGCAGGAGTTGCTTTTTATGTGAGAGAGCAACTGGAATGTAAGAAGCTCTGCCTAGGGGTGGATGAAGAATGAGTTGAGAGCCTATGGGTAAGAATTATGGGGCAGGCTATTATGGGTGACACTGTCATGGGTGTTTATTATAGGCCACTTGATCAGGAAGAGGAAGTTGATGACGCCTTCTACAGACAGCTGGAAGTTGCTTCACACTCACAGGCCCTGGTTCTCATGGGGGACTTCAACCACCCTGACATATTCTGGAAAGCCAACACAGCTAGGCATGCACAGCCCAGGAGGTTCCTGCAGAGCATTGATGATAACTTTTTGACAGAGGTGGTGGAGATGCCAATGAGGAGAGAAGTGCTGCTGAACGTGATATGGACAAACAAAGAAGGACTAGTTGGGGACACGAAGGTCAGAGGCAGCCTTGGCTGCAGTGACCATGAGATGATGGAGTTCAGGTCCCTGTGTGGAAGAAGCAGGGCAACAAGTAAGATTGCAACCCTGGACTTCAGGAGAGTTAACTTTGGCCTCTTCAAAGACGTACTTGGAAGAATCCCATGGGTTAGGTCTCTAGAAGGTAGGGAGGTCCAAGACAGATAGCTAATATTCAAGTACCGTCCTCCAAGCTCAAGATCAATGCATCCCTATGAGTAAGAAGTCAATCAAAGGAGGCAGGAGACCTCCATGGGTGATCAAGGAGCTTCTAGAAAAACTCAAAGGGAAGAAAGAAGTTTACAGAATGTGGAAAAAGGGACTGTTCACTTGGGAGGAATACAGGAATGTTGTCAGAGCATGTAGGGGTGCAATGAGGAAGGCTAAGGTCCAGTTGGAATGAAATCTGGCAAGGGATGTCAAGGACAACAGGAAGTGCTTCTTCAGGTACATCAGTAGCAAAAGGAAGATTGTGGAAAATGTGGGCCTGCTGCTAAATGAGGCAAGTGCCCTGGTGATGGAGGGTACAGAGAAGACAGAGTTACTGAATGCCACCTTCATGTCAGTTTTTACTGCTAAGACTGGCTCTCAGGATTTCCAGCCCCTTGCAGAAGAGAGAAAGTCTGGAGAAAGGAAGAATTTCCCTTGGTAGAGGAGGATTGGGTTAGAGGTCATTCAGGCAAACTGGATACCCACAAATCCATGGCCCCTGAGAGGATGCACCCACAAATGCTGAGGGAGCTGGCAGATGTTATTGCCAAACCATTCTATGTCACCTTTGAAAGGTCATGGAGAACAGGAGAGATGCCTAAGGACTGGAGGAAAGCCAATGTCACTCCAATGACCTGGCCGGGCTAGAGTGTTGGGAAGAGAGGAACATGATGAAGTTCGATAAGGGCAAGTGTAGGGTCCTGTACCTAGGGAGGAATAACCACATCCACCAGTGCAGGCTGGGGGTTGACCTGCTGGAAAGCAGCTCCACATAGAAGGACCTGCGAGTGCTGGTGGATGACACATTGACCATGAGTCAGCAATGTGCCTTTGTGGCCAAGAAGGCCAATGGCATCCTAGGGTGCATTAAGAAAAGTGTGGCTGGCAGGTTGAGGGAGGTGATCCTTCCCCTCTACTCTGCCCTGGTGAGGCCACATCTGGAGTACCATGTCCAGTTCTGGTCTCCCCAGTTCAAGAGAGACAGGGAACTACTGGAGAGAGTCCAGCAGAGGGTTACAAAGATGATGATTTTCAATTTTTTTTTTTAATAAACTTGAGTCTAAATGTGAAAGTGTTCCAGGTTACCTAGTTGTATACAACACTGTCATTTCCCCTTTGCCTTATTTGTTTTACTTTCCAAGCTTCCAAATTCAGATTACACTTTCACGCTTCTTCTGCATCCTCAGTATTTCTCTCCACACCTTCTATTTTTCTAATTAGTTTTCTCTTTGATCAGTATATAAAAACATGTTGTGACCAGCATTAAATTGCTTCTATCTATATTTCACCCTTACTAGTTTGATATCTAATCAAGAGTCATAATTATTGAAGACAGATCTCACCAGAGGAATATTTGAACAGTCTCTTTTAAACATTTCTGTTAGAACACAGTGAATTATTCTGTAGAAGTGCCTGAATCTAATGGACCTTAAAGACAGCCTGAAAGTCTTGCTTCTATTACTCCTAAGCATAGTATATAAACTCTACCTGGGTTAAATTTCTTACAAGCATTGCACTGTCTTGAGTGTAATTAGGACTACTTAGGAGCAGAAGAGACAGAGGTTAAGACAAAACTAAAAGTAACCAAAAATTAAAATATGAAAGACCTCACTTAGAGAAAGATGATGAGAAATTCTGGATATTTTAAGACTTACCATTTTTAAAAATTCTTCATACTTCTGCTTATTTGCTGTTTGCCTATCTATGCATTTGTTTTTCCAGGACACTTCAGTAAAATTTTATATACACTAATATTGTTCTGCCTACGTTCATTTCACATTAAGTAATTGTGGTCTCATGAATGGGATACAATTGATTTCAAGCAAATGAAAATAAATTCTTGTCTTAGGCTTTATGCTTTTGGGCCATTATTATAGGTCCGCTAAATCTTGTAGTACTTTGATTAAAAGCCAGCATTTCAGGAGGAAAGTTTGTGTGCTTGTCCTCTAGCATATTGTATTAGTGAAAAATGTATTCAGTCACACATTTTGAAAGAATAATGTTATTTAGAATGCAGAATCATAGGTTAGGAAGTTTTATGAACATAGTGTTTTCCCATTTCATACAATTTACATTAAAAAAAAACACACAAAGAAATAGCGTGTTATATTTATTGTCATAATGAAATGATTATTTTGAAAATATATTTCCATAGTACTTCTTACTTTTTTTACTGTACACATGAATAAACTCCATGAGCTCTGAAAACATCAGTGAGAGAAAATATCTTCAGTTTCTGTTTCTAATTGCATAGAGAAATACTATGTCAATGACACTGGAAAAGGTATGAGGAGCCATGATGCTTAAACACCTACAATTTATGCAAACTCAGGGGAAAGTACAGATGTATTTCCAAGACACAAGATTCAAAATGTGTAAAATGCAAAGATTTTGTAGACATAATCAGGAAATAGACTGGAAATGACAAGAGATTAAAATAAACAACAACCTACTATTTTATAATATAAGAATTAAAATGTAATTCACCATTTAAATAAAGTATGCAATAGCACTGCATACCTGTACCAAGTAATTTGAGAAAAAATTGAGACATTCTGATAGCACTCCTGTGATAGAAGACTCTCCCTAATTCTGAAGATAGAATAAGA
>VZSC01001668.1:0-42629 GCA_013398225.1 Steatornis caripensis | reverse complement strand
ATGAATGATACATTTTCAAATGGATTGAACATGTGTGTATGTGCATACAGAGTTTCTGGAATAGTTTTCTTTAAATTCTGCCAAGACATTATTTATTGAGACATTTCTTTAAGTTATAGCCAGAAGGTAATACATTGATACATTCTTTTGAGGTACACTCAACCATAGATGTATGATTTACTACATGTTCAGTTAACTTGAACTTCTATTTAAAATTATGATTCTAATGATGTGATTTTGTTCAGTTTTTCTAATCTTGTAAAACTGTCATTATACCATTTAATAGAGGCTGAGATTGTATTAGTTCAATAAATGTTTCACATTGCATTAAAAATCACAGTGTTCTCACTGGTATACCAATATACAAATGAGCAACTCAGTATTTACAATTAAAATGTGGAAATAAGCAGTAAAATGACAATGAAGTTGTAATATACTATTCTGTCGTGGCTCACATCTGTTTTAAATGAACACATATTCAGTAATGAAAGCAAGTATCAAGAACAAACAAAATAAAACAAAGAGGACAATGAGTTTGGGGAAATAAACTTAATTGCATTTTGAATCAAAGCTATGAAAAGCAACTATAATGATTATGACATTTATTGGAAATGAAGCGCTCTGCTAAATCTCAGGGCACCGTCAACAACTTGAAATTCAAGCAACAATTCCAAGTCAGTTTAGTAAAATCATTTCCTTTCTAATCTTAAAAAAGAACATATTAATTCCTAATAACCACAAAACAACTCAAAAGTACAAATACAAATTAGAAAATTTAAGTCAGAACTTTAACATATGTGGTCAGCTTCACATACATGGTTGCAAAACCTTACACAGGAAAAAAAAAAAGAGTTCTACATAACAAAGTTTCTGTTTCAAAGTTGCAAATCCAGAAATTTTTATGATCTAACCCAGTATTTATGTTCCAAGTTTGATGTACTATAAGAAGAAATTTGTATAAAAAGCTTGTTAGGAAAGAAAATACCATCTTCCAGCAAAATGTTACTCTAAAATACTGGATCCTCTGTAGGTAATTGAGACCAGTAGGACTACTTATCACATAATGAAAGGGATGTTCATAGTATTCCTTACCCATCAGGAGATGCCTGCGTATCTTGAGTCTTTCCGCACTCCACCCTCTTCAGAAAGAAAACAAAAGATTCATTTAGATCACCGATTAAAAAATTAGTTAGATCATTAATTCAAACTTCTCAATTGTGTTCTAATAAAATATAGCAATCTAGTCTTATAGAATACATTACATTTGTAAAATACAGCCATCTATTTCTTCTAAGCATGAGAAAAGAGAAGACACTTGTTAAATTTACAGTGTACCACTTCTCAATTTCTTTCATTTTGAACAGTGATTTATCTTTTTCTCTATTTGCTTGGTTAATTGGTTGTTATTATTGTAAAAGTTATTAGCTGTTTAGTCAGGAATAGCTATCAAATACCTGAGTGACTTAAGTAATAATGCTTTCAGCACCAGGTCACATAACAGTCTACAATGGAGTTGACCTAGCACTTGTCTGCCTTACAGATGAAGAAACTGAAATATATTTTTCTTGAAGTCATTCTGCACTATAGTGGCAGGGCCTAGAAGATCTAAATTCCCTGCAAAATATCTCTGATCCCAAAATACAAAAATAATTGTGCTTCCAGAGCAGTATTTGAACAGAATGGAATAAAAATCCCAGTGTGTTACTCTGATAAAATTTGAGTATATAGATTTCCTTAATTCTGTTTTTCCCAGTTTCAAATCATTTTACTTTTTAATCTGAACATTTCTCTCACATAAAATCAACTACACATTCATTTATTGACTGACACGTTGATTTACTAAGAAAACATTGTTTGCTTGCAAGGGTTAAAACCACTAAATAAATGTCAAAATAATTATTTGTTTCATAGGGTTTTTAAAATAATATTTTGTTCATTTAAGGAGCCTACATAAATGCTCAGCATAATTTCTAGATCAATATGGTACAAGTGTAAAAGTTGCACAAAGCATTTGACACCATCCCACTCCACACTGGAGAGATGTGGACTTGACAAATGGTGGATAAGGAATTGGCTGGATGGCTGCACTCAAAAGAGCTGCAGTCAACGGCTTGATATGCAAGTGGAGACCAGTGACAAGTGGCGTTTCTCAGGGATCATTACTGAGACTGGCACTGTTTAACATCTTTGTTGGTGACATGAACAGCGGGATTGAGTCCTCCGGGATTGAGTCCACTCTCAGCAAGTTTGCTGATGACACCAAACTGTGTGGTGCGGTTGACACACTGGAAGGAAGGGATGGCATCTGGGGAAACCTTGACAGTCTTGAAAGGTAGGCCTGTCTGAACTGCATGAAGCTCAGGAAGGCCAAGTGCAAGGTTCTGCACATATGCTGGGGGATTCCCATGCACAGATACAGGCTTTGCGGAGAATAGCTTGAGAGCAGCCCTAAGGAGAAGGACTTGGGGGTGTTGGTGGATGAGAAGCTCAGCATGAGTCAGCAATGCATGCTTGCAGCCCAGAAGGCCAACCATATACGGGCTGTATCAAAAGAAGCACAACGAGCAGGCCGAGGGAGGTGATTCTCCCCCTTTGCTCTACTCTCGTGAGAGCCCAGCCTGTAGTACTGCATTCAGCTCTGGGGGCCCAAACGTAAATAGGACATGGACCTATTCGAGTAAGTCCAGAGGAGGGCCACAAACAGGATCGGGGGGCTGGAGTACCTCTCCTCTGAAGTCAGGCTGAGATAGTTGGGATTGTTCAGCCTGGAGAAGAGAAGGCTCTGGGGACACCTTAGAGCAGTCTTCCAGTACCTGAAGGGGGCCTGCAAGACAGCTGGAGAGGAACTTTTTACAAGGGCATGTAGTGATAGAGTGAGGGATAATGGTTTTAAACTGAAAGAGGGTAGATTTAGATTAGGTATTAGGAAGAAATTCTTCACGATGAGGGTGGTGAGAGACTGGAGCAGGTTGCCCAGAGAAGTTGTGGGTTCTTCATCATTGGAAGTGTTCAAGGCCAGGTTGGATGGTGCTTTGAGCAACCTGGTCTAGTGGATGGTGTCCCTGCCAATGTCAGGGTCTTGCAACTAGATGATCTTTAAGGTTCCTTCCAACCTAAACCATTCTATGATTCTATGAAATAAAAAGTGTGAATGAAATACAGGAGTAGTTGGTAAGAAGTAATAACAAAAGAACTGATTAAGAATGCAGTGAAGCTAGAAGAAATTCTTCCACGAGCACAAAGTAGAAAGCCACAAGAAAAAAAAAATGTATTGATCTTTTTCTCCTAATGAGAGGAGAATTTACCTCTCCATTTACCTCGGTTTGCTTTTATGACTTTATAAAACTTAAAACAACTTCTAACTAAAACATCATGACAGAGAAAAGGATTTTGACCTGTGAATATTACTATTCATCTTAGGTTTTATAGAGTGTAAATCTTCTTATTTAGCACTTACACACAATAAAAGATTCCATAAAATGTAGAATATAGGCATATTATCCCTTATAATGTTTCCTAGTTTTAAGATAGCTACACATTCACATATTTTCACCATCAGTGGACCATACTCAATAATGTTAATTTTGACGTTCATACTAAAAAATTACTAAGATTCTTACTACACTTCCTTATTTATCATGCTATTAAATTTGATACCAATTTCTGATGTTTTTAAAGACAAGCATCACCATGGTTAATCTGACATGCAGTTTCTGATGACACTGCATATTATCATTATATTCTCAACATTTTTAATGTTGGTGTAGGTTGACAGCCAGTCAATTATGAGCCAGCAATGTGCCAATGTGGCCAAGAAGGCCAATGGCATCCTGGCTTGTGGCCAGCAGGACTAGAGAAGTGATTGTCCCCCTGTACTCAGCACTGGTGAGGCCGCCTCTCAAACACTGTATTCAGTTTTGGGCTCCTCACTATAAAAAACATGTTGAGGTGATGGAGTGTGTCCAAAGAAGAGCAACGACACTTGTGAAGGGTATAGAGAACAAGCCCTATGAGGAGATGCTGAATGAACTGGAGTTGTTTAGCCTGGAGTAAAGGAGGGTGAGGGGAGACCTTATCGCTCTCTACAACTACCTGAATAGAGGTTGTAGTGATGTGGATGTTGGTCTCTTCTCCCAAGTAACAAACAATATTACAAGAGGAAATGGCCTCAAGTTGTGCCGGGGTGGGGGATTAGACTGGATATTAGGAAAAATTTCTTCACTGAAATGATTGTCAAGCATTAGAACAGGCTGCCCAGGGAAGTGGTTGAGTCACCACCCCTGGAGGTCTTTAAAAAACATGTAGATGTGGTGCTTAGTAACATGGTTTAGTGGTGGACTTGGCAGTGTTAGGTTTATGATTGGACTCTGGTCTTAAAGGTCTTTTCCAACCTAAATGCTTCTATGATTCTGTGTTTATTATTGATCGTCTGTTTGCCTTTTGTCTGCTATGATTCTTTGAATGACAAGAAACCTGTATCTCTACTTATTCACACATTTTATATATTACCTGTACCTTTGACACAACTGGGAGATTTTCAAACATTTAAAATGGGTTTTTAATTGCATAAATTACACATCTGTTTTTGATTATGCAAACTGTAGAAAGATGTTGTCTGATTACTGCTAATTTAATGATTTTGCCTTTGTTTCAATTGCTGGTGTTAAATCTCTTTTATTTTTTCTGTGACAGTTGTGATGACTGACTAATTGCTAACACCTGGCTCATAAACCATAAGGTACTGATTGAAAATAACATAACATTGAAAGAAAGTTACCACTGACAAAACTTTAAGTAAATAACTGAATTCAACTGAGTTAAAATTGTACTCTTTCATATAAGAATTGATTGTAGTACGGCTTTTTTTTTTTGCAAACACACATATATTTTGTGGGGTTTGTTTTTGGATTTGGTTTCTTTTTTTTTTTTTTTTTTTAAATGGGATTATCAGTCCCAGCCACTGAAACTCTAGTATGTTGCTTTCCATTCATCCTTTTGGACTTCCAAGTCTAAGCTTTCCTTCCACCTTCTTGGACTGTCAAGACTAAAGCAATTAATCACCATGTTGTTGATTTATGATATGTGTTTCTGAAAGTATTATTAGGAAGAGGTTAACGTCTCTTTCAAGATTAGATTTTCCACATGATGACATATAGCAAGTATTCTATGCTCCTAGAATGAAATAAATATTTAACTTTCCTACTACTTTCTTCACTCTATCTTCTACTCTCACCTAAATTGTTCATAGAGTCAGGAAGCTTCAGAATATTAAAACTAAATTCTAATTTTCTTGTTATTATTATATATTTGCATACTTATCGGCAAGGTTTCTTTTTTCTTTCTTATTCTTTTGCTTTTTCTTTTCCTCTTTCACTTTTCAACACCACCCCCCCCCCATGTTTTTATTATGAACAGTTCTGGAATAAAGTGCCTTAAAATACATGAACGAATAAAAGGAATGATGAAGTACATGTAAAATGTTTTTAATGGCAGATATACTGTAGGGTATTAGATTCTCTTCTACATAATTATTGCTACTTGTTTATTGTTGGTGGCATATACTGAATTGGCAGGCAAGACTGAACAAAAAGTAGGTACATTGTGCTAGAACTACATAAATGCAAAGTGGTACAGTGTCGTATAATAAACTTTACTGTGAAAGAAGATTGACAGCTCCAGAAAGGAGTTCATAAATAATTTGGTGAAGATGTCTCATGGCAAAATTAAACTTCTTTGGTTTTAATGTATTTCAAACATTGGGACAGACTGCAGCAAAAAAAGATAACATTAGACAGATTGATAGATAGACAGATAAGGCATTGGTGTGTTACTTCTGACATTTTTTGTCATCACGAGTCATTGCTTTCCTCTTTAATCAGAATTTCTAACATTTAGATATTTTTATTCTGAAATTATTAACAATATTTAAGTATCTATGAAATGAAGTGCCAGACTGTAACAATTGGTGTTAGAAATCCTGTTTTACTATTCCTTTTGAGTGACCGTATTCTAGTAATATAAAGAGTTCTCTCTATAATAGTTTTTGTCTGCATTGAAGTTTAATTAAGTGGCAAATAATTCCCCATTGCTTTTATTTAGGTTTTAAATGCATTGCCACTCCCAGCCTTCAAAAAATGAGCATGCATTCTAATAGTTTCATGCTCCTCTGCTTCAGGAGTTACTGTTTAACTAAACACCAGTAAATCAAACTTTAAAATTATTTTCTGCTAAATTTCTCTTGAAGTATTACAGGAAATTATATGAACACAATGGCTGCTCTTTATAGTTTGATTTATTGCTTCATACTATGTTTCTGCAAGAGAAAGAAAAAATTGAGGTCGACACAAAATACTTAAAACTGAACAGCACTATGATCTTACAATAGTTTTTTTGAACTTTTTAAGACTATGGAATAAATGAGTGCAAATTACCTATTGTTCCCATATCACAAGAGGGAGATTTCAAGTAAAATTGTTCTTACTACAGATATAATAAAGATCAATTTGTAGCTTACTGAAGGTATTTCAAAAGAACCAACATTGAGCTCTTGCCAATCCAAAGGGTGGATTATAGTTTACTGTTAACATCTCAGGGTTTTCTCTCCTACAAGAGATTGCAGCTATGCAAATAAGCACAAGAGTTTCCAGTACTTTTGGAGTACATGAATTCTAAGAGACAGAAGCATGTCTCGCACGAAGAAAGACTGATAGAGCTGGGACTGTTCAGCCAGGGGAAGAGAAACCTCAGGGGAGATCTTATCAATGTATACAAATATCTGAAGGGAGGGTGTAAAGGAGATGGAACCAGACTCTTCTCACTAGCACCCATTGACACGACAGAGGCACTGGGCACAAACTGAGACATAGTATGTGCCATCTCAACATCAGGAAACACTTTTTTTATTGTAAGAATGATTAAACACTGGCACAGGTTGCCCAGGGAGATTGTGGAGTGTCTGTCCTTGTAGGTCTTAAAAATCCATTTGTACACAGTTGTGGGCAGCTGGCACTAGGTGGACGTGCTGGAGCAAGGAGCATGACCCAGAAGACTTCCAGAGGTTCATTCCAACCTCAGTCATTCTGTGGTTCTGTGATACTCTGGTTCTGTGCATTTAGTACAAAATTGATGAATTTTGAAATTATGCAATTTTCAAGTACCTTAGCTGTAGCTGACTTTATGCTGGACCCATTTTAGAGAGGAGATGGTAAAGAGAAAGAATACAGACAGTGATGCATCCAAAGAGTTTAACTCATTAGCCGTTATAAATGGATAGGTAATGGCTGACTTTTCTTATAGAATAGTAGAGTAAGATCTGGAGACTATCCAACTTAGGAACTGAGACTGGCTCTTTTGTAAATCTGCACTATATTATGCAGACCTAATGAGATTTTGGGCTTCAGTAGCAGCCCAGTATTTACAAAGTGCCAGAGTTCAAGTCTTGGGACTTAGTTCGCAGTATTTCATCTATAGAATTTTCACAATTCAGTGTGCCAGGTAAGCGATCTGAGACATTGACATAGCTTTGCTTATTCAGCTTTTGTTGTTGTTGTTTTCTAAAGGCAGAAAAAAATTAATAATTCAGTGATCTTTGCCATTTTGGAGAGAAAACTTTTGCCAGATACTGATTTTGTTCACTTGCACTCTACTATTCTTCCTTTTCACTGCACTGAAATGTGCAATGTGCGAAAGAAAAGAGAAAAAAATCTGTTTGCCTGTTTTTCTCTAGAGTATTAAGACATCAGAAATACTAAACATACATTCAGGAAAAAATGACCATTATTCTTCTTCGACAAACTAATGACTATTTTATAACTATATATTTCCAAAACTCACACTGAAAACATATAAAAGTAAAACAAGTGTCTAGTCTGTGCAAGAATATGTTGCCATGACAATAATAATGATAATGTAACTTCCTTGTATATTTACACTTCACACAGCTACAGAATTTGAACAAAAGTAATTTTTTATAGTAGGAGTGGAAAACATTTCCAGCTATTTTTGCACAAATGTTCTCAGAATACAATCAAAAAGGGTCGAAGGAGTTTCAGATGTTTTTTAGATGCTATTGAATGAAAGTTTATCTTATTATGTTCTGTCTTTATAAAGCAGAGTTCTATTTTGTAAATTCCTCTTTACCAGCACATTTCTTTGCTTTAGTTACTCATTTTGCTGGGCACAAATCTGATTACAGATCTCAACAGGCTATAACTCTACACAGTTAATTTTTTTCAGAAATGGAGATTTTGTGCTACGTTGGAACAGAAGGTTCAACTCCTCCTAAAACCAAGCAGAAGCACTCTGCAGTGAAATATCTGCACTTGGGCCAAGGTGGCAACACCTGCCATGGGCACCCCACCCCTTCCAGCAGGGACCACCAGGTACTGATCACTCAGCTTAACCCCTTTTTGTTTGATAAAGGCCAAACCTCCTCACTCAGCATTAGGACACTAAAGATAACACCAAAAAGAAAGGGTAGATGATAGAAAGATTACATATAGCAATTTTAAGGGTATTACTAACTAAGCCTTTTTATATTAATTCAATCATTTTTACATTGCACTGGTATTAATGACGTGAATAGATTTTAACTCCATATAGAGTCTCCCAATACATTTCAGGGCACTATATCCTTATGAAAAGGAAAATTCTTAATTGATAAGTTTTCTCTATAAGGGGTTGTTCTTTGGGGCTTTTGCTTTCAAAACTGGTTTTCATCTGACTGTAGATCCTGGCAAGTGGAAGGATGTGATAAGAATATGGAAGTAGTTAAAAATTGCTAGCCGGTTTGTTCTTTCCTCTTGCCTTTGATAAAGGTTACAAATGTCTTTTAGTTTGGGGTTTTTTTCCCAACAATTATTAGGGTTATTCCTTTAATGATTTAGGCCTTACAAGCTTGGCCTTTCTGCCAAGTCACCTTGAATCTGAGTTTTCCGTAGGGCGGACTTGAGCAATGACTTTTAATTGGAAATATCCTTACTCTAGGAGGCCATTGCATTGGATAACTGTTGCTTCAAAGAAATATTTATGCTGAAGCAGTAATGATTCACACCAATTGCTCTGAAACAAGTTCAGAAAAATAGCCTTTGTTAAAAAAATAAAGGTTTTGAATATATCTTCTCTGTTATCTGCCATATTTAGTAAGTTAAGTGTTAAAAATTGACAAGGGAAAAGGAAAAGAAGATACAGCAACTGGGGTTAAATAAAGGAAACTAATTAGCTGAAAACTGGCTTAGCATAGTTTTTCTGAAGTAAAGCAATTGCAGAGTGCACCATTATCATATTTTGTGTGAAACATAGCTCCCTATAAGTGAAAACATATGTTTATCTTATTAATAAGTGATGAGGTTATGAAGTGAAATAGTGCAGTGAACAAAGACTGACAATTCATCCCCTTATAATGTGAATTATTTTCTGCAAGTGTTTTTTCTGTAATGACATGTGATTAAACATATTTATATTAAATTATAATTCTACACTAGCCAGACTGTTTGCCCCTCTTGATACTGTAAATGTGGTTCAATGGACTAAAACTAGATGGCTACTGATACTGGAATACTTCAGTTCTGGCAGTGATACATCTGTTCTCCTAAGTCCTTACCTCCTCCCCCACTCACCCACTAACTCAAGTATTGTATAGAGACAGTGCTCATCTATTCTTGCATAGTAGATTTATCATTTAAAAAGATATTTCTATTGCCTGTCTTGCAGAAGCACCGGAAATCCAGCAGCAAAATGTAGGCATTTTGCAGCTGTTACAGTGCATCCCACTATAGGTCTGTGCTGAGATTTTGCTGCCTACCTGCCACCTGTTCTTAGTCACAATATAGCCATGACTACAGAAAAAGCCTACTCACAGCATAAGGCTTCTGAAGTGAGGATGAAGAATTACCCTCCATTAAAAAAATGCTGATCTCATGCTTGCTCAAGCTGGGTATGAGATTATCCACCATGTAGGCAAGGAATTTAAGAAAGATTTTATGTTTGCAATAATGAGCTTCTGTTTGTTTCTCCTGATCTCCTGGGATGACACTTCATCTTAGAGAGGGCAAACTTAGTGTTTTGAAGTGCGTGAGACATGCAGCAGCTTTAAAGCTGTGTATTGTCCATCCTGTGAATGGAGATAAGTTGAGAAGACATGAGGGAGTGCTGAGTGTTTTCCTTGTGCCTGCTACAGACCTGCCAGTGTCTGGCTGCGCAGCAGGTCTGGACTGCTGCTTAACTGACTTGCTACAGTCTCCAGGAGGGAAGAGAAGCTGACTGGAGTAATGACCTTGTGTGGGTAGTATATATTAGCAGAGGTGTTGAATTGTTTTTCTGTGAAAGACAATGTGTCAATGGAGAAATCTACTTGCCCAACATTGCATACTAAGTACAATTCTCCATAAGCATATGCACAGGTGTATCCATTGCTGCAAGAAACAGTAGTGTTCATCTACTTACCTCTTGAGATAAGGTGCTTCTCTTATCCTTAGGCGTAAGTGGTGGCCATTGATAAGTTGCTGCAGGCTTTGTGGTATGAAAACATCTTTACATAATTGAGGATGCAGCTGAGAAATCTGCTCATGGCACTTGAGCTAGTGAAGAACACGGAGTTTAGGGAAATGTGAATGTCATTTATGAAGATACACTGGACACCTTTACATTCCTATTTTTCCCTTCACGCCCTTTCAAATACCTTTCCCCTTTGTTCTCTTTCCTTTCGTTTTCCTGGCATTTCTTTCTTCCCTGTTATTTCATGTGTGAGGAACTCTTTCCATTAAGTTATGTAGGCTATTATACATTTATAGGAAGGATCTCAAAGAATTTGATTCAATAGGTGAAAGTTTCAAATGTGTTATGTGCTGTGGAGTATGTGATATTTTCTGACCTGACTGATCCATCTCTCATGCTTGCTACGGAAAAAAACCTGTATCTGAGGAAAAGGTGATGTCTTGTAGGGCTACTCCATTCTGCTGAGGCACAGTGATTTTATTTTACCATGATTTTAAAGCTTTTAAAGACCTATTATTACTTTTTTCTTTTTTTTTCCCCCCAAAAGTAGTATTGTCGGTTGTGATAAAAGCATAAGAGTATTAAGAGACTATGGAGATGCTGTGTGTTACATTTTGAGGTCTTCTAGTTTGTATTTGCATCATAGGATGGCCTGAAGCGACAGAGAGCTCAAACTCTGTAGCTGCAGGCCTGTGTATCTACAGCAATTCCCAATGACAAGGAGAAAATAGGATACTGGCGGAGGCATTGGTAATAAATCCAGGCACCCACTTTGAGGGAAGCTACTATCTAATATAAGGACATTTTCACTCAGTTAGATGTCACAATAAGTCTTACTAGATTTTTTTGACCAAAATGGCCTTTTCATATAGATAACATTAGTGCTATTTGGAAATTACCGAGTTAAATGTTAATAATTTCATAATCACATACATGTTCACATGAGGTTTTCTTACAAGTTCTTATAACTGCAATTATCAGTGTATCCATTAGAAAATTTTCATATTTTTGTCAAAGGTGATGCAACTTACCTTTCATAACATTATAATGAAAATGAAAAGATAAAATGGAGATGCAAACCCATACATATCACAAATATAATAAGTATCTAAGTGTAAAATAAATATCGTATCTACATGTAAAATAAATATCGTATCTACATGTAAAATAAATATCTTATCTACGTGTAAAATATAATATAGAGTTATAAAATCATTTTATATACTTCACGGGTAAGGAAGGAAAAGTATGTTTGCAGCCTAAAATACTAGATTTGCAGTAAGATTAATATTATCTCACATAATTTCATCAACCTAAAATTTGGATGTCTCATCAAAACAGGTAAGTTAGATTTGTGTCATAATCAATACAGTGAGAAAAACAATTCTAAAGTAGTATCAATCAGCAAAATGTGTCTCAGGATAAAGTTCCCCTTGGACACTTTTAGTGAAGTGTAGAAGATTTCTATGACTCATCTATATGACTTCAGAGACATTAGATGAATTTTGATTAGGGAATTTCATGTTTCTATACCAGTAAATTTTCAGTTCCATATGCAGGTGGTCTGAAGCATACTGTACATTAATATCCATTTTCTGTTCCATTTTGGATCTTACTTTATGTAATGCTAAGATGCAAGGTACCGTATTTCCTTCAATTCCCCAAAGTCACTATACGTTTGAGGCATCTAGCAATTCCATAGTTCAAAGTATTTCTGAAAATTCTCAATACAATGCTTGGTATGAATTCTATGGTTTTGGTGTTATTTTTCTGCTTCTCTTAATATAAGAAATTTCCTTTGTTGTGATATTCAGAGTAAGAATTATACGATGCATTTTAGCATCCGCGGTTTTTTTGCTTCCCTAATACATCTTATGACTTATTCAGCAAACAACATCACTATGGCCAAGAGACAAAGCTATTAGCCATTTTGGAAAAACTCCAAAGTACCTTCACAGGTTGCTAGGCCCTCATCCAACAAAGCACTTAACCACAGGTTTAACTACCCTGCTGGATGATATACATAAAGCAGAGAGATTGTCACAATCTATTTAATTTAGGTCTATAAGAATACTCATTTTCTTTTTCAATTTTGGACAGTCAGAAGAGTATCTATGAAGCAAGAATCACACAGCTATGAATGAAACATAAACCACTATTAGAAAAGAAAGAAGTATCAACTATTGAAAATGCTACAAACTTACTTTGTTACATACTTGGTCAGTATGCTTGCAGTGGATGTACCTTCCCATACTATCATCTCAATACATTCTCTCATTTTAAAACCTAAATCCTTCTCAGTTTAGCACAATAGAGAGATTTAACTAAACCTATAGCCCATTCTGAAGCTAGATAAATTCGATACACAAATAGGACATACACATTTTGTAAGAAGGTGTAATTAAATATTAGAGGAAAATTATCTATGTTACCAAAACATTTAAATCAGAATTGAACATATTCAGCATATGTCCAAGACATATATAATGATATGAATTCTGCCTTTTGACCTGAAGTTCAATGAATTTACATGGGAAAGTGATACAGGCTGTTAAAAAGACAGGCAGAGGGGAGGGGAGAGAAGGGGATTGGAAAAGGAGGTAAAAAGGAGGTAAAGGGAGGGGAGAGGAGAGGGAAACCTCTCCACTGTGGCCAGTCAGGAAAAGCAGTGATGACA
The DNA here is from genome assembly GCA_013398225.1 of Steatornis caripensis. Classification (NCBI taxonomy): domain Eukaryota; kingdom Metazoa; phylum Chordata; class Aves; order Caprimulgiformes; family Steatornithidae; genus Steatornis; species Steatornis caripensis. The sequence goes on along the minus strand of VZSC01001668.1, from coordinate 29,458 downwards.
TCCCTACATAAGTGACCTCTTCTGGGCAATCTCTCCCATGCAGTGGGTGGTAAAGATGATGTTCACCGTGCTTTTTCTATAGCACTATACATTTTCATCAGGTACTGCTCAAATTCCCTACTGGATATTTCTGGTTCTGTTAGTGCTGATTGGAGCATGCTTACTCAGGTCCAAGTTTTTCATGTTGATAGGTTGCTAAGCTTTGTGCAAGTGTATTATTGGCTAATAGTTGCTATTTAAATGAACATTACCTGCTTTGTTGGTTAGTAACACAAGGTTTTCATCTAATATGAACTAAAAGCTCCAAAACAAGGGCTGAGAAAAGGGAGGGTGAAGCAGAGATGATTCTCATACTGCTTCTTGATATAAAAATTCTCCCATGAAAATCTATCATAACCACAGTACAAGGGCTTGGATTGACAAAAAATCAACAGCCTGACAGAAAAATAGGGAAAAATACTACCACAAAGGCTTTGGAAAAGCATTGACACAAATGCTTAGGTCAACAGTTACAGAGCCAAAGAAAAGCAGGTTTACAGAACTACAGGCAAAAGACACTCAGTATCACAAGGTTTAAGTCACATAAGGCACTGTGATACATTATTAATTCAGATTTCTTTCTTTCAATAGACAGAAATCAAACCATCATAGTAGCAATTGATTTTTCCCAAGATCAATATCTTTAATGTTTCAGGTAAATTGCATCATAATCTTGCCTATTCATTTTCATGAATTCTCAAATTGCTATAGATCACAGATTGTAGAAACCCAAGTTGTAGATATCTTAATGTGCTATGTGAGTGGCCTGAATCCTACTGATAAAATCCAGTAAGAAACCCATCAAAAAAGCAAACAGCAGAATGGATTAAAAACTGGCTCAACAGCAGGGCCTAGAGGGTGGTGATCAGTGACATGAAGTCTAGTTGGAAGCCAGTTATTAGCAGCATATCCCAGAGGTCAATATTAGATACAAACCTGTTCAATGTCTTGATTAATGATCTGGATGATGGAGCAGAATGTATCCTCAGCAAGTTTGCAGATGGTACCAACCTGAAAGGAGTGGATGATATGCCACAGGTTTGTGCCACCATCCAGAGGGACCTCAAAAGGCTGGAAAAATAGGCTAACAGGAATGCTACACAGTTCAAAAAAAGGAAATGTAAAGTTCTGCACTCCTAGCATAATCTGGGAACTGACCAGCTGGAAAGCAGCTTTGCAGAAGAGGTCCTGGTGTACACTAAGCTAAATATGAGCTAGCAATGTGCCCTTACAGCAAAACACAAAGTGTGTTATCTGAACATCAGGAAAAGCTTTTTTTTACTGTGAGAATGATCAGGCCCTCACACGGGTTGCCCAGGGAGGTTGTGGAGTCTCCCTCCTTGAAGATGTTCAAAATCTGTCTGNGGAACTGACCAGCTGGAAAGCAGCTTTGCAGAAGAGGTCCTGGTGTACACTAAGCTAAATATGAGCTAGCAATGTGCCCTTACAGCAAAACACAAAGTGTGTTATCTGAACATCAGGAAAAGCTTTTTTTTACTGTGAGAATGATCAGGCCCTCACACGGGTTGCCCAGGGAGGTTGTGGAGTCTCCCTCCTTGAAGATGTTTAAAATCTGTCTGCTCATGGTTGTGGGCAATTGGCCGTAGGTGGACCTGCTTGAATAGCGTACTTAAACCAAATGACCTGCAGAGGTCCCTTCCAATCTCAACCATTCTGTGATTCTATGCAAAAAGGTTGTACACTCCATAGTGAAAGTAATAGTAATGAAACTGAATAATGACAAAATAGAAATGGATGCAGAACTCGTGCAGTAAAGGGAATTTACATGGAAAGCTTTATAATAAAGCTCAAATAATGACTAGGAAAATGAAAGAGTAGGGAAAGGAGTAATGTATATGTGCCAGATGTAATGCATGTTATAATAAAGATTATGAGAAAGGTGAAAAAATAAAGAAATAATGAAAATGCTTAAGGGTCACCGTGTTATTAGAACAGTTGATCACTTGAACAAATTTATGTGGATTTTAAAAAGTTAAAAAATGAGAGAAATCTAGAGAAGTTTACAGTAGATTAAAATTTTAAAGAGGAAACTTAGATTTGTAATTTTAGAGATCTCATCCACTAAATAACAAGGTGTTTGAGACAAAAGTAGAAAACACTTTCAAAATGCATTCCAAGTAACAAACTTGACAGCTGGAGAAGTTTAATATTAATGTGTCAAGAATCTGAACAAGCCAAAGAAAGTATAGCTGTAGCTAAAATGCTGAGGTTAGACTACCAGGAAGTAATAAAGACAGAAACTTAAGACATGCACAGCGGAAATAAGAGAGAAAATAAAGAGTAAAAATTATGGGAAAAGAACAAACCCTCTGTTGTAGTGATTGTAGTTCATTAGGATAGAGCACTTCTTCCAGTGAAGTCTCACCTAAAAAGAATACAGTTCATACACTCCAAGATCTGTCTGCAGACTAAGCCAGGAAATAAAGGTTGCATCCTGATCCAAACCAAAAAGCTAATAAAAGAGTATGCAGAATGTGAACTTCTTTCTCACAAGTGATGGACTGCATTCTTACTACAAATGTAGCAAGCATTCGTTGTTCAGCCCCTAAGATCTGTGCCCACCTCAGAAGTCCTCACCTTGTATAATGTGACAGCACTTCATTTAAGAGATGGAATTCCTCTCTTTGGGTGACATGACAGAACATATTTCTCTTGTCTACCCTATACACAGACAATGTTCATAGTAGTTTACAGTTATTATTTGTAGGCGGGGTACTTAAGATAGTTCTGTGACAGCTCAGTGATCACTGATAGAGTTGATCACTGTAGAAGGTGCTGAGCATAAGTACTATCTGTCTAAAGAAAAAAATATGACAAAAAAAGAATAAAGGCAATGGGAAAGAACAACAACAATAGGGAGGGAATCAATGATAGAAAAATTTCCTTTCTAGAAGAAAAAAAAATTAAATTCTCAGTTAGAATGCTGACCCTCAGATTTGGAAGAACCACGGATACTTAAACAGAGACACAAGGAGAAAGACAGAGGTGAGTGGTAGCAGAGAGTAAGAAACATATATTACCGATGATTAAATTCTGCAATTGACTTGATAGTAGAGTGAATTCAAAAATATGATTATCCAAATATCATTATAATTGTTTTAAAAACTATTTTAAAATAATGACAAGAAAACTTGACTTCCATAATTCTTATTGACATAAAACTTACTGTACTGTGGAAAGATTTTTTTGTAATTTGTAAATTAATGAAATTTATTATTTAATATTAGTAAAATAATTATTATGAATGCCATGATCCATAACTTCTTTGGATTTCATATTCCAGAGCTTTGAGTTTTCAACTGAAGTATTACTGCAGTATTGAAATGGATTAAGTTTCTGTTTCAGAAACTCTCATTGTAATGTAAAGAAAAAACAATTTTATTTGAGAAGTTCAATGATTTTTCCTGCAAATGAGGAATTAGTAGCAATGAAGAATCAATATTGAAAGCCTCAGAATGAAAATTTCAGTGTTTAAAGTCTACATGTGGTAATTGGCAACTTTTAGGCTGTTTAGGACCGCTGAAACTCCTTTAGCTGTTTTTCTATTTAGGAGGACAATTGCTTCTATTAAGAACTGAAACATGGAATATTTACCACATGCATTAATTATATTACAATCTGTGGAATGAAACAAGGGCTCACTCCATGTACTCTAAAATGTACCTTTGAAACATCAGGACCTTAAATGAATCACTTCATAGAGTTGCGGTTTAACCTGGGTCAACAGCCAAGCCCCACACAGTCACTTACTCTCTCACAGTGGGGGAAGAATCAGAACTGTAAGACTGAGAAAACTCATGGGTTGACATAGAGACGGTTTAATAGGAAAAGCAAAGCAAAGGCAAGCAAAGAAAAACAAGGAATTCATTCACTCCTTCCCATCAACAGGTAGGTGTTCAACGATCTCCAGGAAAGCAGGGCTCCATCATGCGTAACAGTTACTTGGGAAGACAAATGCCATCACTCTGAAGGTCTTCCCCTTCCTTCTTCTGCCAGCTTTATATGATAAGCATGACATCATATGGCATGGGATATCCCTTTCATCACTTGAGATCTGCTGTTGCAGCTGTGTCCCCTCCCAACTTCTTGTGCACCTCCAGCCCACTCGCTGGTGGGGTGGCATGAGAAGCAGAAAAGCCCTTAATGCTGTGTAAGAACTGCTCAGCAATAGCTGAAACATCCCGGTATCGTCAACACAGCTTTCATCACAAATCCAAAACACAGCACCATAAAAGCTGCTATGAAGAAAATTAATTCTCTCCCAGCCAAAAACAGTACAAAAGTGGAGGACTAAATCTGCAGAATTAAAAAGGCAATTGTTGTTTCTTGAAGTTTGAAGAAAAGACTACAGATTTTCTATGAAGAAGATAACCATAGCTCAATCAACATGACTTAATCAGCAGGTTACATACCATTGCTGGTGTTAGGAGCTTCAGATAGACTGTAATATGCTGAAATTATCCCCAGTTTACCAGGTCCATGCGCACACACACAGGCAAAAAAGGCCCTATCTCAATCAGCTGTATACATAGCTACCAACTATTAACATATGTTACTTTGAGCATAATATATAGACTGCAATAGTTCCTGCAGGGGAAATGTAAATGTAAGGGAAGTAAAAAGTCTTTAGACTTTCCATTAGCACAGTATAGTGCAGTGACAACTCTGTGAGTAAAGTAACACTGTAGTAAGCCTATAGAGTAAAGTAGATCTAGAGCTACATATATAATAAACATTAGTGAAAGTTGCATCAGGTTGCAATAGCATATAGCTCTCTAAACTATCGTTGTAACCGAGTACTTACCATGTTTAAGAAATACATTAAAATATATTGCATAGTACAATATTGATACAAATATATTACAAAAAACCAGAATGTTTTTCAAGGTTTTTTTTGCTTATGTTTGAAATCCCTTGTCTATATTTTGGGTTCACTTTTATAGTTTTTTCTTAAATACAGATTGCTGGTTTTAATAAAAACAGCTAACAGCTTCTGGTAGCTTTCAAAGGCTTCTGTAACTAGTTGTGTAATTCACAATTGGAAAAAGGCCTGCACATTCAGACTTTTTTACTCATTACTGATCCAGGAGTATCATACTTCTGATCATCTTCTAGAGTACAGGAACAGGAATAAGAACAGGACATGACAGGACAGGAGATTAGCTGATACTTAAACAGTTAACAGGTCATTTTTGTGCAGTACATTACTAAGGAAGCCCAAAAATTTTGTTACCAACAGCACAAGACTGTGCAGTAATAGCAGTGAGGGGCTGGAGTAATCATTCCTCAGTACTTCAGACTCTTCATCACAGATAGAGCTCAGAAGAAGAAATGGTACCATCCAAGTTTCAGGCTGCAGAAAGAGCCTGTTGGCTGTCCTTGGAATAGGGGATTGTTGTTTGGCTGTGTGTCACGACCAAAAGAGTTATGTAATCTGCAGGTGTGTAGAAGTCACAACCATGGGTTCATAGGATTCTGTAATACACAAAGACACAGAGACTTTATCCTCTCAATTTCTCCATTACAGATTACCACAAATATCCCCCAAATCACCCCTAGTAAGTATACCTGTGATTAATAGAGTATATACACATATAGCTATTAAAAATTATTATCAGCAGTTTGTAATACAGTATGAATCCATAGCACGGCAGCAGTCAATAACAGCAGAAATCAGTAATACAGCAGCAACCAAGAACAGTAATAACCAATTAAATATATACCATTACTATAAACTTATTATTAGTGAAGCAACTTATGAACAAGATAACAGCAGGTATAATAAATTACTATCCTGGTTTGACCAAACACAGTATTCCATCCCACACACATCATGCTCAGTATAAAGGGTCACTCCCTCTCCTTTTATGGTCAGGGCCTGAGGGCACTAATGGGCTTTAATGACCCTAAGCAGCCTCACCTGGTGCTTCTACACACACCCGTGGCCCCGGAGCCTATTTAAGCCCAGCACGTTGCAGAGTACAGTCTTGGGCTTTTTTGGGGCATGATTTGCAGTGTCTGGGTGATGTATTGTCAGCAAGGGGGAGCTCAATATTAGTTTTGTATATATTTATATATATTTCATTATTATTCTTTCTATTACTATTATTATTGTAGCTAGATTAAAGTTGGCTTAGCTTTTCCAACCCGTAAGTCTCTTTCCCTGCTTTTGAGAGGGGAGGGGGGTAACAAAGAGCCTCTGTTGTCCATTTAATAGCCAGTCCAGCTTTAAACCATGACAATTATTTGTATGGACATATATAATACTGGTATTCAGTAAATTACACAGATTTCAGAATGGGTCAAACCATCCTGAAGAGGAGAACAAACTAATTCTAGAGCTGTTTCAATATAATGAATCAATGCCAGAAGAAGGTCCAGAGGGGGACCAGTAAAATAGCAGAGTGTCACTTCAAAGATGATTCACACCACAGAGGTGGTAGTCAGTCGAGTGTGCTTGGTGAGGGTCCAAGATCTTGTAGAAAGTTCATGTGGAAAATTCGGCCTGTTTAGGAAGGGAAAAGTACATGCAGCATGCGAAGTTCTCACAGAGACAAAGGCTCCGCTTTGGATAAAAATTATGTCCTTTTTATATCACAGAGACATGAGAGGACTTAGGACACCAACACTTTGAACAGTAAACAGGCTGTTAATTTCTATTTTCCACCTGCAACATCCAAGAGATAAGGATGTTTTCTTTCAGATTGATTTTGTTTTCCTAGACTGTTTCCACTTTTTCAGATGATAAATTGCTATTGCAGTTTCTTGGTTTTATGTGTATCAGTTGTACCTCAGGATGTCTCTGATTTCTAGGTACCCAGCTGTACTTCAAAGAGACCAGCTGCACATTTCAAGGATGCTTTTTGTTCCCAAACCTAGTTCCCAGACTGACAGGCAATTTCTCTGTCAGTATTTCCAGCAGACTTTTTTCTGTTCAGCAATTTTCCCATTCTAACCAGGTCACTTTTATGCCTGCTCACGTCACTGGGGAAAGCTGAATCTGGTAGACTGTAGGTTTCAGTGTATTTTTCCTCTACATCTCTTTGCATCTGTTCTTGCTTGTAGTTCAGAGCATACCCACGCATAAGATGAGAGAGTGGTGATCAGGCTGCTCATCTCTCATGGAGCTGTAACTTTTGTCAGTTTCTTGCTCTGTTATGTATCATGGCCAGCAGTTTCTTCATGTAGAGACAAGCAGTTTCTCATGAGATGTTCAGTTAGCTAAACTTCAGGCCGAGATCTATTCATTTGCTTTCACACTTCAACATTGGTGTTCAAAGTAAGGTGATAAATGCACTGTACACAAATAAAATCTAATAATCCAGTAATAATCTGCAAAATTCACTGCTTTTTATTAAGTGAGTACTGTGTTGAGGACATTCCACTTTACTTTCTGCATGACCTTAGTTTCCGAATTTTAGTTTTCTGTGGCAGAAATATTGGAAGGTTTCACAGATAATTTCACGGCAGATTTATTAACAAGTTAAGCGCACTTAGTGATTCAGAGATCAATGTTGCATAAAATCACCTAACCCTTTTTCTCTTTGAGAAATACAGGAATATCTATGTTTGGCTTCAGATCAAGACTCCATCTAGCTCAGTATCCTGTATCTCACAACAATCAAGAGCAAAGGCTTATGGAAGACTATTAACAGGATAAGCATTGATGATTCTTTCCAAATCTCCAACAGTTTTCAGATCTGGGAATTTCCTGATCCTCATATGGCTTTTTTTCTGTTTTAGTAATCTGCAAAAGTTTATTCTTCCAGGTGCTGTTGCTTCTTCCCTTGAACCATTGCTGTAGTGAGCACAATGGATGATAGGAGACAATCCGGTTCACATATAACTTGTTTAATTGTTTATATAGGACTTTTTTCAGCAAAGGAGATGATTCCACCTTCACTCATCACATAAAAGCAATGCAGATACTCTNCCAGGTGCTGTTGCTTCTTCCCTTGAACCATTGCTGTAGTGAGCACAATGGATGATAGGAGACAATCCGGTTCACATATAACTTGTTTAATTGTTTATATAGGACTTTTTTCAGCAAAGGAGATGATTCCACCTTCACTCATCACATAAACGCAATGCAGATACTCTTAGACACCCCTATCTAGGCGACAATCCCTTGTGGATCCCTGCAAGTGCACCCTCTAACCAGATATGTGCTGAGTACCTGGCAAGTGTCATGTGGGATTGTGCATTGTGATTCTTCCTGGGTCCTCCTTGCAGTGGGGCAACAGTTGTCATCTGACCACAGAGGTGAGAGCTCTTGAGAGCAACCATCTGCAGTGCCTGGCATGTCTCAGGTCAGGCCTTTCCTGGTGTCAGTCATCCCTCTCACAGTGCATTGGTGCCATACCTTGAATAGGGGGGTATGAGAAAGTTAAGTTTGCCACTTGGGACTACTTCCCCATATGATTAGTCCAAATGACAGTTTTAGTCCCTGCTGCACACCAGTTGGCACTCTGTTGACAGACCGTCACATATGTCACATATCATCCTGTTGCTGTGGCAGAAGTATCATATTTTTGCTTCAGTAATTTCCATTCAGTCATCATTTTATTGGCAGGGAAGTCTAAAGTAATGGACTGTACACTTAGCACTTTATATGTGGTAACTTAGGTACCTGAAGATGGAAAAAATCTTCATGGACCACACACATTAACATTTTGTATCAGCAATGTGCTTTGGCAAGGACTTCCATATGTTTACTACCTTTTCTTTCTAGTTTTGAACCTAGTTCCTTTTGATGGCCCCTAATTCTTGTCTATCCCTTTGTACCCTCTTCAGGCCACTCAAGATCTTACAGAAAACCTCCATGCCTTCTTCCCAAAAGCAACCTCATTTTCAGTCTGAAGAATCCTAGTATATTGAGTTATTTCTATAAGTTAGTTGTAAGAATTTTGGCTGATCTTTCTTAAACCTTTCTTCCTCTCAGGATATTATTTTAAAGATAATTAAGTGCATTCTTCACAAGACAGGTTAACTATAGGTATTACTTCCTTTTAAACTCTGATAAATCTCATTCATTGTTGGATAAATCTTAACAATCTTATTGTTGGAAAATTCTATATAGGCCTGTTCGAAAGATCTTGATCAGTTAAATCTAGAAGTTTTACAGACACTAATCCAGAACTACCTGATTTATCATCTGCTGTATAGAGCATTAATTCCTATTTCTAATTAGTTTTCATTTATGTGGTTAATGGATACAAGAAGAGCTTCAACCATCTGCACTTTTCCCCAGACTAATATGTTCATCAGAGAAGTAGTTCCAGAAATCTTTTGATCTTGACTATTTTTTTTTTAAAAAACCGACAGATGCAAGACATGGTATACTTGCAATGAGTTAGGATTAAAAGATAATTATTGCATGTATAGATTGCGATATTGTCTTTGGTATAATTTCATAACATTTTGTTAGTATCTGACAGGGATCATTATCAGAAAGAGGAGACTGGCTTTTGTCTAACACTGACAACTACGTTTTTTAATTGATTACATGTTACAAGGAGCAAAGGAGAATGTATTTGTACTGGATCTGGCTGGGATGAAGTTAACTTCTTTCATAGCAACCGATACAGTGCTGTGTTTTGTGGTTCTGGCTACGACAGTGTTGATAACATTCCAACGTTTCAGCTATTGCTGAACAGTGCTTGCCCAGTGTCAAGGCTTTCTCTCCAACACTCCCTCGATCCCAAAATGAGTAGACTAGGGGTGGGCAAGAGGTTGGAGGGGGACACAGCTGGGACAGATGACCCCAACTGACCAAAGAGATATTGCATATCATATGACATCGTGTTTCAGCACTAAAAGCTCAAGGAAAGAAGGAGAAAATGTGGGACGTTTGTGGTTTTGGCATTTGTCTTTCCAAGCAACTGTTACCTTGTGAGGCCCAGCTTCCCAGCAAGTCACCTGGAAATGGCTGTAACTGTATACTAGGAAAATAAAGGGGCTTTAAAATGATATGTACTAATTCATATTTAGTATGCAGCTTGAGTGCAGTTAATTACAACACTTGCATGAGCATAATGAGCGTGATCTGACTTTTTATCAGGCAGGAAAAAAGTACTGAATTTTGTGTATTAAGACAGTGTGGTGAGTTGACCCCAGGCAGCAGCCAAACACCTACCCTGACTCTCTCTTTTTCCCCTCTCCAATGGATTGGGGAGAAAATAGAAGGAAGGTGAAAAGACTAGTGGATTGAGGCTTCAAACGTGATATCCCATCGTATATTTGAAGCCAAAATGAAGACACAAAGACTGGAGGGGTGTACTGCTACCTGAGTGGAAAACTGACTGGACAATCAGGTTGAAAGTCTAGTGATTAACAGTTTGAAATTCCACTGGTGACTGACTATTAGTGACATTCCTAGGGAATTCGTAGTGAAGCCAATACCATTTCACATCTTCATTAGTGACTTGAATAATGTGAGGAATAGACTCTCTTACATAAAACTGAAGAATTGCTGATTCCCTGGAGGACAGGGCTACCATTCAGACCATTCTTGACCAGCTGACCTCCAAAACCCCTTTCTAAATTATTCTTTCATTCTATAACTTAGGTGGACTGCAGTGAATATGAAGTGTTAGAAGCAGTCACTTTGCATATTAAAATGTGATTTTCTTCAGTGCCAGATTAGACGTTGGACTACATTTGCCTTCTAAATCTGTTAATTAGGGAGTTCCTCAAAGGGCAAGGGTTTCACTTATTGCATGCAATGCTTACATATAGCCTTGGGCTCAGAATGATTCAAATAATTTTTGGCACCAAAGAGGTGTTTAATGTAAATCATTTAGACAATCCAGGCACTGGGGAGAGCCAACACACACAGCAGGATTCAGTTTTACAAACATGGGAGTTTAGAGCTATTTTAGTTGATGTAGGTTTTTATTTCTGTCTTCAGCCATTATTCCTAAAAGTAACTCCTAAAATTACTCCTCCTGTCTGCCAGCCCTCTATATGTGTTGATCATGCTACAAGCCACATATGGCAGCACTCACCTTAGGTTTATAGTTCCAAATTATACCCTGACATCAGTCAGTTCTTCTGATGGAAGAATTTTCTCCTCTTTCTTCAGTAATAAATTACAAATGTAAGTATTTCATACATCTAAAGCAGCATGACCTTGGCTCAGGTGGCTTGCTTGGATTATTCGGTATCAATTGCCAGCAATATGGAATTAGTTTTACTTTACTTTTTCTTTCTAAAACCACCTAAAAATGCCAAGAGAAGATAATGAAATTAATAGTAGGTAAGAGTTACTTGATCCAGTTATGCATTAAATGAAGGAACCCCACAGTCATGAAGCTTTGATGACATTAAGTAACTGTGGAAGCACATGCTGAATAAGCATGCTAATTTAGTATCATAATTCAATCTCTTCCAAGAACTTTTCATCTGCTTCTCATAATACATTAATGATAGTATAAGAATGTTGAGGCTGTTTCTTGGCCCCTTTTTCTACAAAAGTTAATTCTCAGTTTTATCTTTAGTTGTCAGTTGCTGAATAATAATAAGTTGTCATTGTCATATGATCGTCATTATCCTGTGGCGACTGGATGAATCACTGAAGGTTTTTGTTTGCTTTACCCATTGACTATAGAGAAAACCTACAATATTAGATGGGATTTTTCCTCTGAAGATAAGTTTATATTAAATTTGTTTAACTGAGAATGTATAATTAACTCCCTATGCAGAAAATATTACCACAATTCATTTGCTCTTCTGAGTGGGACATGTATTCTTTTCCTTATTTTTTGAAGTAGATATGTGTGAAGAAGAATATAGAATAATTACAGTAAAAGAATCAAATTATATAAAAGAGAAATTATTTTTTATCTGGTTTCATTTGAAGCACCTTGCATTGCACACTTTTGCTTATATATGTCACCTATTAATTTTTGAATCCATATTGTGATTTTACCAAATTTGATAGAGTAGAAGACATTTTACATTCCTTAGAACGTAAAGAAGTAATTTGGATATCACTTGGAAGCACAAAGAGTTACTTACATTTCATTTCTTAAGAAAATAGAAGCCCCTAAGAGTCTTAGAGAAGGAAAGATTATAATTTAAAGTTATGCGTTATTGGATTACAGGGAGTATACATGAAAAGAATAGATTTATAAATTCCACAGGCCTGGTAAGAATTTCAATTAATACTTCAAAATCAATCGATAGAAACAAAATAATTTTAAAACTTCATTAGATTTCATTTGTTACAGAGATGACAAAGTACTTATTTTATATTTGATTTTTATAGATTTCTCTTTTTCTGCTTAATGTTTTGTAGGATTAAAAAATAAATCCAGTGATTTTTTTTTATTATTATCATGTTGAGATTATAAAAAATCCTCTTTTGGAAGGGAGCGTAACATACTATGTGTCACATTTTTGAAGCAGACCTGTCCCTTATTAGTACTATTGAATGAACTTTCCTAAGACAAAAAGAAAGATGCAAGTTAATTTAATAGCAAATGAGGAGCTTTATTAGAATGAAAGTAACAATTATACTGACTTGATACACAGTACTGAAGAACTTTCACATGTAACCAGTCTCAGCTTGCTTCAGAATTCAATAAACTCTACTTTTATACACACACAAATTATTTCCCAACTTTGCCATGAAGCAGAAGTTATTTGGATTAACTTGAAAACTGTTGTTTATATTTGTCATTTGTTGTGTAATTTGTCAAACATTGATGTTCTACTGTCTCCAATGGTCAGCATCTCCAATGGCTGTAGACAACTGGCTGTAGTGACAATACCATCAGTAGTGCACACTTTCATATTCACATTCATTAGTTCAAAACTTGATTACTGTCACTTCCTGGACAGAATGACCAAGGCTTCTCAAAAACTTCTGTTAGTAAAGCATACAGCAGCCTTCCCCTTCAACAAAATTAACTCTTGTTAGTATGTTATACCAGTTGTCTTTATCTTTCAGAGGTTTGGTTTTTTCCCAGGAAAAAAATCAAATCTTCAGATACAGCAAAATTGTAGGTATACTTCACTTCAGAAATATACATTGAAGATTGAAAAGATCAATGTTTATGTATTCTCAAAAGTAGAGGCTTACACTGTGAGGCAATCAGTGTTTAGGGTACTTCACATTGCATACATTAAACAAGGATCCTTCCTCCTGTAAATTAAAGTTACTTATCTCAATTTTTTTAATTTCAAAATAACCTATTTTTCATTTTAAAATAGGGGAAAATATTAATATTTATTTTCTAGTTGTTTTTAGAAAAAAAGACAGTTGTGACATAATTACTTTTTACATTCTTTTGCAAAAGAGGTGTTCTAACAATTTTTTTACTTCCAAGCCAACTTTTTTTTGCCAATATATATTCCCTGTAAACTTAATAAACTTAACTTCAACTTCATGCCCATTTTGCTGCAGCCATATGTTAGAGGACTTGCTAATTTGTCAGCAAAGGAAACAAGTTTCTTCCCTCAAGGAAAATTTTCTTTGCCAAAAATGGCAACAAAAATAGACTATTATTGGGGGAAAGAAAAAAAAAAGACTTAGAAGCTATCCCCGTAACTCAAGAAGATCCGTCAAGTAGAGAGAGAAATAGATTCTCCATGTACCTGAAATACCTAGTTCTACTGATCCCAGTGAAAAATCTGAAGACTTTTGTTTGTCATAGATGATTAATTACAGCCTTATTAATAGTAGTAGTAAAACCTTCAAAACCAAAAAACTTTTTCTTCTTCGGTTTGACCAACACCTTATTTAGTTCCAAAATAATTTGCAGACTCCCTACTGGCAGAACAAAGGGGTTATTAAATGCTAGAGAAGAAAAATACAAGTTAATAAGTGAAAAGATGGATGTACTTAATGTTGTTTCCATCTTTCCTAGTTATCTGACTCTTCTCAAATCAGTTATTCTTTGGGCTTTTTCTTTTCTTTGTTTAGGATTGGATTAATTGTACTTTCATGATCTTACACTTATGACATAGAAATCTGAGTTTACTTTACAATTGCTCTAATGATTCACACTATAGTGAATGAAATTAAAAACTTTAAAAGGCTCTTCTAATGCCGTGATTTAATTTTTGCCAGAGTTTATTTGAGGAAATTGATATTATTCACAGCATACTATTATTCACAGCATACTATTTTGATATTATATATATGAATTGATATTATTCACCAGAAGTCATACTTATTTCGCTGAATAGTCATAATAAGCATGTCATGCCAGATTTCATATTTTCCAAACTTTTCTGTTCTCAGAGCTTAAATGATTCTCAGACATGTACTTTAAAAAAGTTTTAAAATGTCTGATAGCTGAAGGCAAGCCCAAAGCATACAGCAGACATTTATTCTTTCTCCAAGAGTATTTGTCAACTATGCATTGTAAAACAAAGTAAACAATTATACCTGATGTTTCAAGAGGCAGTGAACTTTGCAGAGTTCTGTAAAAGCTAGCAGCATACGTATAATGTTCTAACAGCATATGTATAGTGAAAGGAGTTTTATTGGGAAGACTGGGTGGAAGGTTTTTACTAGCAATTGCCGTACAAGAGAGATGTGATGTACAGTGAAAGATAACGCTGCCAAATTATTGTACTTTCAACCTGTTTTAGGCAATAGCTGAAGAGTGGCATGACATTCAATTTCTTTATCAACACAGAGTAAGATGATTCAGAATAATTTCAGAATGAATCAGATTTTCTTTCAACGTATATGCTTCAATATCCAGCATTCTTATCACTAATGAGTTCTGTGGGATGTGGCATCTGAGACTTGACTATCAGGACCTCTTGTTTATTCATTTCTACAAGACACTTACGTATAAGCACAGTACAGAATTTTTCCTTGATACAAACAGGCCACATTGTTCATCACTTGAATCCTTAGATAACCCAGAGCTGGAATCAGATTCAAATTCAGACACTTAAACTAGGATGTCCGTGAGGTAGATTCTAAATGAAAATTAGGTGTTAAATTCGTTAAATTCACATTAAGTCAATAGATATTCATTACAAGCTGGTTGATAGAATGGAGTTTAGTGAGCTCCTCAGGTGACAAAAAGAAGGTTTTTACTTGGTTATGTAGTATCTTAATAGATGTGCAGTTATTTACATTCCTGATGTGGTTTGGTTAATATCCCTTCTCATCATCTACTGCCACTATAGCAGCACATTAATTCTTTGGTTCAGAGGTCTTACCTGCTAGACTCATATGCATGTCTTAGATACATTAGAAAATACAGGATTCATATTCTGATCCCTAAGTCTCTACTTAACCTTAAAACATCAAAGCAAAACCAAAACTAAAGTAAAACCAAAGCATCAAGACTACAGAGCTTCAGTTACGTCTAGAGCTGAATTCAATCTCCATGCATTCTTCTGTGCAGTCATCATTCCAGTTCATTGAAAACAATTTACTTGAACGGAGGTTTAGAGTCACAGTATTACAGGCATTAAAGTTGAGCTGAATTCCACTGAGCATTAAATATCTTGATAACAGAAATCTACATTTGATACTAGTTGTTTGAAATCCCTTTATACTCAACGTTGAATAATGGGTGCTTCTAGGAATAAATCTTATAGGCTCAAGTAAATGTGTAAAAATGATCCAGTTTCTTCCACAACACTAATTATGAACAGAGTTTAGCCACTTTGCTTTGAATGCAGTTTTATACATATATTAGGTGAGATTAATATCATCTGCAAAATCTTTTTCTTCTGAGGGTTTATATTTAGGATTTTGGATTAAAATATTTTTATGATCCATGATAAAATTCACTGTGCTAACATAATTGATAGCCATACAGTTCTGAAATTTTAAAAACATTGAGTAACAGGCAAGAAACAGTTGCAGTAATGTGCATAGCAACTTTTAGGCACTGCTTAGGGACTTTGATCTTCTGGGAATTTCATCTAAGATGTTAGGAGACTCCTGGAAAGTTTTTGAGGAACATCACTATGCCCTATGCTGCAGGAGGCTTCCAGCAAGATTTGACAGCTTCTAACAAGCTCTGTCACTTGCTCCTGATCAAATAGTGCTTTGAGCTTTTGTTCCACTGGAACAAAGGAGAGCCAAGCACCATTTCACCAGGTGCTAGAGGGAGGCTTATGTAACTGCCAGCCTACAGCACAGTTAAGAAAATGCAGTCAACAGAAGCAGTATTACTCACAGAAGAGTGCATGGGAACTCTTGCTAATGTTGAAGGACAAGTGGTGTCCTTGCCTGCAGGTGTGTGATGATGAAGAATCTGTGTTGCTAGAGCAGGTCAGTGAACTGCTGTGTTGGATCTGTGTGGCAGGGCTTTGGTAATGGGGGGGAGGCTACATGGGTGACCCCTGTGAGAACCTGCTAGAAGCTTCCCTGGCTCTGAGTTGGACCTGCCTTGGGCTGAAGCCAAGCCAATTAGCGACATTGGATGTGCCTCTGAGATAATGTATTTGAGAAGGAGACAAAGACACTGCTAATAAAGACCCGCAGCAGAGAGAGGAGGGGAATGCAAGACAAACAGCTATGCAGATACCTGGAGTCAGTGAGGAAGGACGGGGAGGAGGTGTGCTGGAGCAGAGATTCCCCTGCAGCCTGTGGTGAGAGGGCAGGCTCTCCCCCTGCAGCCAACGGAGGATTGCAGTGGAGCAGTCTGTGAAGGACCAGTGGAACAGAGATGGGCCTGCAGCCCATGGAGGACCCAGCCTGCACCCAAAGAAGGCCATGACTCTGTAGGAAGACTGGCTGGGGCAGTCTGGTCCTGAAGGGCTACACTGCGTGGGAAGGACTCATGAAGGACTGTCTGCAGTGGGAGAGACACTGCATTGGAGTAGGGGAAGAGTATGAGGAGCCCTCCTCACCTGAGGAGGAGGGAGTGGCAGAGACAATCTTTACTGAACTGACTGCAACTCCCATTCCTTGTTCCCCTGTGCTGCTTGGGAGGAGGAGGTAGAGACATCACGAGCAAGGTGACTTGAGCCCTGGAAGGAGGAAGGGGTATGGGCGAGGAAGATATTTATAAGATCTGGGTTTCATATCTCATTATCCTACTCTGTTTTGATTAATTGAAAATTAAATTGATTTTTTTCCCCAAGTTGAGTCTGGTTTTTGCCCATGACCATAATTGGTGAGTGAACCCTCTGTCCTTGTCTTGATCAACCAGCTTTTCTTTTACGTTTTGTCCTCCTCATCCCACCAGGGAAGAAGGAGTGAGTGAGTGTGTGGTTCTTTGTTGCTGATGGGCCTAAACCTATTGAGAATAGCTTTAAAACAGGAGTAATGGGAGTGGGACACAATGACCTGCTATCAAGCGAGAAAGCGGTGGACCACTTTAAAAAGCAAAGTGTGCAGGATGGACCTGGAGACATCTTAATCAACAGAACAGAACTGAAGGGTTCCCTCTTCAAGGATGTGCACACAAAGAAGAGCTGAGATGGCAGCATTATGGAGAAAGTTATCCCATTTATTCTGTGAAATTAGCATGACTGAGTGGCTCTCTGAACTACTTGTACACTAGAGCATGAAGCATGGGGAACAAATAGGAGGATTTTAAGCCTACGTGTGCTTCCAGAGCTAAAATATCTTTAGGATCACAGAAGTGAGCCAGTAGCGCGTTCTTGCAATAAAAAAGGCCAGTGGTATCTAAAGATGCATTAGCAAGAATGTGACTAGCAGAATGAGGGAGGTGATTGTTCCCCTCTGCTCAGCACTATTGAGAATGCATCTGGAGTGGTGTGTCCAGTTCTTGACTCCCCATTACAAAAGAAAGACAAATATAATGGAGTTAGTCCAGTAAAGGAAAATTAAGATAATAAAGGAACTGGGTCACGTGACATACAAGGAGAGGCTGAGAGTGATGCAGTTATTCAGCCTAAAGATGACAAACCTGGGGGTATAAATGTGTATAAATACCTGATTTGTGAATGGGCAGTCAGGAAGGTGGAGCCTGAATCTTCTCAATGGTGTCCACTGACAGGACAAGAGGTGCAAACTGAAATACTGGAAAAAATACCTAAACATAAGAACTCTTTTACAGTGAGGACGATCAAACACTGGAATGGATTTTCCACAGAGGTCATGGAGTCTCTGTCCCTGGAGATAATCAAAATGTAGTTGGACATGCTTCTTGACAACCTGTCCTTGCTGACCCTACTCCGAACAGGAGCATTGGGTTAGATAATATCCAGAGGTCCTTGTCACCCTTAGCCATTATGTGATTTTATGTATTTTTCTTCTACTGTCCCATTCTTCTTCCACTCAGATTGTCTACATCCTTTTTTCTATTTTTTTATTTACTCTGTTCAATAAATAAAAAGTTTATTTCTCTGTTGAAAATGGGCAAGATTATGAATCTTACAAGCTAGAAACCTAAGCGTGATTAAGTCTAACTAAATAGATTATTGTGTTGTATAGCAAGCAAGTGTTTAAGACTGGATTTCTAGAGTGTTCTTAGCCACTTACTGTTTTGTCAATATTTTACTGTGTTCTTATACCACTTCGTCAATCTTATTTCTTCCCCTCAATTTATATAACAATTTGACTATAACAAAAAAAGTAAGCATCAATGTTACTGATTGTCATTGATTTGTTATTAATTTGAGCTGATTTGGGGGGTTTATGATAAAAATGATCATAGCTAAATAATCAAATAGAATTTTATATGAATGTTAGTTTTATAAGAATTTAGGGAATAATTGTGTAAGTAACTATGGAACACTGTGTAACCATGTAACCAGCTACGCTTCCATGGTAGCACCTGCAGAGTCTCAGATAACTTGAAACAATATTATATTGGTTTTGCATGTCAAAAGGCAAGATTAATGGAAATCAGAGAAAATGAACTGTAACAACCTGCCTATATCTGCCAAGTTATGAAGAAACTAGGTGAAAAGTAATTCGGGCAGTGGGAGATCGCTACCACCGACTCCTATTACACCCCAGACTCATTTTAGGACTGTAATGCGCATGATGGGATAGAGGCGTGGACATCAAAATGATTTACGGGAATTAACATGTTTATGTATGAACCCTTGATTAATATGTATTATTGTATTCTATATAACCAGCATGTAATATGAACAAGGTGTGTGTTGTTGGCGAAACGATTCCCCTATGCACCCAGTGCTGCTAATAAAGAAGTGTCTGCTTATCTACATCACATTGGTGTTGATAAGTTCTTTATACTGCTTTTTCGGTAACATCAACACTTTTTTCATTTTGCAGACACTTTTCTGACTGAAAGACTTTATCTGATTTTTTTCTGTATTCTGGATTATAGATAATTAGCATCCATAACAAATAAGTGTGTCCAGAGATTTGGTATAGCCTGGGTAATCCAGTTTTGAACTGCAACACAGCAACAGGGAAACTTTCAGAGTAACCAGTAATTTACCTACCATAGCTGCTGACGCAGCCAGTGCAGAGGAGATGTTGTGCTTGTTTTGTTTTCTTGGACTTTGCCAATTTCTACCTAAGCCTTTTTTATTTGGTGATAAACATAAAATGAGACTCAAAGGTAGCATGTGTAAACAAGTAACATAAGCACAAAAGAACTCCACCAAAACCAACCAAAAAAACCCTCATCTTTTAACCATGGACATGCCATTTCTCATTTCATCATGTAATTATGCTGAAATTTACTTTTACTTACTATTGCTTAATTACAGAATAAGTGTTGATTTTCCAGTTAGAAGCAAATACATGATTACATCATTCACTAATTTTTGCTAAAGAACTTTGTCAAGTTTCTGGACTATAAAACTTATGGCTGAAATACAGCATAGAGTTACAACTCCTTTCTTCTTTGTTTTTTTTTTCTTAACTCTTGCTTTTATGAGAAATCAAGAATCATATCCACATATATCTTCTCACGATCTTCGATCACATGGAGTCTACGAGAGTTTGGTAAAGATTTCATATATGTTGTTCATGAACTTCTGAGCATAATGTGGTTGCATATATTAATGAACACTAGAGGTTTCCTTAAGAATTAAAAATGCTCAGTTGTGGAAAATTCTTTAACAAGAGCCTGCAAACTCTCACCATCACCTGCAGGTCTCACTGTGAGTTATTCAAAAGAAGCACAGCTATGGGAAAACAAACTTCACTTAAGTTTCTATGTACATAATACCATGTGCTGCTTACTATAGACATAATTTTGGTAACTTCTCTGTAACAAAACATTGATTTCTTTTTTGCTTCCTGCAAAGTTGATGTTAATTTCTGAATACTTGTGTTCATATTGAAATATTCTTTTATTTTATTGGCCATTTTCAATGTACCATTTAACAACTTATCTAAATGATTCTTTTAATTTTGTAATTTTCCCAACCTGTTAGAACCATTTCTCTTCATGTGTAAGCCTCTACAGGCATTCTATAGTCAATATTTAATTTTTAACAGAGTACTTAGCTCTCTTTCCAAATAACTATGTTTTCACTTTTACAACCTAGTGCTCAAAAACCAGCCTTCAGAAAAAAAACTTATCATAATAATTATCATTTATCACCAGGTACCCAGAAGCACTTTTATTACCAAAGTAGCAAAAGTATCCTGACAAAAATATTCTTGCTACTAAAATCTGTAGACATCAATGGCTTGTGCAATTCTGTTACCAAAATTGTCGGTTTAATGTCCACTCTAACATTTGCAACTGTCTCATTTTGTTTTTATAGACTTGAGTTTAAGTCTTACAGATATGAAATGGGTGGTAGGAACCTGCTAAATAAAATAAACTTTATTTACTTTTACTAAGTTTTTGGCAAGGACTGGGAGGCAGATCTCTCCCCACCTTGCTGTTCTGTCAGATATTTAAAAGAAAAAAAGCATAATATAATTTGTCATGTTTTTCATATCAAATTTATTTATATACATTAGACTCTCACCTCCATCAAAATTCTATCAGTCATCCCTGTAATGTTGTAAAATATAGCTCTGTGTGGAACGATTTCAACATTTGCGCAATATATTTTTAGCAATAAAAAAGACTTATATTTCATCGTTATGAATACCACTTTAACAGCAATATGTAAGATGTAAGCTCTTCACCCCCACTGCTGTGGCCTGTTTAATCATATTGCAACTATTGCTTTACATTTTCTTTTCTTACAGTGTTTGAAAAGATTGTATCAGCAGTTTGAAGACTGAAGAAAGTACAAATGAGTTTATTTGCTTAAGGAAATTCAGTTTCCTCCAGCTAAGGGTGGAACTCGTCTGCCTAAAAATAAACATCTAGTGTGCTTTAACATGCCCTAAGATGTGCTACGTAGCCATATATGGCTCTTCTAGATGAAGACCGGTCTCTCTGTAGTTCCTTCGTCATATCTGTCAGCCTGTGTAACTACTTCATATCTTAGAGCATCTTGAATGAAGCAGATGCTAATTTTTTAGCAACTCAGTTATAGGTCAAAGTACACATTGTTTGACAGGTACTTCAGATATATTGTTTTTCATATACCACTCAGAGTTACCATCTGTGTTAGTAAGAAATTGGGAGAATAAATATACAATATACCATTTTTTAAGGTACCACGCTGAAAGAATAGATATTGAAAGTATAAAGAAAAAGACTTTACACTTGAAGAATTTGAAAACCTAATAGATTACATGGCTTAAAGCAGATTTGTGGTATGTTCTGTTTTAACTCTAACTCTAAAGGAAACGTTTCTAAATACCTTTGCCTTTATTATGCATATCAACTTCTTGCTCTTTGAACAGAATAAAAACAAACTCTGAAGTTCACATGGTAATTTTCTGAAGCAAGTTGAATTGAGGAATTTGTTTTGTAAGAAACATTTGGTGGGACATTCTCTCCCAAGAATTCTAGTATAAATCCAGTTAGTCCTCTCCTACACATGGAATATCTGGAATTCAAGAAGGAAAAGAGTATGAAGTCCCAATCAAAGGAAGAAATCAAGACTGTAAGGGCCAGAGGAATTGTGTGCGAAGTTTTGAGTCTTTACAGTTATTCAGGAGTCTGTGAGTTCATAGGAACTAAATGAAGAAATGCATTGTTAACCAAACAAAATAATTGCAATGGCACACCAAAACACAGTGTTCTGAAACCCTATTCTTGTGTAATTGAAGCATATAGCTTTATTGGAAGAATATTATTCACTTTCAAATATGTTTTAAATTGCCATGGAGGTATCAGAAACAGAGCAGTAGTTCTATACAGATGAGAGCAGCAATTGACTTAGAAGATGTTACATTAATGGCTTGACAACTGTTGTTTGGGATGGAGGTCTATTTCTTATTTGGAAGCTTTTATTTTCCCACGGAAGACAGACAAATTGCCAGGATTCAAACTGAAGAGCTGTACTTAAACCAAAAGTTTTAGTTAGATCACCTTGGAAATCTTTTCTTGTCTATGTAACTTCAACGTGATGGCTTATACAGACTCTCACCTTAACTGATTTATTTTTTGTACCACAAGTCACTGAAGTTTCAAGTAGTTTTTAATTCCTTTCATACGTAGAGCATCAAGCACAGAGCTCCATCATTATCATTGTAAATGTTTTAAATTATGAAGTTAGGAATTAGTGAAAGACATACTACATCAATATAGAGTTTACTGTTTTGGATTTCAGTTCATTCATTATAATACGCAATTTCATTGCTACCAGTCCCTTTATACACTTTATCTTAAATTTATTTCTACTTTCTATGTCAGTGGTAATGTTATTTGTTGGTCCAAAGATGTCAGGATTCCATTCAAGGATTCTCAGTAAGGTACCAGATGACAGATGATCGTGCTGAACATGACTGGTGTGATAAAATCAAATTATAGCATGCAGAAACACCTTACCATGTGTTAACTATCTGTACTTAACTACTTTTTCTACTACCTGTTATATTATCAGCTGTACTATCTGGTAGTCAACTTGTTCTACATGAAAGTCAGATAAATCAATGGAGCAGATCATAAAACTTTCGATGATTCTGTGTTTACATGCATACAAGAAGCTAAATTTACTGACTGCAAAATGCTTATGAGGAATATTTTTCTCATATTGTTTCATTTTTGACAGCTTCAATCAAATGCATTTTGTGGGTTGTTGTGTCAATGGCTCTGTGGACACCTGAGTCCAAGAATTTTTCAATTGGGAACTTGAAAGCTCCATTTTGGTTTTTGTGATGGGTTTCCTAGTACAGCTGCGTCTATGATAAACCACTTCAGGTTTCCCCTGCTTGAAATACTACAGTGCTCCTTAAAAGTCTCAAATATTACATAATTTATGAAGGCCTCATAACGAATTGTTGGGCATATGTGAAAGTTAAGTTTCTTGTAATGGAGTCTCTTTAGTCTAAACAGACAAGGTAGGCCAAAATTTAGAAGGAGAAAAAAGAAAGAAGTGCAGACATTTCCTAAGATCCCTTGCAAACCTCTGGATAGTATTTCATGCTGAAGTGTGCCAGTATAATTTGTTCTCTTCCGGGGCAGATTTTTATGTCTTTACATGTGTTAGAACCGAACAATGATGACAGCCTAGCCATTTACTTTTCTTGACCTCATAGAATAGGAAAGTGATAGGCATAGGGAAGTGACAGAGATAATTCTGTGCTTTGCACATCACTATCAGCACAATTACTGAATTGAGATTACATGGCAATATCCCACTTTGAATCAACAAGAGCCTCCATCATTATTTCACCTTCTACGCCTTTGTACAGCCTCAGTGGAAATGATCGCAAAGATAGCTCAGCTATGTAATAATCAAATGTGTTGCAAAAATACAATGTATTTACAAAGTAAATACAATAAATGTAACTGCACAGTAGTACCTTAAGAGTTCTTGTAAGTTAGTAACTCTGACTTGTCTAGTTTGTTTACTCTTTATTTCTTACTGTAAAAATGCCCAGTTCTGCATGGTTTTCTTCACAGAAATAAATGTTTATATTTCACAGTGCAACAAAATAGCTAACTATAATTCACTATTATTTTCAAATGAATAGACCAAACTATTATCAAGAAAAAAACAAGTTTTCTAGTGTAATCTTTCATCTAATAAGTGACAGTTTGATTTTGTAATATTTATAGTACAGTTATCATTAAGCATTTCATATTATAATACAACTTCTCCTGATTAAAATAGCTACTTGAGGTCTTCAGTTTGTAATAATGACAGAAAATAATGGTTACATATCTTTCATTCATCTCAGTGAAATTATAAGTCTTTCCACTTCTTTTGCTTTTCAGAAAACAATACTGGCAGAAATATCCAAATTCATTTTAGCATATATATGTAGTTACTCTTTTTTATGATTCTTCCAGAAAACATCATAATGAAACACTGGAATGAGTTGCCAAGAGGGAATGTGTGATTTCTTTCCTTGGGCACATTCAAAGCTCTGTTGAACAAGACCAGAGCTGATCTAGTTTTAACTTGCTTTTAGCAATAGGTTGGACGAGATGACCTCTAGAAGTTCCTTCCAGCCTCCATGATTTTGATTCTATAAACACTATCAATATTATATTACTATTAATGTTTACTGCTACTGGTAAGATATTACTATTAAATCCAGAGGGACCTTGACAGGCTTGAGAGGTAGGCCTGTGAGAACTGCATGAAGGTCAACAAGGCCAAGTACAAGGCCCAGCACATGGGTTGGAGCAGGCTTTCTGCAGGGGCATGTAGAGATAGGACAAGGGGTAATGGTTTTAAAACTAAAGAGGGTAGATTTAGATTAGATATGAGGAATAAATTCTTCATGATGAGGGTGGTGAAACAGTGGAACAGCTTGCCCAGAGAAGTTGTGGATGCCCCCTCCCTGGAGGTGGTTAAGGACGGGTTGGATGGGGCTTTGAGCAACCCAGTCTAGTGGAAGATGTCACTGCCAATGGCAGGGGAGTTGGAACTAGATGATCTTTAAGGTTCCTTCCAACCCAAACCATTCTATGATTCTATGAAACACCAATACTGACAATAATTTGCTATTCAGTGCTACTGCTACTACTAAAATGCTGGTAATCTGTAGCTATGGAAAAGACAACACTGATTAGACACTGTGCAAACAGGGCCATCTTCGTAAATAGTTTCTGGCTTAATAAGCATACAAAAAAAAAGGGGAATTATGAGAAAGGGATATGATCAACAAATAAGAAATGATAAAATTCAAGGATAAGCTTAATATTGGGGAGCTATGCATTTTTTATGTATAGATACGCATTTTTCCATTTGTTATTCATATTTTGTAACAGTATTTTCTTTTTTTATTGCTCATGTTCTTTCGTAATTACAATAAGCAACGAGCAAAGTTTTTAAAAGTCTCTAATTGGAGCAACAATGTACATGAGTTTCTAACCTGTCTACTGGGTCATACTACAAAAAGTATTCAGAGGCTGAGGTTATTCCAGCAGTTTGCTATATGACTGCATTTGACGTTGCAATCATTAACTTCTGAATAACGCTGTTTGCTTGTACATTTTCATTCACTCTTTTAACAAAAAAGGAGATTTTGGCCTTGGGGATATATGCACAAAGGTATCTTGTCATCTCTCTCCTTCCTTTGGAGAACATAATCCTCAGGAGCACTTCCTATTGTCATTTGTACTCAATAGATGTCATCTGTAATAGAAATATACAGCCTATTGATATAACACTAAACTAACAACCTGTTTAGAGCTTACTTGCATTGACATCATTTGCAGCTCAGGGAAGCACTCCTACTGTCTTACAAAATAGTGGGCACTCGCCTCAGAGCCAAAGCCAGCGCTTCTGCAGAGAAAGCCCCTGTGACAGCTGATGCCTCCACCTAGACTGAGCTGGCAACAAAGGAGGCTTCAGTGCAGGCAACATGTTGCAGGGAGTGCCCAGACACGTCTCTCGACAAAATGGTAAGTACCTGCACTCAGAGTGCGCAGGCTGATGACCTGTTATGCCAGGTGGCTGAGCTGCAGAAGGCAGTCAGGAGGCTGTGCAGCTTTAGTGGATCCAAGAGAGAGATAGATCAGTGGTTCCAGAAACATGTTGCTGAAGTAGATACCCCTGAGAACCAGGCACCTTAGACCCTTGTGACCCGCAAAAGCAGGACTCCACCTCAGTCTCCACCAACAAGCATCACAACCCAAAACAAATTTGATACGTTAACCGCTATAGATGCTCATGACGCTCATGAAAAAGAGCTACAAGGAGAGCCTGTACCTTTGCACAGTGGACATCATAAAAAGAAATGACGAGTGCTTGTAGTGGGGGACTGTCTGTTAAAAGGCACTGATGCACCCATCTGCTGACCTGACAGAGAGTTGAGAGAGAGGTATGTTCCCTTCCGGGAGCTAAGATAAGAGACATAGCTGAGAGGGTGCCCTAACTTGTTAAGAACACGGATTATTATCCTCTTCTACTCTTTCATGTGAGTACGAATGACACAGAACACAGGAACCTGGACAGGATTAAGCAAGAATACAAAGCCCATGGGGTGTGAGTAAAAAACATTGGTACTCAAGTCATCTTCTCCTTGATTTTACCAGTTAGTGGTAAGGGCAAAGCCAGGAACAGATGGATAATGATCATCAACTTCTGGCTACATGGCTGGTGTTGTTGTGAGGGTTTTGGTTTTTATGATAATGGGATATCCTTCAATGACTCCAATCTGTTGGGGAAGGATGGGTTCAACCTGTCTAGAAGGGGCAAGAGAATCTTCGGCAACAAGCTGGTCAACCTGGTAAGGCAGGCTTTAAACTGAACGACTCGGGGGTGGGGTCCAAAATGGCAATACTCATGCCATTGCAACCGACTGGGGAATAAGCCAGGCCAGCCAGGGCAGTGAAAAAGGTTCCTTAGCTGCCTGCCAAGATGAGAAGCAGAAGGCCGACTACCTCAAGGATGTGTATGACTACAATGGATCGTCTTGCACCCCTCCAGGGAAACCTGTGCACTCAACTATCCCCCTGAAGTGCCTGTACACCAATGCCCACAGTATGGGGAATAAAAAGGAAGAGCTAGAGATCTGTGCCATGATCTCATTTGAATTACAGAAACATGGTGGGACAGCTTGCATGACTAGACTGCAGTCATGGATGGCTATGTACTTTTTAGGAAGGACAGGACAGCAAGGCGTGGTGGTGGAACTGCCTTTATGTGCGAGAGCAGCAGGAAAGCATTGAACTCCACCTAGGGGTGGATGAAGAATGAGTTGAGAGCCAATGGATAAGAACTATGGGGCAGGTCAATATGGGTGACACTGTTGTGTGTGTTTACTACAGGCCACCTGATCAGGATGAAGTTGATGAAGCCTTCTACAGACAGCTGGAAGTTGTCTCACAGTCACAGGCCCTGGTTCTCATGGGAGACTTCAACCACCCTGACATATTCTGGAAAGAAAACACAGCTAGGTATGCACAGTCCAGGAGGTTCCTGCAGATCACTGATGATAACTTTTTAACACAAGTGGTGGAGGAGCTCTTGCAAGCCAGTCAAAGACCAGAGAGAGGTGTTGCTCATCTTCTCGGGAACAGAATTAAGACTCAAATCGTAGTCAAGAACCAAGGAATTTTATTTGCCCACCAACAGAGTTGCAAATGCAAAGGAGTGAGTGAGGAGGTAACAGATTTGATTTGGGCATCTATTCCTTTTTAAAGCAGGAAACTGTTTTCAAACTCAGATCTTTGATGTAAGGTGATAAATGGAAATGAAGGGCACAACAAACTGATCCCCTCCTCTGCTTCCCTGCAGCACCAGGAGGAGTAAGGAGATGTTACCAGGCCCTTGCGTTTTCTCTTAGTGCTCTCCTGCTCTGCTCATGAAGTGTTTTGGCTGTACTGGAAGTACCCTTCAGATTTGTGCTCACATCACCTCCCAAAATGTCACAGTACAGCCATGCTTATACAAGAACCAGTTGTGTTTGAGGATGATGAAAGCAAAAGCCAGGTTTCACAGGCTCGCTCCCAAAGAGGCAAAACCAATTCATCCTTGGAACTGCTTGAGAGCCGTCAGCAGCCTGGGGACTCTTTGAAGTCCAGTCAAAGAGGGCTTAATTTGATTGCTTACATGTATATCAGGATTTTATACTATCTAACAACTCCTAGGGTATTCTATATGGCATCCAAATGCTGTTTCAGAAAAGCACATTCCTCTGTAAATATTCCCATGATGATATCTCAGATACTCCAGACCACTTACAATGTTATAGTAGTTATGATGACTGTATATAGGTTCTAGACAAATCAGTCAGTGTTGTCTGGGAGGCTATTCAGTTGATGACACACGTGTAAACTTCTTAGGTTGGCTTTTGTAGCCCTCAATACTGATTTGGAAATTCAGATGCCTAAATGTTTGAATTTGGTGCCATGTGAGACATATAGATTAACTAAAGTATATTCACTAGACTAACAGAAATCCTGTACGGTCTATGGGAGACCCATAGGTTTTGGAGTGGGAACTGGAAGTCAATCAGATTACATTCAATCAACAGAAATACTATTAGACGTTTATATCGAGGTAACTGTATTAAGCTGCAGGATTTCATTGACTAGAAAGGGAGCTTGATCATGCAGCTCACGTTTAGAACAAATTTAGGCATCTGCAAATGTAGAGCTGAATCCTATCCTGTTTGTAGTCATGATTAACTTACCTGTCCTTAGGCATTTACAGTCACCTGAGATTCTCAAGGACATCCTAAACATGCACTTGAATTATTATTCTTATTTTCTCAGCGTCATGCTTTGAGCCCAGACGGCAATGAAGAACCACACAGCTGCTCACTCACTCCTCCTTCCCCAGTGGGATGAGGAGAAAATGTAACGAAACCTGGTGGATCGAGAGAAGGACAGTGAGGGTTCACTCACCACTTATGGTCACAAGTAAATCAGACTCAACTTGGGGAAAAAATCAATTTAATTGGTTATCAAATCAAAGCAGAGTAGGATAAGGAGACATGAAAAGCCAGATCCTAAAAACCAACGCCCTTCCCCGCCTCCCTTCCTTCTTCCCAGGCTTGAATCACCTCAGTCCTGATGTCTCTACCTCCTCCCTCAGCATCTAATGGGGGGTGCAGTCAATTCACCAAAGATTGTTTCTGCTGCTCCTTCCTCCTCAGGCAGCTCACAATCTTCCTCTGCTCCAACACGGGGTCNTTGATCTGAGCTCTCCTTGCTGAAGAACCGCCAAAAGATCCTAAAAACCAACGCCCTTCCCCGCCTCCCTTCCTTCTTCCCAGGCTTGAATCACCTCAGTCCTGATGTCTCTACCTCCTCCCTCAGCATCTAATGGGGGGTGCAGTCAATTCACCAAAGATTGTTTCTGCTGCTCCTTCCTCCTCAGGCAGCTCACAATCTTCCTCTGCTCCAACACGGGGTCCCTTCCATGGAAAAATGTCCCTCATGAACCCTTCTAACGTGAGTCTTTCCTTTGTGGTGCAGTCCCTCAGGAACTCATTGACCCAGCGCAGGCTTTCCACAGAGTCACAGTCTGCTTCAGGAGCAGGCAC
>VZSC01001666.1:0-13489 GCA_013398225.1 Steatornis caripensis | reverse complement strand
TCATTTCTTAAATCTGTACAATGCAGAGATTTTTGCTTTCATGTTTTCATTCTCCTATTTTTTTATGTTTTCTTATCCTAAGGAGTTCTTCCTTACAAAAGGTTGAGCTCTCTTCTAGCTCTTGCAGGTAAAAAACCATTTCATTTGTAATGTCAAGAATCTGGAAATCGTTTAATTATTTAGNTACAATGCAGAGATTTTTGCTTTCATGTTTTCATTCTCCTATTTTTTTATGTTTTCTTATCCTAAGGAGTTCTTCCTTACAAAAGGTTGAGCTCTCTTCTAGCTCTTGCAGGTAAAAAACCATTTCATTTGTAATGTCAAGAATCTGGAAATCGTTTAATTATTTAGAAATCTACAGTCTTGTTGCTTTTGTTCTGGTAAAGTTTCAACTAAATTTTGTGTTCCCTCGATGGTACTACCCTTAATAGAACTAAGCGTTCCTAAATGGCAAGACCAAAGCAGAATCCATATGAATGGCCATCTGCTCACAAGACTTGCAATACCTCAACTCTGCAGCAAAGAACAAGGAAACCTGAGCCTCACTGTCACTTTGGGAACTTTGGGTCATCACAGGCTGAGAGACTGGAATCTGGGAGTCTGGAGTGCTCTACCTCTAAAACACTGCTGCAATTTATTGCACACTGCTGTGACCAACAACTCCAGGGTAGATCCATGTGGTGGATGGATTCCTTAAAATTCAAATCAGGTTTCCTGGGGGCTCTGGAGTCTGTCTCCAGAGAGATCAAGATCAAAGTCACTCTTTGAAATATAACTCACACTGGTTTCAAAATAAAAATAAATATCTTCCGTATACACGCATTTTACTTTATGCATAAGCTTTAAATCTGAGCTGACTGTGACGTAAGCATTTGTTGCGATACTGTGTGTAGTGATATCCTGTGTATGCTCACACACAGGTGAAGTTCTATGCCCAGAAAGAGCAAGAAAAATTGAAAACCTGTATCTACAATGTTAAACATTAAAATCAAAGTTTTCAGGACCAGAAAACATGCCTGTGCATTAAAAACTTTTACAGGAAGAAGAAAGAAACATTAAAAAAGGACTTAACCATTATTCCACCTGAGTAAACAGCTCCTTGCTGTGCAGTAATTACAATATATATATAACAAAACTCGCAGCAAGTGTATGCAAGATTAAAAGCTTAAATTACTTTAACAGCTAAGTTCCTTCCTTCCCACACTGCTGCTGTGGGAATCGGGCACATTGTCACTAGTTACTAATACAGTGTAGAGTAATATCTTATTTCAAGCGGATTCTGTCCAACCACACAGACTATGTGTAGCATGCACCATTCTCTGCTAGATAAATCGTGTTGTCATTGTAATTTTAAGGAAATTCTACTAGTAAAAATAATAACAAAATTCTGGTCACCATTTTGTGTTTAAATGAGCTCTGTGTCGACATTGTTATCAACCTTAGTCAATTACCTAATAGTTCTGATATGTCAGCATGGAATTAAGAAGTAAATCAAGAGAAGTAAGACCAATACACCTTGTCCTGGTCTTCCAAAGAACTTAAAGGAGGAAGTTTGCAATGTATTTGAATGGAAGAAGAATGAGAGCAAAGCTGACTGGTTTTCAAAGTCCCAGACTCCACTAAATAACCAAAAGATCCATTTTTTGTCCTCTCAGTATTCTATAGAGATGAAATGCACAAACATTGAAGAAGGAAGATGAGGCTGGAGTCAGTAATCCACAGCTAGTGTGTCTAACAATATACAGAACAAGTTATGTAGGGTATATACAAAATTTTACCCATTAAAGATATAGGCATTTGTTTTTCCCTTTGAAATGACTTTAAATTCTGTGTCTTTGTTTCTTTTTTAAAAAAAGTATTTTTTAATTAGCAAGAAAATTCTAACTCTGGGATTTTTTTTCAGGAAATAAAAAAGCTAATAGAAAGAAGTTGGCCTCTGATTACTGTCTTACATCCTCATGGTGCCACAAATTTCTACAGGACATGCTGAGCTCTGAATGCTAGTTGTCACATCATGTTACTATGAAGGCCTAAAACTAGACCCATTGGAAAAGCTGTAGACAAGGATTTCCATGAGGTGAAAGTTAAAATATCCAAGTCTGTCACTAATTTCTCTGCATCTGTCCTGGTTTGACCCCAATGCAGTACTCCATCCCATACACATCATGCTCAGAATAAAGGTAAGGGATCACAAGGTGCGCTCCCTCTCCCGTTACGGCCAGGGCACTAATGGGCTCTAGCAGCCCTAAGCAGTCTCACCTGGTGCTTCCACCCACACCTATGGCCCAGCAGCCTACTTAAGCCCAGTATGGGACTGTCAGTGGGGGTGCTGGTGATGTTGCAGGGTGCTGCTTTCCAACTCTACCCAGCTTCTTGCTTAAGCATCTAAGGAGGACACTATCCTGTTATTCTGCTTTTGATCCTGGATTTAGTTCCTGCCTGCTACTAAGTACAGTCTGGGCCTTTCCTGGGGTGTGCCCCATAGCATCCAGGTGATGTATTTGTCATTGGTGGTGGGGGAGTTTGATATTGGGTTTGTGCATATTTGTATATATTTCATTGTTATTTTTCCCCATTATTATAATATGTGATTCTTGTAGTTAGATTAAAGCTGCTTTTAGCTTTTCCAACCCATAAGTCTCTTTCCCTGTTCTCTTTCAGCTCCCTTTTGGGAAGGGAGGGAGTTAACAAAGAGCATCTGTCATTTGTTTAATAGCTAGCCCAGCTTTAAACTGTGACAGTATCTTAGTTACTCTCTGTTTAGGTAAGAATAAGAGAGGGAAGAAAATTGGCATATGAAGTGGATTAACACTCTGAAAGGTACTTGGATACTCAATGTAAAGTGAATAAAGAAGCTGTAAAAGTGAGGTGAAACCACCTATGTATTTAGTGTATCTCTTCTAATAGTGAAGAATATATGATAAAACGGTAAAGGTAGGAGCAGAGATATCTGGGCCCAGCACACAGCAGTATAGGTATGTACATTTGGCCTGAAATCTTTCAGATTGTCAGCAAATTCTATGCCTGGATTATGAAAGTTGGAAGATCATGGTGATCAAGAGAGTGATCTGAGAACTGAAGGAAACCAAATGTCATTCTGTGGCAGGTACATAGTCCCTGACCTGAGCTAAGGGCTTTCTGACTGTTGAAACCTGATTCTTTTGTGCATTTTCCTTGCTCTTCCAAAAACTTAACTTGCTTTTTTGATCACTTATGGTGGCTGCTGCCAGGCACACAGTTCCTGGAAGATGGGACCCCCATCCAACCAGGGATGACCCCAGATCAGACTCAGCTAGGGTACAAAGGGAGATCTGCCAGAGAGCCAATTTGAATCGATCCTCATTGGAGCAGCTGGTCTGTGGTGGAGGACTCTCCCCTTGAATCAGGAAACCACCCAAGGTAATTTCCCTTGGATTGCAAGCTCTCATATTATTGGTGAGTGATTGTGCATTGTGGATAATCATTCTGAAGGATTGTTTGAAAAACCAGAAACTCTTAAGTTGTCTGTGTGCTATATTATTCCTTCCTGGCATCCAAACTTGTGGTTTACTACTTTTTTTTGGAGTGCTAAGAAACTTTGGTTAGAATAAATCTCATTTAGAGTGCCTACTCTGCCTGTTTTGGGGGTGTCTTTGCAACACAATCCTATCTTCTGAATGTCCATGAATGAGAACCCAGGAAACTAGGGGTCAGAGAGCTTCCTCTTAATCCTAGTCCTGTTCAACATTTTCATTAATGATTTGGATGATGGGATAGACTGTATCCTTAGAAAGGTTGCTGGAGACACAAAACTGGGACGAGTGGTTGGTATCATAAGAGGATTGTGCTGCCATCCAGAAGGACCTCAACAGGCTGGAAAAATGGGCCAAGAGGAATCTTATGAAGTTCAACATGGGAAAGTGAAAAGTCCTGTATCTGGGAAGGAACAACTTCACATATTAATGAATGCTGAGGGCCACTCAGTTGTAAAGTCTTGCAAAAAAGACCCGGAGGTTCTGGTAGACATGAAGCTGAACAGGAGCCATCAATGTGCCCTTGCTGCAAAGAAGGTTACCGGCATCCTGGGCTGCATTAAGCAAAGTATTGCCAGCAGGTTGAGGGAGGTGATGCTTCCTTTCTGCTCAGCACTGGTGAGGCCACATCTGGAGTCCTATGTCCAGTCTTGGGCTCCCCAGTACAGGAGAGATATGGGCATGCTGGAGACAGTCGAGGAAAGGGCCGCAAGGATGATGAAGGAACTGGCACATATCTCCTATGAGGAAAGGCTGAGAGAGCTGGGACTATTTAGGCTCAAGAAGAGAAGGCCAAAGAGATAAGAGGGGATCTTATCAATGTATATAAATACCTGAAGGGAAGGTGGAAAGAAGATGGAGCCTAGATTTTTCAGTGGTGTCTAGTGATGGTAGAAGAGGCAATGAACACAAATTGAAACATAGGAGGTTAGCTCTGAACATAATGAAAGATATTTTTTACTAAACTTGACTGACCAGTAGAACACATTGCCAAGGGAGGTTGTGGAGTCTCCATCCTTGGAGATATTAAATGGCGTTCTGACACAACCCCTTGAAAAGGATAGACAAACCTATTTGCAATATTTTATCTCCTCTTAAAGACTTCAAAAACATAAAGGGATTTTAATTTATCATGCAAGCTCTCCTTACACATTAAGCTCTCTCTTAAGCATTTAACCAGGCCTCTGCAGAGCTGTAGTTAACTAGCAGAACTGCCCATAGCTACTGCAACTTGAATTTGGCCAGAATATCAAAACTTCAATGTGAATGTGAAATCTTGAACTTTCTTGTGTTTGACTTGATAACCCTCTTCCTGTAGCAGCACAAATGCTTCAGTGTCAAGAATGCAGCTCTTTGTTAGGATCTAAATCTGCAAGTTCACCTTGTATGTGTGATAGAGGCCTCTTGGCTTTGGAGATCAATGTGCTAGCTAGAACAAAGCAATTGAATCAAGCATCGTAAACTGTCTTCCCTTGACCTCCCATTCACAGAAGAGTCTTTGCAGAGCAATGCCACAGCCACCTAGCAACTTCTGGGTTCTTGCTTAAATACTTAAATAAGACAAAAAAAATATTTCTAATTAATAACTTCAGTTGCAGGAACTAGGAACTGTACTGGGATTCTGTTTTCTCCATACAGTTCTTTGGTTCTTGATCCAAACTCTATTTACACAAACCAAATTGTATTTGGGACTAGATTTTCAAATGGTCTTACATTTCAGTATGTCAAACTCTCTCAGTTACTGAGAGACTCAAATGTAAGCCAGAAGAACATTTAACAAAAATCTTTCCATCAACACCATTTCCTGAAAACTTTCCTACCATCTTTACATGTAGATTTTAGTCAGTTCAGATTTCAAAGCATTTCTTTCAGGACCTGTATGTAACTGAACTTGGCTGTTACTATGCTTTCAAGGCAAAACTGGACTTTGGAGAACAAACTAGCTTGTTGATCACTCTTTGCTGAGACTGGCAAGGAACAAGGTCTTACACTCTACAATCAAGAGAAAACTTTATTTTATCATTGTTGTTCTTACCGAGAAGCCTCTGGGTGGGTTCCTAATGTGAAAGCGTACTGACACAAAGTGGGTCTTAAACACCACTCTGTAGGGATGTTGCTTTCACAGAATCACAGCCCAGAACTGGCCACAGGCCTCCCCAGGGCAGAGTCGAGGCAGAGGATTACCTCCCTCGATCTGTTGGCCACACTTTTCTTAATACACCTCAGGACACCACTGGCCTTCCTGGCCACAAAGGCACTTTGCTGCCTCATGGGGAACTTGTTGACCACCAGCACTCTCAGGTCCTTCTCTGCAGAGCTGCTCTCCCGCAGGTCAACCCAGAACTTGTACTGGTGCATTGTTGTGTTCCTTCCCAGGTGCAAGACCCTACACTTGTCTTTGTTGGACTTCATCACGTTCCTCTCCAGCCTGTCCAGGTCACACAGAATGGCAGCACAGCCTTCCGGTGAGTCAGCCGCTCCCCCCAGCTTTGTATCATCAGCAATCTTGCTGAGGGTACACTCTCTCCCTTCATTCAGGCTGTTGATGAATGTGTCGAGCAGGACTGGACCCAGCACTGACCCCTGGGGAGCACTGCTGGTCACAGGCTTCCAACCAGTCTCTGCGCCACTGATCACAACCCACTGAGCTCTGCCATTCAGCCAGTTCTCAATCCACCTCACCGACCAGTCATCCAAACCCCACTTCCTAAGTTTACCTATGAGGATGTTGTGGAAGACAGTGTAAAACGCCTTGCTGAGTGTTAATTAACAAAATACGTGTAGATTTTCTATAGCTGTCATTGATTCTGTCTTCTCTTCCTGAAGAATAATTTGAAAGCTCTGAACACAAAGAGAGCATTTTTTATAATCACTATTGCCAGGTGCTGATCCCATTTCAGAAGATGGACATAAAGGACAAACAAACTCAAAAAATAAGCATTTTAATTGTTCTAGAATTCCTTAACTTTGGCTTAGCTGTGCCTTTTCAGAAACAGTCTCCAGCTCCTGTCCTAAAAAATGTTTTGTCAAACTCATTTGTCTTGAGATATCACCATGACATCATCAGTTATTTCTCCATACGATAATGTTCTCAAGAAGAGATAAATTGAGCTCTTTGAGACTGATAAGCTATAGGAATCCACCACGACTCTCTTTGGGTTTGTTAATTTCTATGAACATCATTTGTCTTCATTCTTGTAGGGGACGCCTGGAGATTTAGGTAGAAACCTGTGGCATTCATTTGCGTTGGCATGGCAGATACTCTGTGTCTCAGAGACAAGAATGTTCACATCTCTCTTCATCATTTGCTCCCAGTGAAGGCATATTATGAAGAAATATTTTGCTCATTGTCTTCCATTGGATAACAAAACAGAATAAAAACTGTTGATTTGAGATCAAACTTCAGAAGGAATTTTTCAGGAGTTGAAAAAAAAGTTAGCCAGCATCATCTGCTCTGCTTCAGATGAGAAAGAGTTTTTTCTCCAGCACAGATTAANCCAGCACTCCCAGGTCCTTCTCTGCAGAGCTGCTCTCCCGCAGGTCAACCCAGAACTTGTACTGGTGCATTGTTGTGTTCCTTCCCAGGTGCAAGACCCTACACTTGTCTTTGTTGGACTTCATCACGTTCCTCTCCAGCCTGTCCAGGTCACACAGAATGGCAGCACAGCCTTCCGGTGAGTCAGCCGCTCCCCCCAGCTTTGTATCATCAGCAATCTTGCTGAGGGTACACTCTCTCCCTTCATTCAGGCTGTTGATGAATGTGTCGAGCAGGACTGGACCCAGCACTGACCCCTGGGGAGCACTGCTGGTCACAGGCTTCCAACCAGTCTCTGCGCCACTGATCACAACCCACTGAGCTCTGCCATTCAGCCAGTTCTCAATCCACCTCACCGACCAGTCATCCAAACCCCACTTCCTAAGTTTACCTATGAGGATGTTGTGGAAGACAGTGTAAAACGCCTTGCTGAGTGTTAATTAACAAAATACGTGTAGATTTTCTATAGCTGTCATTGATTCTGTCTTCTCTTCCTGAAGAATAATTTGAAAGCTCTGAACACAAAGAGAGCATTTTTTATAATCACTATTGCCAGGTGCTGATCCCATTTCAGAAGATGGACATAAAGGACAAACAAACTCAAAAAATAAGCATTTTAATTGTTCTAGAATTCCTTAACTTTGGCTTAGCTGTGCCTTTTCAGAAACAGTCTCCAGCTCCTGTCCTAAAAAATGTTTTGTCAAACTCATTTGTCTTGAGATATCACCATGACATCATCAGTTATTTCTCCATACGATAATGTTCTCAAGAAGAGATAAATTGAGCTCTTTGAGACTGATAAGCTATAGGAATCCACCACGACTCTCTTTGGGTTTGTTAATTTCTATGAACATCATTTGTCTTCATTCTTGTAGGGGACGCCTGGAGATTTAGGTAGAAACCTGTGGCATTCATTTGCGTTGGCATGGCAGATACTCTGTGTCTCAGAGACAAGAATGTTCACATCTCTCTTCATCATTTGCTCCCAGTGAAGGCATATTATGAAGAAATATTTTGCTCATTGTCTTCCATTGGATAACAAAACAGAATAAAAACTGTTGATTTGAGATCAAACTTCAGAAGGAATTTTTCAGGAGTTGAAAAAAAAGTTAGCCAGCATCATCTGCTCTGCTTCAGATGAGAAAGAGTTTTTTCTCCAGCACAGATTAATCTCCAGTTTGCTAACTACTGAGGGGAACAGAGACATATCAGGTGCAATTGACTGTCACTCCCATTTGTTATGCAAGCAGTTTTAAGAGGGGCAAAACCTAACTGTGCCAGTCTGCAGGAACTAGGAACTGACAGGCAATGTTCTAATTGAATCTCTTCTTCAGACAAATTGTATAATAAGCGCTAAATTTCTTACTGTCTGCAAATACAATGGCCTCTGTCTCAGAAGTGTCCTGAAGAAATTATCTATATATTAAAGTTCATAGGTGAGTTGTGTTTTCCCTCTATGCTAATTTACAAAGCAGTAAGCTGACAATTAGGATAGAATGGAATTGAATGGAAAGGACTAGACTAGACAAGACTAGAATAAAATATTTCTGCTGTAAGAGTCCTACAATGCTTATTTAATCCGACTACCTGATGACTTCAAGACTGACCAAAAGTTAAAGCCTGTTTTTTGTCCAAATACTTCTTGAACACTGACAGACTTGGGACATCAAGCACCTCTCTAGGAAGCCTATTCCAGTATGTGAGCACCCCCTTGGTAAAGAAATGCTTCCTAATGCCCAGTCTGAATGTCCTCTGGTGTACCTTTGAACCATTCCCACATGTCCTGTCACAGGATCTCAGGGAGAAGAGATCAGCACCTCCCACTCCAAGTCCTGATCCTCAAGAAGATGTAGAGAGCAACAAGGTCATGCCTCAGCCTCCTTTTCTGCAAACTAGATGAGCCCAAAGTCTTTAGCTGCAGTTCATAGGACATGCATGCCTGTCACCAGTTTTGTTGCCCTCCTCTGGATGTATTTAAGGACCTTCACGTCCTTCTTTAATGCTGTCCACAGAGCTCCATGCTCTTATCAAACAATCCCTCTTCTTTGCCTTACCTGTTATTAAAACTTTTATTTTCTTTGTCATCTTGCTCCATGTACCTCTTCACCACTCTTGCACCTCCCTTTCTCCACTCAAACTTATCCCAGATAAATAACTCCTAATTACTTTGCCATTGCTGGTCCCATTCTGCTATGTTTGCACCATGTCTAATGTTTCTATGGTTGTAACTTAGATGCCTTCATTCTTGTTTAGTATTATTGATCTTGTTGCCTGGGTACAGGTGACCACACAAGATTATGCACCCCACAATTCTGTTAAAATTACCTAGTTTGAACTGGCAGTATTTCTGTGTTGCTGTTCACCTTGCATGCTGCCTAGGACAAGCCAGTCTCTGTTAGCCTAGATTCCTCTGCCTAACTGCAAGTAAGCACAAGCAAGTGTAAGTAAGTACATCTGTGTAACCGCATAACAAAGTATCTTGTTTTACACCCTGAGTTTCTGCACTTGCACAGGATCCTTGCCTTGAATGCTTTTAAGCACTTTCTCATTTCCCGGCCAAGGCCTTGGTGATGGAGGCCTGGTGCTCCAGCAAGCCCTGGTGCTCAACAGGGAGTAGGTTTGGCTTGTCCTGTTTTGATTACATGCTGTGTTTTAATGGCAACTTTAAACCTTGAATTTTTTGTCTCCAAATATAGGAATCAGTTCTCACGGCTCTTATGGCCTAGTTTGCCCACCATATTTCTCTTTTCTGAAAGATACGGGTTGGATCTTTGCTCAAGAAGATGTCTGCTGAGAAGTCACACTTTTCATAGGAAATTTTAGCCGATCTGTGATGTGAGAAGAACTAAAATCGGCTGTAAATGTACCCAGAGTGAGGCTGGAGGTAAAGGCAATCAGCAGATGTGGGAATATTGGTAATATATTCTTGAAATGTATATTTTACCCTCTGTTTACCCTCACACTTCATATTTTTACTTCAAGAAGGAGTTTATAATTTCTCAGGTCAGGGGACTATGAGATAGAAGTGTTAATACAGAAACTGACCAACATGTATGTGCTGTCTATCAGCAACCTTATAAATACACTGCAGAAATGGTCACTGGCATTTAGAAGAGAAGACCCAACAGGGACTGAGAGAACAAGAAGGATGTAAGACTTAGAATTTTCTGATGTCTATTAATGTTTTGTTGTGCATGTTGTTGTAAGAGATCAGGCTGATTGCTAGTACTGAGTGCTTAAGTTAAAGTCTCTGCTGTAAGATCTGTTCCTAAAACAGGCTTTTGGGAGCCACAGAGAAAAGTAAGGGAAGTGAGAACAACGTCACCTGGGTTTTACTCCATAGAGGAGAACTAAGAGTAAATATAGAATAATTCACACCATAAATTAACAGACAGCTGCCCTCTTCCTGAAATACCCCTGGAGAAGAGTTCTTGGGAATCAATTTCTCTTGTAACCACAGTGAGCCAAGTTTGTGTGAATATCTAGGCAATGGGTTTTCCAAAGTACTCTGCCTTACCCTTGCTCCTGTCCCTCTGAAACTGACAGCCCAATTCCAAGAGTGAGGAGCAGTTTCTGCAGGACTTTGGCCATAGGTTAGACTCAGGGATTTTGACATGATGACGTAATACCAGCAGTTTAAGCATCTCTAGTTTAAGTATCTCCATAAGGTAGAAGGTGTCCATTGAAGTTGTACTTGGATAAGCACACTTCCCGTTATAACGGAGAACTGACAGCTGACTGACATCTGGCGTTATGATGGTGATCTTAGAACTACCTACATGATTAATACTAAAACTAATAAATTTACCTATTTAGAAATTAACCCATCTCTAAGATTTCATTTTTTGTTTCTGCGCATTAGGATTTGCTAATAATGAAAACACTGAGGTGATCAAGACAACTTAATCCCAACAGTGTTGAAAGAATGGATTGCATGCAATAGTCACTAAATAAAATTCTCATTCTTTCAGTTGTGTT
Source organism: Steatornis caripensis (assembly GCA_013398225.1). Lineage (NCBI taxonomy): Eukaryota > Metazoa > Chordata > Aves > Caprimulgiformes > Steatornithidae > Steatornis > Steatornis caripensis. The sequence goes on along the minus strand of VZSC01001666.1, from coordinate 2,464 downwards.
GCAGGCTGAAATAAATCACTCCCTTTGGGATCATGACAGCCTTTTGTTCTGGTGAGATTTTCTGGCTTCTGATGATGTACTCATTCCTCTCTCATATGTAGCAGACCAAAGCAGTACCTCTTACATGCCCTGTTAAATGTCACTTCATTTCATTATTACAAGCGAGGTTTCAGATTTGTAAAATGGATTGGACACAGTTGCAAAGGCATTTTTGGAATAGATTTAGCATACTTTTTCAACAGTCTGTTTCAGCACCGTTCTCTAGTGTACTGTGACTATATTCACCCATCTGGCAAGTATGTTGTAATCATGTGCTTTGCTGCTGTAAAGTGTTTCGGATATGGAAGAGAATAAAGAGTACATCTTGTCAATAATTTAGCCTCTGGGTTTTCAAGGTTGTTGCCAAGGAGAGTTAATGAAGAATGACAGGGTTTTTTAAGGGTGAGTTTGCTAAAATGGTCCTTGATCTTGATCTCTTTTTATTCCTGATTGGAGAAGCAGTAGATGGCCTTTCTCTGTAAGTGTGTAACTTGAATCCGTGAGTGGTTCATATTTGATATACAGAATTCTATCACAGGAGCAGATTGAAAGGTTGTGATGAAATTTTTTATGGGGGGAGGGGAAAATATAGGTGTATTTTTCTGAACCTTTTCAACTTCTCCCCTGCTGTTTTTGGTTTTAATTCCCAGTGAAATAAGGCTTGATACAGGTATGCAGGAAGTGCAGTGAAACAGAGAAACTGTTTTGTCATGGCAAGTAGGGTCCATATTTGCCAGCAGCATGACCATTGTCCACATGATGCCGAGGTTGACCCCTCAATGCTGGAATGCCTGTTCACAACACTCTCCAGAGTGGAAGTCTCAAAAAAGACTGGAATTAGATCACAGTTCTGAGACAAGAATGAGTTCTCTCAGCCTCTAGAGGCAGGCTGAAATTAGTAGTATAAGCTGCAGCAAAANGCCTGGATGCATTCCTGTGCAACCTGCTCTAAGCAAACCTGCTTTAGCAGGGGGGTTGGACTAGATGATCTCTAGAGGTCCTTTCCAACTCCTACCATTCTTTGATTCTATAATTCCATGATTCTATGAATATATTCACCCATCTTGCAGGTATATTGTAATCATGTGCTTTGCTGCTGTAAATTGTTTTGGATATGGAAGAGAATAAAGAATATATCTTGTCAATAATTTAGCCTCTGGGTTTTCAAGGTTGTTGCCAAGGAAGGTTAATGAAAAATGACAGGTGAAGAAATACTTTTTTAAGCGTGAATATACTAAAATTATTCTCAAACTTGATCTCTTTTTATTCCAGTTTGAAGAAGCAGTAGATGGCCTTTCTCTGTAAGTGTGTAACTTGAATCCGTGAGCGGTTCATATTTGATATACAGAATTCTATCACTGGAGCAGACTGAAAAGTTGTGTTGAAATTTGAGGAGAAAAAAAAAAAAGTATGGGTGAATTTTTCTGAACCTTTTCAAGTTCTTCCCTCCTCTTTCAATTTGATTTCCCAGTGAGACAAGGCTTGATACAGGTATGCAGGAAGTGCAGTGAAACAGAGAAACTGTTTTGTCATGACAGGTAGGGTCCATATTTGCCAGCAGCATGACCATCATCCACACGGTGCAGAGGCTGACTCCTCAGTGCTGGAATGCCAGTTCACAACACTCTCCAGAGTGGAAGTCTCAAAAAAGACTAGAATTAGATCACAATTCTGAGGCAAGAATGAGTTCTCTCAGGCTTTAGAGGCAGGCTGAAATTACTAGTATAAGCTGCAGCAAAAGAATATTTCAGAGCAGATAAGACTCTCCTCTGTTGAAGAAAGGGGTAAAAGCCACTGCATACAATTAAATTATTATAATCTTAATTACTTATTTCTCTGACTACTGAGTTTTATTGCATCAGCTGTTTCTAAATGTAAATGTGGTGCTACATGATGTCATCATAAAGTTGTTTAGGAAGTTCAGGAATTGTAAAATCTAGTTGAGGAACAAAACAAGGGATACAGAAAGGGTGTGTCCTGGATAAAGGGAGAGAAATCCTAGGTAGCAAGGTTACTGTTGCTTAGACCATTTTCCATGCAAAGATTTCTACAGATAAAATTACGTTGGTGGCGTAGCACTGGTTTCTGCTTCACACTGAAAACTGCTGTCTTCATGACTGGTTTATCTAGTGTTTGAAACCTGTGGTGGTGATAAGCCATAGTTAATATCACAGACCTGGACTAGTTCATGTAGTCTAGGAGTAGAGGCCAGCAAAACATTCCTTTGCAGACAGGCACAGACTAACAGTGCTTCTGTTGGACACCCTTACTGTGGCACCCATGTAGGAAGGGACAGATTTGCCATTGATTTGCGTTCAAGAGCCCCAGAATTCAAGCACTTAATAAAAAGGGCTGAAGTAGTGAACAAATGTTGCATTTCTTGCTTAGGGTAGCTTGCATAAATACTATGCTAGATTTTTCTTTT
>VZSC01001665.1:0-38928 GCA_013398225.1 Steatornis caripensis | reverse complement strand
TTGCACCTGGACATACACGAGCCCCTGAGACCCACAGCCCACAGCCCCCCTCCAGTTTTACTGGTGCTCAGGCACACAGATGCACACTACATGTCTCCCCAGTCGCCGACCTTAGACCGTCAGCCTACCCAGCAGCTGGCCCTTGTCTCCTCTGCTCTCCAGATGCCTCGGGCACAGAAACACACACACAAACGGATCCCTTTGTCAGCCCCCAGGCCTTACGGTCTCTGCCATAGCTGGTTTTGGCTTCCTGGTCCTTCCAGCAGCCAGGTCTCAGACCCTCTGGGCTTTCTGCTATCTGGCACAGACTTCCAGATGCTGCAATACCTGGCTCCCAGGACTCTTACTCTGCTCCACATTTAGTCTGGCTCCATGTTTGCTAGTGATTACACAGCACTATACACACCCGTGCATGCATGCAGGCATGCTGGTTTCTCCAGTTGCCGTCATCATAGACACAGGGGTTCTGTGACTCACAGTACCCCACCCCAGTTCCTGGCACTTGGACCTCCATACACACGGAGCAGAGAGCCCTTCACCCAGGAAAATAGTTAGGTAGAAATCAAGTTTAATGAGAAGACAGCACAGGCTGCAGCGATCAGGCACAAGGCATGGCNAGCCCTTCACCCAGGAAAATAGTTAGGTAGAAATCAAGTTTAATGAGAAGACAGCACAGGCTGCAGCGATCAGGCACAAGGCATGGCCAGAGAGGTGTACTGACCGATAACCTGTTTGCACACAGTCGCTTTTATCCCCTTTCTTGTCTTCTTTTCCATGCTTATTCCTCCCAAACCACCTTGATCCCTCACTGGCCCTGCCTCTGGCCCTTCATCTCCTGTAGTAAGTCTTGCACAATCCCCAAATGCTCATCCCTTGCATCCCACAGTGAATCCCACGCACCTTAAGGCAGCAACCTCCCTCAGTCTGTAAGGTGATCCAGAGAGCCTCTCCCACCAGAACTCACTGGATTTCCCACCAGGACGGCAGGCTGAGAATCTTCCCGTGATGGACTTGAGAGTAGCCAGGCCAGGGTGCTCCTCTCTGATTAGGATATTGGGGTTTGGGTGCCTGTCATCGCTCCTCTGTGCTCCTTTGTGCCGGTGGAGATGGACCTTTGCTGATCTGACTGCTGTCCTGTGATGCCTCGGCAGTAGTGATGTCAGGGTGCTCTGCTCCCCTTACTGGGTTACTGGGGTTTCTCTGCATGCCGTTGTGGGGATGATTCTTTAACTGAGTAATCATCTGACAGAAAGGACACAAATCCAGGCTCACTTCTGGTAAACCAGTCGTAAAGCTCAGTTTTGACAGCAAAAAAAAAAAACCCCAAAACAAACCCAAACCAAAATCTACACAAGAGAACTTGCAGAACTCTGCTTTTGTAGGAAGGGTGCACATCCACAGCTGTCCTTGCAGTTAAGGGGAGGTGAAGCTAATTAAAATTGCTTGGGGTTATTGCCAGCAAAATTACATGGAAGCACTGTCTTTATTACTTAGTAAGCTTTGTACTCTAAACTTTGCCACATAACCTCACCGTTATAAATCANCTTGCACCTGGACATACACGAGCCCCTGAGACCCACCTCATTTTTTTTTGAGATTTTGAGATTTATAACCTCACCGTTATAAATCGTAGTACATTCAAAGAACAGCTAAAAGGGCTTGGGTTTCACCATATGCTCATTTCTCATTTGTTTAATTCTTGACTCATTAAGCTGTTTTTGTTTCGCACTCCTAAATTAAAAATTAATTGGCCCAAGGATGCCAATTTGAAGTTAATGGTTAAAAAAACAACGACAAAGTAAGGAAAATATTTAAAGGCAGGACAGTGAAAGCTATTGACAAAGTTACCTATAAATCTTAGCATGCTGCGTAGCAACAATACAGGAAATCGTAACTACTTGCTGGTGTTTTTCACCCCACATTTCTGCTTTACTAAAATAGCAACAATTTATAAAAAATACATGAGCCTAGAATATCCTGTCAAAAATTCCTTACGTGATGAATCAAAATAATATTTATGTAATATTTCTTATCAGCTCATGAACGTGGGTTATATTAACTCTGCATATAGGACTTCAATGTTCCAAATTTGGCAGCGGGGAGGTTTAATTCTGCAGCATCAAATCATTGTGCTTGTACGTACGCAACTTGTCAATAAGTCCAGACAACAGTTTCTGATGTAAAGCTTTGGTTGGAAAAAATGTGGAAACTTATTCTATATTTCCCTATCATTTTCTTGAAATCTTAGCTGATTCTTGACAACAGCTTTTAATATATGCATCCATACGTATGTTTTCCCCCTTCTCCAGACTCTGTTTTGTTTTGCAATCCCTCACCCTGCTTTATGGTTTTCCATCTGGGAAACCATATGAAATAACCATGATTCAATATTGAATCTTTTTCTCCCTCTGCAAGTAATGATTTCTGCCCAGTGACTGGTTTGACCAGCACAACAGTTGGGGCGGCGGGGGGCAGTGGAAGGGCAAGCAAGTGGTGAGAAACTCAGAGTTACCTTCTTTTTTTGCAGTTTTGTTTTGTGTTTACTGTTTTTCAGTTGTTGCTCGGGTAGATCTACAAATCGAGTGTAAAAATGTTTTCTTCCAAGGGGAAAGAAGAGGAAAAAACTTTCTTCCTCCTTCTTCATGTATTCCCTAATTATCTTTTTTTTTTTCCCCTTTGGTTTTCAGGTACTTGCCCATGTTTAGAGTGTTGATTAAAAAATGATCATAATAAGGCAACAATCCGCTCTCCCTTATAGACAAGATGAACTTGTTTCAGCAGAGTAAACCTAAGACGAATTTACAGTGGTGTAAATGCTAGAAATAATGGTGAGTGCTGAGGCAGGAGCAGGAAAGTACTTCTCATAGCTGTCAGCCTTTTTTATGATGATTTCGGGGACCATCAAATCATTCAATCTGAGGGTGTAGACTTGTTTGTACAGCAAATACCTTGCATTTCACGTGAGCTGGTCAAATCCATGCTTTCTCTCTCTCTGGTGCTAACGCTGGGAGATGGGAGAAGAGCACAAGACACATGTTTTTTCAGGCGATTGAATGACTTGAGACGAAAAAAATGCCACTTTGTTGCATTAGACCCCGTGAAATTTTTGTGGGCTTTGTGCTCATCTTTCCCATGTTCTTCTGGGCCCTAAGGTCAACCGCACCAAATTTCCTTTAGAAGAAAGGGTTTGCGAAAGGGTTTGTGAAAGGGTTGGTGACCCAAATTCTTCGCCAGGAGGAGTTCAGTGGTGGGGAGTGGGCTCTCTTCCTCCAGTCCTGGGTTGGCATAGGGGGGGTTATCTTTGTTTCTTCCTAAACAGTCTGTTTGGCCACTCTTTCTTGTTGGCGAGCTAGCTAGTTACGCAACAATCACTACGTTTTCTTAGACTTTTATTGTATGCAGTTAAACCTTACCACTGCAGAGTCAGCTTTAAGCTAAAGAAAAGAACAAGTTAAGTGGTTGTTCCCAACCCTTTAGTGATTCCTCAGTCACAGCCGAACTGAGCTCAGAGCTGCCCAAAATAACAGCCCAGTAAGTCCTGATAGCAAGGTCATCACTCAGTAAATGCAGACAACGTAGCTGGCCACTAGCAATAGCAAAACTGAGCTACTGGTTTACATCTTTGGCAGAGGTTTTGTTCTTGGGGTTCATGCCATTTCAACTGCAAAAGAAGGGCTCGGTCAGTCGTCTAAGAAACTGCTACGTGGCCAGATGTTCTTGGCAGCTGTGAGGAGCAGTTTTGACCACCAAAGAAACCCCAAAAGACGAAAGTGAATAGTCATAGAAACGCAGAGAAGACTTCTTAGAGTTTGAAGCCAGAAACTCTCACAAATGGGACTGAAGTAAAGGAGAGGAGTATGCTAGGTAGGGCAAGAAGGAATAATGTAATTTATGGGTAGCCAAATGACTGCCTGACAGGTGCAAAAGTGTTAGCAGATTGTGGGATGTTTTTAAGCAGAAAGGTCTGTCTTCGGGGAAGTGCGGCTCTGCCCACAGCAATTGCATCGGGAACAGTGCCAGAATGAAGGTATACATGACAGAGGACTGTCATCAGAAAAGAGGCATCCCTTGTATGCTAAGCCAGTGATCTGTGTATTAAATACAAAGAAAACTACAGTGCACAAAGCAGCGTGTTGCTCGATGTACCACAAANGGGGTTCATGCCATTTCAACTGCAAAAGAAGGGCTCGGTCAGTCGTCTAAGAAACTGCTACGTGGCCAGATGTTCTTGGCAGCTGTGAGGAGCAGTTTTGACCACCAAAGAAACCCCAAAAGACGAAAGTGAATAGTCATAGAAACGCAGAGAAGACTTCTTAGAGTTTGAAGCCAGAAACTCTCACAAACAGGACTGAAGTAAAGGAGAGGAGTATGCTAGGTAGGGCAAGAAGGAATAATGTAATTTATGGGTAGCCAAATGACTGCCTGACAGGTGCAAAAGTGTTAGCAGATTGTGGGATGTTTTTAAGCAGAAAGGTCTGTCTTCGGGGAAGTGCGGCTCTGCCCACAGCAATTGCATCGGGAACAGTGCCAGAATGAAGGTATACATGACAGAGGACTGTCATCAGAAAAGAGGCATCCCTTGTATGCTAAGCCAGTGATCTGTGTATTAAATATAAAGAAAACTACAGTGCACAAAGCAGCGTGTTGCTTGATGTACCACAAACGTCCAAATAAATCTTTGCCAACTAGGTAAACATGGCCCTGAAATGCATATGATTGATAGGCTATTCTACCAGTCTTGTGGGATAACGCTATCTTACTGGGATGTGCAAGCTACCGATCGATAGGAAATTTCTCTGTCACAGATGCAGGAACAGACATCTGTCTTGGACCACCACAGTTCACACGGTGCAGCTTGCAGCTTTGCATATAAGTGGAGAAATACGCAGGTGGATCCCAAAGAGTGGGGGAACTTAACTAAATAAATAAGAATGAAATCCTCCTGGCCAAGGATGTCTGTCCATTTAGAGTAAAGCCAACTTCAACATCTCACTGTGCCAGCTATGTCAGGGAAGAGGAGAGCAGTTTCATGCGGTGTAGCAGAGGAATCTCGTGATGGGAGTCAAGCGCACAGTGGAGTTTGAGGAAAGAAATTTACATAATAAACTGGTGACTGGGACTAACAAAGCTAGAAGATGGCCTAAAGCTTTGGGATGAGGATTGCTGATGACGTCTTCATGTAATGAACTTCCTACCCCAGGGAGAGGGTGATGCTTTCCAAAGGACTGGTTCAAGACTGGAGTGGACTTTTGGAGGAACTAATAATCTGCATAAATCTCTCTCCCGTTGTTATGGTGTTAAACACATTTTTGAACTTCCGCGATGCAAGTGAAGTTTGTAGTGTAAGCTTAGAAAAGCAGCTCCTTTCTTCACACCACCTTAGTTTTTCTTATATAAGTACAACAGCATACTGTAAACACTGTTCCCCAGTAGGAACACAAAAGGGGGAAAATAAGATGAAGAGTCCTTATTTGCATCACTAGTGTAGTGCTAGTAATGTAACGAAATCATAATGAAGGTAATATAACATCTATTTAGAAGACAGTAAAAGAACCGAGCATCAGTAAAAGGAAAGCATTATTCCAAAAGAGAGATAAATTAATGAGAAATAATCTTTTCGTAATTTTGAATATACCCCATTAAATGAATCTGAGCGAGGTGGTTTAAATTCTGGCATGTTCATAAATGTTTTCACGCATACCAAGCCGAACTAGGTCCTGAAAGAAAGAAAAGTGCCTTCCTAGACTCTTCCTGTATACGCAGCCAGAGCGGCAGGGTATTCATCAGAGCCATAAGCAAAGTGCGTAACCAGAGATTTCATTCTTGAACTTGCATTTGAAAGTTACAAAACTTTCAAACCCATGTGGAGAAGGCCTTTGCGCAGAGTGTCTTACTGTACCTTTAGAGTATGATGAACTAAATTAATTCAAGGAATTCATTATTGCTTGCAGTTTGCCTGTGATGAGGGCTGGGACTGTGTTTTCTTTTTGGAGCTTGGATTTTAATCTATGTTAATATTCATATCAACAGGGTAAGTTAATGAGGCCCAAGCTCATTTCGTTATCTTGTATCGGACTGAAACGCTAAGCTTGTACCCGCACAGCCTGGGATATGCACTGTGCATGCTGGATGAGGAGAAGCGGTTTATACTTGAGCATTTGTACTGCACAGACGAGAGCGCTCTGTGCTTGGTGTTCTCCATATGGGAAAGTTCATTCTGTTTCTGTCTTGCTTGAAAACAAACAAACAATAAATCAGCAACACGACCATAAAAAAAAGAAGTAGAAGATAAGGAGCATGAAAAAATAATGCAAGCATGCCTGCGAGGCCTGAAACACAACTGGGTGCACACTCTTTTCTTTGTAGAAGACAATAAGTGGTTGATGATTCGTGACGTACACTGGGGAAAAAAATAGAGAGCTTATTTCAAAGGAGGCTGTATTAAAATAGGCGCTTTGTAATTCTTGAAAGTATTTTTATCACGTCTGGGACTCCTGAAGTGAGTGTTCGCTCCTAACGATTTCTTGAGTAAGGACTGACAACATTTTTAGAAGGTTTTGGACGTATCAGATGTCCCGGCATCAGTAACAACTATACAAAGAACAGTGGAAGTGGCACACGGAGTTAAGCTGGTAAAGAAACTGAAAAGGAAAAAAAAAAAGAAGAAAATAAAAGGAGAGGTGTGCAACAGTGCAGCCATTCTGCACGTTGCATCGCACGGAAATGTTGTTTGGAGAGGCTCCGTCCTGCCGCCGAGTGTCCTGGCTGCTCTGGCTGCCTGCGAGCGCACAGGACGCAGTAGCAGGGTTGAGCAGTTGCAGGAGGATGAAGGAGAGGTTTCACCCTCTTGGTATATTTGAAAAGACTCAGCCAGGAGAGTTTGTTAACGTCTGGAAGCAGAGAGGAGCAGCGAGTCTTGCTGCCCTGGGATCAGGTTAGAATAGAATGCAAAGAAAACTTCTCTTGAGAGGAACTGATGGACACCTGAGGTCACTGCTCCTGTCCCGTGAAAGAACAAATAATCTCAGCAGGGGGAGATGCGTTTGGATTCATCGTTTCGCCACCCCTAATACTACAATGCTGTGCCACAGGCCCTCTTTATATGTCTTTCCATTCTCATTACAATTTTACTCATCCCTAATAGGAGTAGTTTTATATCACATGGCAGTATCGTAAAGAGCATAATGGGATGGGAGGAGCAGCCAGGCTAACATAAAGACAGAAAAGGTCTATGGAGAATTCACATGTGCTAGTCTGAGTTTCACAGTTAATTCATTTACCGTCAAAAACTTACAAACTAGCTTTCATGGAGATGAGGGCAGCCTTAATCAGCAGCGAGCAAGCAGGTCCCAGAGGGTGGAGCAGTTGGGTTTGATCCCAGGGTGCGGCAACCCGAATCAGCCGCTGAAGGATAACTGTGAGCTGACTTTGTCCTCTAGCTCAATGGTCAATTAAACCTGGCATAGATTCGCTTGAGTCTGTTTTCATTTGTCCCGGTGAAATACCTCTGAAAGTTTTGAACTGTAGAAAGTACCGTCCTTATTTGTTTACATGGATTATGCTGGAACAACTCGTGTTTTTTCCACTTTGCTGAGCTTCACTCCATCATAAATTCCTTATTTAAGTTCAAATGCCAGTTAATTCTTAGGTAAATAAATTATTGGGTTTTAAATATAAAAGCAGTGAATATAGAATCTTAGCTGGGGGAGAGGAGGAGGGAAAAGACTGAAAGATCCTCAAAGAACAGAGGTGCATATTAAAGAAATATTCCTTATTACAACAGCAGTACGGCAGCTTTTCAGCTGCTGAAGCTTTGAAGTTGGAGAGTATGTGCTCTCAAAGCAGAATTCTGTGGAGGCCTCTGGAAAAGATAAAATGTGTACACACAGAGAGAATAGTGAAATATGCCCTCTCCCCACACCCTGACTGAGGCAGTCGAGTTAAAAAAAATGTTTCTCTATGTGTGTGTAAGAATCAGTTTCTGTAAAATTTTCATAAGGATTAGTAATTTGCAAACTTCACGCTCCTGGAGCCCTCTAATAATAACGGAAGCCTGGAAACAGCCTAGGCTGTTGAAGTATTGAACTGAATTTCAAACTTTGAGCCTACTAGAAACCGGGGACAAAATTTGAAGGGAAGTTGCTCCCATTTTAGTTACTAGCAACACCGAGGCAGTTAGCGATGGCGTTGGCTTCGGTTCTGACAGTTTTAACAACTTCGTTTGCACAGCTAGCTTTGTGGGATGGCAATGACTATCTTTTGCTGGGGGTGCTTGTATCTGCTGCTGACATTGATGTTTCTTCCTCAGAAGCTATTGCAGGTGAATCCTTTGTTCATTTGCACCTTTACGATTCTCAAGCCACCTTCTTCTACGTGCATTTGGTTGCTTTGAGCTTTTTCCCCCTTTTCTCCCATTAGCTCTGTTACTTTGCTCAAATAGTGTCTTTCAGTGACCTAAGTACGGCTCAAGCTGAACTGAGGAGGATTTCTTTCCGGTGTTCACAATCATCGGGATGAGTTGTGGGGCTTAAGAAGTTGTAAACTTAAAGCCTTCCACCTTGATCTCGTCGCCCTCCCTCCACAGCTCTAGTGTGTAGGTCTTGTCCTTGCCACCCTGTTATTGTTCTTTCCCAGGTGCCCTCCCTCCGGCTGCCACTCGGTACGGGGAGAGTCGATGTCTTTGGAAACATGACTGCTTTTAAGATGAGTTACTAAGACTTTGCTTCCTTTTGCCTTTCTTGAGAAAAGCTCACCTATGCTCAACAATTTACTTTGCTGCAGCAGGTCTTTCAGTGGCACCTACATTTGCGGGTGCCACTCAGAACGTCCTCAGGCAGGTCCTAGCACTGCTGCCTCGCTTGACTTTATCTCCTGAACTACCTGAGAGGTGATTTTAATCTCTGCTGTTTTGTCTGCGGTTCTCTGCTTCAGAGGCATCAGCTGTTGGGCACAGTTCTAGTAGGGGATAAAGTGAGGGGTTTCTCAGGGTGGAAGAACTGCTTTGTTCTCTGGGGTAGCAAGAGATGTGCTGGTCCTGAGATGTCCGAAGAAACAGGAACTCGAGGCTTCCTGAAGAGCCATGTTCATATGCTGGAGGGGAACGCTTTCTTCTTACAGGGCTTGTGCCCATTTGATCTCCAGCTTATGGCCTACTTAATAATACGGAGGAATTACTATGTCAACTAGTTTATTTGGAGAGGATGTGAGGTTCCTCCCTCCTGCCGAACTGATGTCTCCGTCCCTCAGTCTGCTTGAGGAGTCCCTGGTGTTTGGAAGTGCTGGAGTACCCTCAGGAAGGGCAGAGGAGGAGCCCCTTGGGTAACAGCGCAGCAGAGCACACACTTTGCGAGTACAAAGCCATGCATGTATTTCTTGCCTGCTCTTTTCCAGTCTTTCATTTCTGCTTCACGCTCCTTTTTCCTTGGGCCCGGACATGGGATGTTCAGCTGTGCGGCCTTCGGTTTTTGCACTGTGTGGCAGAGCGGGCCGGGATCGTGGAGAATTAATTCTGAGCCGGGGATAGCTTGTGTGCATATGTCCTCAGAATGGGTTTTGCTTTTAGGTGCTTGAAAAACTTCCAAAGCAGGTGGCAGCATGGATGTCCCTGCCTCTACCCTCATGGTGTTTCCCAGGCTATCAATGCTGGGCTGCTTGCACTTGCTCAGCGTCCTGCCAGTGCTCTCTGCAGCACAACACACACGCTATTTTCCAGTCAAGCTGACTTGCCAGTATGGATGACTTCACGTCTGTGGGGTGGTTTGCGACCAGTGGCAGCCCCCCTGCGCAAGCAGGCATCCCACGCTGCTGCCTGCAGTAGCAGGTAGGTGGGTGATGTGGTCTCTGGAGCAGTTACAGCTGGAGGTCGTAAATTTAGCTGACACTTTTCTCAGCTTAAGTTGCACACAGCGTGTGTGGGTACAGGGCTCCTGCTGCATAACCTTTTGTCAAGAGATAAAAATCCTCTGTTCTAGTCAAAGCCTGTGTTTGCCAACTCATTAAGACGTTTGTCCTTTCTCCTGAAGCTCAAGGTCATCTGAGCTCCTTTCTGCTGTGCTTCTGCTAGTGAGCCAGCCCACAAGCTGCTTGCTGCCTGCTACTTACGGCTTGCATTCACTGCCTGCTTCTGTCCTCAGATCTATTTGACCTCACCTGAATTTAGCCTCTAAAGTTCAGTTATGTGTTTAAATGCCTGTGTGATGCTTGGCTCCGACGGCACTAGTGGCAGGCACTCTTTTGGGGGTGGTGAAGGACGTGCTCAGTGACTGGAGATGCCTCTCTCTCCCTCCCTTCTCCTGCTGCCTGCCCTCCACTCTTTGCCTTCATTTGGCCCTCTTCAGCACCTCATCACCAGGGGTAGGAGTTTAAACCAGTTGCAGTTTGCAAAGCTGGTGGCTCAAAATGTCTGCAGGTGAGAGAGGTCTGTGGCAACACCGATGTGATGGTACTGACACTCAGGTTTGCCCTTGCCAGTAGCCCAACACGGGCTCTGTCTGTCTCCTCCCCACCTCTTCCAATGCAGTCCTAGACCCGTTAATGCTCCTCTGCAATGTCGTTTAGTGAGCAGCAGTGCACCGGCAGAATCCTGATCGGCTCAAGAGGCAAAGTGCTCTTGAAAGTGCACTCGTGAATAATATTCATGCATACTAAAGTAATGGCCACAAGTACTATTCACCATCTCAAGAAATGGAAAATACGAGAACAAAACTCAGATAAAATCGTGATGCTTACGCCACTGTAACAAACCTGTCAGTCTTCTCAGGCAGTGCGAAGAAAAACCTTATTGAACAAATCTGTGACAGGGAGAGTCGGTTCGCTGGACGGGCAGACTGGGCCGTCCTTTGGGCTGTGATATGAGTGCGCAGTAAAGCCCTGCCGATATCCATAGGGTGCTGTGGAAGTGGCAGGACAGGTCTTGCTGGGCTGGCTTCCAGTACCTAAGCAAGCCTGAGCAGCAAGGGCTAGAAGCACTAATCCAGTCTTGGGGAGAACAGGCACACCATAACCGGATTTGTAGAGAACAAACAAGTTCTGAAAAGACCAGAAAAGGTTTGATTACAAATCTTTAAGAAAAAGTGTTAGATCTTTTAAAGGAAAGAGAAAATGGAAAAAGTGCCTCTCTTACGCTTCCCTTACCATCCTTGATTATATTAAAGAAGCGCTGCAACATTAGTAATCTTCCATGAATTCAATAGCAATTTTATGATTTTATAGGAAGAGTATTTGCTGTGGCTGTGGAAACTCAACCATTCGAGTAAACTTGCTCCCCTGACATCTCCCTCTTATTTTTTTTCTTGACCTCTTAAAGCAGTGTTTTGCTTTGTTCTGGCTTCCTATTATTCTTGAGCAGCTCTAAGTTGTTCACATCCTCACACAATTTCTGGTTGAATATAGGTTTCACAATAAAGTCCTCGTAGACCTTTTTGCTTTCTTTCTAGAATGAGCTTTGATGTATCTGTTTGAGTTGCTCCTGCCATCTGGTGTTCTGCATTGAGATCCGCGATCCATGCTGTTCGCTCCTCACTGGTATTTTCTCTTTCACATGTGTTTGGTGGGCCCCCTAAGCCACATCAGATATCTACAGAAAACACATTGATGGCGGCTCTGAATTCCCTCATGTTAAGCTTTATGTCATTTTGTGCTGGCTTGAGGATGCTCCTGTTGGAAAGCAAACAACTAAAAATGCTCTTTCCTCTAGCTGGCTCTTTGCACTACGCTCCCACCCTCCTCCTGTTCTGCCATGCAGAAGAACTCGGTTTAGGACACGAAACCCACCACCTGCGTGAAACTGGGTGGAGAGGTTTAGTGTTTGCCTTCACAAAACAATCGGTGATTATTCTCAGAAACTTCTCGTTTGCTAAAGGAGAGAGGTTACTATAGAGCTAGAAGATTGGCTTAACTTCAATAATTTACGTGAAATAGAAAATCTCGCTTTTTCCCCTGAATTCACACTCACTGTGATGCAACAGAGAAGAGTGCATCTACCAAGTGTGGTTTGGATGTAAACATTCAGAATATGTTTGATTATTTTCCCATTTGAAGAAGGGCTTAGGCTTCACTCACGAGTACCGCAGTCATCGTATGTCAGGGCAGAAGCTCATCTGTTTTCTCTAGAGGTGAACCCTTCAGCTGCTAGGATGTGTATTTATTTTGACTTTTTATTATAATATGGTGTTGTAATAGGATTCCTCCTTCTCCAGGGAGGCTTTTATATGTACATATATTTACACACACACACACAGTTATTAAAAACGTTTTTACTGTGGGGGAAGACGGCACTGAGTCAAAAAAGTTAGGTTTTATATATTTTATTAATAAAAACAGATTTGCAACAATTTATTAAAAATTGATCTCATGCAGTATAAGGTTATACAAGAAACTCTTCATTTACATTTTATTCTGGCAGTTCCAGTCTAGTTTAAAGCATTTGTGCACTAACATCATTGGAAAATGCCATTGGGGCACAGCCTCTTCATAAATTTACAGTACATTTTTGCTGCAGTATAAAAGAACAGAAACATTAAATAGCTATATTCACTTGGTTGGTCTTATCTGCAGTAAAGTAAAAAAAAAAATGTTATGGGCGAAACTACAGTATCATTGAGACAAAGAATGTACTGCGTGGTTTAAACCTAATAAACGTCACACAGTCGGTATTCACGAAGTTACAGACACACACACACACACTCACCTCCAATGGTCCGATACTTCTGAATTTTTTTTTTTCCTGCTAAGTTGGAATAATATTTCTACAGAGACCTTTGTGTATACATTATATACAAGATTGTATTTTTTTCTTTTTAAAAATTAACATTCCTTTTAAATTAAACCAGGCCCTGATGATATTAATAAAGCAAGAGAATACTGTCAACACACATTGAGTGACAACGTCAGTGTTTAGTGCTTAAACAGAGTAATGAGTTCTATTTTATCTGTGTTTATACTTACATGGTTTTGTTCTAAAAGCTACAGATATTTCCATAACCTCTCTTACTGTATGTGCCAAGTGAAACATTTTGTGATGCTCCTGATTGTAAGATTCAGATACATATTCATGTTGGTTTTGGCCACTACGAGGTGCGTTTTATCTTTAATGGAGATTTATGCCAGCTTGTCAAAGCTGCGGTTAAGTCCCTCAGCTCATGAACCTCTTCAGCTGTGCTTCAGTCCTTGCTGATCTAGAAACCTTTGCAGGATCATCATTCCAAAGGTTTGGTCTGAGGTGCACAAGTGCTGGTCAAAGAAAACTGCGAGCCCAGTGGGTGCTTCATGTGTTTGTTTGGTTTTTTTCTCCCTACTCTCAGCAAGCAGCCCTGGCAGTGAGATGCCACATTTCCAGTCCCTTGGAAAAAGAAGCTGCGTGTGTATCTCACCTGTGCCTGAGGGCTTGGCTCCAGAGTTGGTCCGGATGGTAGGCCACTGTCGTTCCTCCTAATTACTTTGGTTCAGGGGATGGACCAAAAGTATAAAACCCGCTGTTTTTTCATAGTCCTTTTATGATTCAGATAAAATATTTTATTGGTGGACTTGATTTGTCCTCTCTATGATCTGCTACAACTGTCACACACGCAGGTACAAAGCAAACATAGTGTATATTCACACCTATGTGCTCTGCAGGCTTTGCCTGCAGCAGCAAAGTGCTGTGCCCTAACTGCCCCCCCCCCCCCACCGTTCACTAAATTAATTTTATTGTACTTTTGTGTGACATAATTCAAACAAACTATGAAAAACAATCCGTCCTGTGACATTAAGACTTTATTACCCATCTGTCCTCAGCTTCTTGAGTTATCAGCCCCAGGACTTTTCCAGACAGTTTAGTACATTATGGTTGGTGGTGTTTATTCTGAAATAGGTGCAGAAAAATTGCTAAAAATGAAGCTGCAGATGGTCAGCAGTCACTACCGTCATCCCTGGAGAAGGGTGAAGTGCTCCGCTTCCAGCCAGCAGCTCTCCAGCTGGTGACAACTCGGAGCTGAAGCTTCAGCCTCTGCTTGGGTTTCACGTACAGACGCGAGCTAGAGGTGACCCTGCTCGCAGCACTGCGGAGCCTCAATGACACCCGAGGAATCATTTCTCACCATCCTTCCTTCCTATCAAACATAATCCCTGAAATGAAAACAAGCAAGACTAACCAGTGCAGAATGTTTCCAGCAATTTAACACAACTCTTGTAAAAATGAGGGTATCTATTTCAATAAATATGGCATAGCTCAACCATTGTATTTTCCGTACATGGATACAGTATGGAATTGCATGTTCTCAGCAGCCACGTAAAGCTCAGTGACATGTGAGCGTTTGTTCGGTTTTTTTTTCCTAGTGTCTTTTTTGCAATATCTGTATTTCCCAGCCTCCTTGTTGCGAGTAGAAATTTGGGAAGAAACGTTTTCCAGTGACTTCTACGTGAAGAAATAAAAACTCCATGAATAAGGCTACAGATCAAACTCCTTGTGTCCTTCTCCTTTGCCTTCCCACACGAGTTACATGGGCACTCCTGTGATGACGGCCTCAGCCGTAGTTCCTCTGCGGTAAGAGCCAATGTTATATGTTTGTAGCAGAGTTCTAGGTCAGGTGTTTAGTCGAGTCATTGAGTACTTAAAAGCAGTTCAGGAAGCACTGATCTCCCTTTCCTACAGCCCCGAAACCATTACTCGGAAGGAGGGTGGCACGTGTCTGTGCCGAGGACTGGCACTGGGGCTTACGCACGGACTGGCACAGCTAGCGTCAACTCCTCCTATGGATGGCAAATAGGCATGATGAAGGATGGGCAGCTGCAAAGACAGCCGACGCTGTATGCTGCAGAGAGACGGAGAGAGAGGAGTGTTAGCAAAGAGGAAAACGTGGTACATTGCATGCTTGATATGTTTGCAGGTTGCTGCAAGGATATTTTCCGTGCCTGCTGCTGCGATAGAAAGGGTTAACGCCAAGAGCTTTTAACACTGCTGCTGTTGAGCTATGCCACCTCAGTGTTATTTCCCCTTGGGGAATTTTTCTGACAGGCTAGACATGACAAAAGAATCTAGGGGTGGTGTTCTCAGCATCCCACAACCTTCTGAAATTCCCAGGCACTTTCAGGTTAATTGTTAGACTGCTGATAGCACAAAAAAGGGAAAAACTGAAGATAGCAATGAGGGCATATGGGTTAGCAGCCCCCCTGCCCCTTCCAAAAGGAATGATCTATGGCACGCAGAGACCCGGCTAACGGCGTAGACACGCACGAGGTCACAGGCTGAGTTTTAAGCCGTGCATCACGTAGAATAAGGTTGTTAGAATTAAGGATGGCATTTTTGCAACTCCAGCGAAGGCAAACACAGGTGCGTGGAGGGAGGGAATTTGGACTGACGGCTTTTTTCCAAGTATTTCCTCTTTGCAATTTGGGTCTGTGTTTTTGAGGTGCCGGATGCTCTCAAGTTCCCACAGTCAGTGCTGTGGGACCGAGGAGCTGGCACTCCGAAAGCAGTCTAACCTACCACCTGCACCATAATTCGGTATTTACAAACCCAGCATTCCATAGGCAATTTCCCTAGAAGAGGGACATCATGATCACGGGTGGGGCTTCGTTTTGTTGTGTTTGTTTGGTTTTTTAAAGGGACGCTAAGCCTTGATCACAGACAGCCCAACTAACCCCTCTCGGTGGAGAGGATGGTGCTGTGAAACATGGGCTCCGCTACCTCCATGCTGCGGATATACTGGCAGCTTACACAAAATCAAAATCCAGCTCAGGTTTGTTAGCGCAACTGAAGTTTTTCAGTGATTAAGAAGTTGTCATACCAGGATTGCTTCTGCCTTTGGAGACGTTCACTCTTGAAACACGGAGGAACTTTTTAAAGACAAGACAGATGTCAAAGTGACAGAGCTGAACTGATGACCAGCTTTTTGACTCCAGAAGAGAAATGCCCATACAAAGCATTGTATCGCTACAATAGAGTTTTAAATTTATATTTCCCTGTCATCTGATATAATGACTGTGTATAGACAGGCCCTTATAAGAAGGGTATGTTTGAAAGCTTGCCTTTAGACAGCCTTTCTCTTTCAAAAGACATTTCATTTCTTTTTTGCTTTGTGTTACGAAGCGGAGGCAGCTACCAAGGTATCCGTAGCACTGCTTGGGACCAAGAAATACAGCTTTCAAATTCAAACAGGAAGAAGGGTAATGCTGCATCTCTTTAGTTTCTTCACTACAAGCTAAGGCTTGTTTATAGAGATGCAGTGGAAACAGTTGTAGTCTGCCCAGCCAGGAAACTCTTTCTAATTTTCTTTCCCTCCACAAACTCCCTTTAAGAGTTTGATGCAACACATCCACAGCGTTGGTCATTGTAGTGCTGGCAATGCAACCCTGGGATTAAACAAAATCCATTCACTGTTATTTTGCTACTGTGCCCGACTCTTTCTGGTGCTATCAATGAAATCATGCCTTGTTCCCAAGGAGTGCAGAGGTGGCAAGGCTCGCGGCTTCCATGTGCTGAATCCTTATGAGGCTGACGCTGCGGATTGTCATTCTGTCTCTTGTTGCAGGGTCAAACACAGAATTGCCTGCGCTTATTTTCCCACCAGTGGAAATGCTTACTTTGTTCAACTGTTACAGACTTCTCATTAAGGAACTTTTTGAAGCTATTCCAAGGGAATCCAGTTGCATAATCAAGTGAATGGGATTTTTTTTTCACCCATTTAATTGTTAGCCATACCATGGACAAAGCATGTTTATTTGGCTATGCCAATGGTGGCTGCAGTGGGTGGCAAATTTTGCTTTAACTGCACTTCAAGTTTACTTTCACTTGAAAACTTGGTTCCTGGAATTGGGACGGAGGACTGTAGCCTGGAGACTTGCATGCGGTTAGAAGTTTAGACAAAACTCTTAGGTGAAAAACAAAACAAGTTACAAAATCCAAACAAAACTGCTATTTTCTCCTTGAGTGAAAGTAAATCTTGTACCTTGCCTCACTGTGTGGTTTTTGTTCCCTCCAGTGTCTGTACTTCCCCTCCTCCTCCACCCCTGCTGCATTTTGTCAGTGCTTTTCAGGATGGTGGCATACAACTTGTTTCGAGTTGCCCGTACAATATAGATATGGCAAAGCATATGGTCAAGCGTGCTGGGGAGGGAATGGTTAGTATTGGTGGGTTTCTACAACCGCTGAAGGAGATGGAAAGGAAAGGTGGTGCCACCCACAGAGCAGCCACTTATCAGGGTACTGTGTTGGAACAGGGCACGTGTCCTCCGCTCCATACAGAAAAGCCACTTATTAGAGATAAATAAAACCAAGTAAAAGCTTGACTTCCAGTGTCAATGCACATAGGAACGCAATGCAATGTACACAGGAATACACGATGTCACAAAGGGGTCAGAGGCATTTGAAAAACGGTTTGGTTCTGCTGTACAAAACCACTGATGAGATCCGTTGGTAAGTGGGGGGACTGGAAGAACTGCGGCTACAGTCAGACATCTGAAGATCTGCGGCAGCGTGTAAACTGCGCCTAAGCATTCAGGGATCATTTCAATCGATTTTTCAACCCATTAATGTTGATTTTTAGCAACCGCTGGGAAGTTGGAGAAGTTCTAATAGACTACAATAAAGCAAGATGTTGTACTAGCAAGTAAACTAACCGTTCTAAATCCACCTTATTCTAATGACAGATTTGAGTAGGATCGTAGATAGGATGATACGAACGATTTTCAGTTAATAAACTGAATAAAGGAG
Source organism: Steatornis caripensis (assembly GCA_013398225.1). Classification (NCBI taxonomy): domain Eukaryota; kingdom Metazoa; phylum Chordata; class Aves; order Caprimulgiformes; family Steatornithidae; genus Steatornis; species Steatornis caripensis. Next base: position 21,239 of record VZSC01001665.1, on the reverse strand, counting down.
GCATGTTCATGCCAAGGCATATGGCTGTAATGCAACAATCCAGTCATGGCCAACTTTTTTTGATGAGAATTTTTGGTTACTAAAATGGACATAACTGGCTCCGGCAGGGTATTTGACTGTCTTTTAAAGATTGCTAAAAGCAGAGATTTAGCTCAAAAAATATCAAGGTAATTTCTGTTATAAGGGTTACACAGCAATTATCTGCTTTGAAGGTTACAAAAGGGACCACATATAGGAACTATTCTGCAAAAATGGCGGGTTTTAGTGGGGTCTTGCAGAAATCTGTCGTTGCCTTTACTCAGGGATCTGGAAAACTATTACATATTGTCACTGTTAAAATGAGAACATTAGAAATCCAAGCGGTGCCAAAAACTAATTCACTCAATGTAGGTCACTGATGAGATGGGACAACATGCAGGAATGAAGGTGCGCAGAAGAATGTCTTTAAGGGTCATGGAAGGTATCCATCCCTTTGAATGTATTCTTGTGGCCGTCGTGCAGATAAGCTGACTGATGCGATCTTCAGCTAAGTAAGCAGGTCACTATCAGGCTGGAATGCAAACAGTATCCTGATTAATATCACCTCAGCACACTGCCCTGATAAAACTGGTACGGAAGTAGCGGGTCCAGATAAGGTACAGCAATCTTCCCCGGCAGGTCACACACCCGAGGAAGAGGAAAGAGTCCCCTTTGCATGCCAGACCCCTCCCAGCCTACTGGGAAATGATCTATTCTATCTACTCCAAACTGGCTCTGGCTGCTTTCTGCGCCCCAGATAAACTGGCATGGTGCAGCTCTTATCCATGCAGCTAAGCTCCCCGCCGAATACCAGCCTGAGCCTGAGCGCTACCCAGCACAGCACAAGCTGATGCAACTCTGCTAGGGAGTACGCTAATAAGCACCATGCAAAATCAAAGTGCAGGGCTTGAAACTACGCACCAGCCCTGCTTTGTCTACCTTAGGAAGTGTTAATTTACACCGTGTAGCCAGTGTGAACAGGAGGGAAAGCAGCTGGAACCCACTTTTGGCAACTTGTGTGTGATGGTCTTACTGGGCATGGCAAATTTTACGCGGCAGTATGGATAACCCACCAGGTCCCGGCCAGCATGAAAGGGGGTAAGAGGCAAAGGGAACCGTGAATCATCTATATTCATGCTCTAAGGCTGCTTTACAGTCACACAGACCGCATTTCCCTTAGGTGCAGGGTTCTAAATCTGAGCCAAGCAGAAACCAAATGGTTTTCACATTCTGATTGAGACTGTGTAAACAACACCCCATAAACAAATGCGAAACAAATTCCTGCACTGCTGAGCCTGAAGCACGCGTGTTCTGCTGTGCCTTCACTTTGGACACAACTGTATCCACAAGGGATCACACTCGCAGTTAGTCAAATGCAGCACTAGTGGTAAGAAAGAATGAAAAATCCCAAATCAAACTCTTCTGCCATAAAATCTCTTTCTACAAGAACGTCCGTACTGGAAGATGTCAGCTCTCCCGAGTACTGTCAGTAACAGGAAGCTTCTTTTTGCTACAGCCATTAAAGAGTTAACATATCTGCAGGGAAATTGTTATCTTACCGTCCTCCTTTGACAGGTTTGTGCCAAAGAGGAAATGTTTTTCAGTTTTTTCACAAACCTTGAGGTTTGTGTTCTTGCATAAGAAACAGGTTCAGCAGATTGTGTGACTACCTCTCTATCAGATGCCCTATGTATGCAGTGACATGAGAAAGAGAAGGCACAAACTACAGCTTGTCTTTAACTTTTTTTTTTTTTTTTTTTTACAAAAATTATATATTTAAAAACTGTGGAAGGCCAGAAATGCTGCCAGACAAGTTGAAAAAAGGCGCATGCATGAGGAAGGATATTCTTAAAGGGCATGAATTTGGAAACAGGCAATCTCTTGTCAAAGAGAGGCAGTCTCAAACCCCTCATCCTGAGGATGGCTATGCTTCTCTCTGGCAGGTCCACGGTGTCTGGGCGGTATGGCTCTGGTACCCAAACTGCCATTGCATCCTCAGGGAAGACACAGACCCTTGGACCTGGCACAGTCACAGCTGTGCAACTGCCGAACGACACTGTTTTGATTTAGCAGGACTTTATTAATTGCTTTCCATAAATGTCAGTGACCGTTCAGATTTGTACTGACCTGTTCTTTAAGACCTTTAGGAAATCTCAGTTTTCTCATCCGTTACAGCTAGCCTAGAGGAGGGCCTGTCATCAACAAATGTTTTTGTGGTTTTTTTTTTCTCTATTAAATCTGCATTGGGAGCATTGGATTATCTGAGTGGCTGTGTTTCTCTTAGCATCTCTCTTAATGGAAGGGGAGCATGTGCAGATGAGGCTGCGTTCACACTACATTATTTCTGACAAATGGTGCTGGAAAAAGACAGACCTCTAATAGCTATGCATTAAAGCACGCTGCTGACCCCATAAAGTCACGAGAGCTTTCTCAGCGAGGGCCCTACTTTTGTGAAACAACCAGATATTTCATCTACTGGGGGGCTTTTTTTTTTGTTGTTGCGTACGTGTGCATGTGTGTGTGGGCTAGCTCCCGTGCAGGTTCGGGTTAGGGGTTTTTTTTTTTGGAGTACGAGGACACAGTTCAAAATCCACGTGCTCTCCTGCAGCAGGTAGCATGAAGCTGTAACTGCTATGTGAAACCAGGTTTGCTGTCACCGATGTAACATGTGACTCAGTCTAGTAATGTATTTAATTTATTCTGGTTTTAAATAAGCTTTTAAGTTGCCCGTGTACAAAACAGGAGCCTGACAGCTATTAGCTCAGATCCTGATGAAGTGGTGCCCTTGTAACTAGGCTGCCTTGGGGAAAGNACGAGGACACAGTTCAAAATCCACGTGCTCTCCTGCAGCAGGTAGCATGAAGCTGTAACTGCTATGTGAAACCAGGTTTGCTGTCACCGATGTAACATGTGACTCAGTCTAGTAATGTATTTAATTTATTCTGGTTTTAAATAAGCTTTTAAGTTGCCCGTGTACAAAACAGGAGCCTGACAGCTATTAGCTCAGATCCTAATGAAGTGGTGCCCCTGTAACTAGGCTGCCTTGGGGAAATGACCGATGCAGGGACAAACGTGCGTAGTGCTCTGGCCTACAGCAGGCCCTGCTGAACTGGTAGAGGGGAGTACATGGATTTATTATATAGCTTCCTGGAGAGAAAAGCTGATGCCATAAGACTCTTTCCCCTCCATGAATCTAGCAAGTGCTTTGTGCCATCCTCTCCTTGTAGCCGCAGAATTGTTTCTAAGGGAAACTACTCGATGCAGGCTTTCCTATGCCAAAACTGAGGTCCAGCTGCTATGGTAACATTGAAAAGCCCTGAGACTGTTTTTATTTCTCAGCTAGCTTAAGATCAAAAGAGAACAAAATGGCTACGTACACCATGAACCCCTCTGTCTGGTGTGTGGAAGGACTTGGGTTGTTGACAACAGTCATAACACATATGTGCTCGTATGTACATCCTCTTCCCTCCTTACTATACATCGGTGGTTGGGCACGGCTTGTCCTGTACCTCTTTACAGAAACTTTAGACATTGAGTTATGGATGTTTCTGACAAGGCAAAAGAAGGATGCTAGTTTGCCTTTGGGGTATCTTAAGGTCTAGTGCCCTGATATCCTTTAATCTGGTGGGGACGGTGAGCTGGGGACAGGGAGGCATCACAGTGCAATGTTGCTGCCCACGGGTACTTCAAGAGTCGGCATTCACGTCTTTTGTTGGTGATGGTCCAGGTTCTATCTGTAGCTGGGGCTGGCTGACGGGGTTTACAGTGAAGGTCTTCCCATAAAAATCCATGAAAGAGAAATAGGGGTTTTGATGAAATGTAATCATCTAAATTAACGTTTTAACAGCAAGACAGCTGGTGTCCAGGATGGAATTCATGGCTAAAACAGTAGAGAGCATATGCACACAAGCACATGCATACCCAAGAGAGCAGGGGTGCCTCTTTCTCTACCAGTATGTAGTAGCATATACTTACTGTTCTGGAGAGTTGATGTCTTCTATAGGATCTTTGCTTGTTCTGGAAGGGTCTGATGAGCCCCATTGTGCTGGTGGGTTTTGATCAAGATGATTTTTCAAAATGGCTTTCTCACCATCTGGATGGAAAACACATTCAATTTTAATTTACTGTGCCCAAGCGATCGTTTTTAAATTGTTTCATTTTAAAATTTCCCAGGTGTTCATAATGCCACAAAGTAAACTCTTCCGGCCTATATTCCAATACAGTCCTAGTTTTCCCTGTGGGTCCTTGGTACTCGTATGTTTTTGGTGATGTGCTCCTTCATAGGAACTCCCACGAAGAAACAGAAAAGGGACAAAGCCTCTTTTGTCCTTCCTTTGCTTCCCCTCCCACCTTTAAAAAGACACACACCAACCAAACCTTGCTGCCCACTTCTATGCAGCCCTATCATGCTCTCTCCCCTAGTCTTAGGCTGTGCGAAAAATTAATGGAACCGCACCGCCATATTACCTTGCACTCAATTGTTACCTTTTCACATGAATCAAACCTCTTGCTTAAGTCTTTTCCTAGAAAAGCTATAATCTCATTGATGTATAAAACCTTGGTACTCTTGCAATCACATAAGCAATTAAGTGCCATCATTTAACTTTCCTGCTATCATTTAGCAGGGAAATACGATTCACATCAGTTGCACTGGTCCACAGGCTGTCTGCAGGAAGGACAGCTAATGATTTCATTAAGCCTTCTCCTGCAGTTTTCTTTTCTGCATAGTGATAACAGAGAAGATTATAATTTTCCCTGTAGGCAGCTTCACTTGATTCCCCCAGGAGTCGTGGGAGTCCCTGGCTAGCTGTGCTGAAGCCTGTGGCACCGGTGCCCCGGAGAAGCGCAGACAAACACAGACATTTTAAGACGACTGTCTTCACCAGGGATCCTTTCTGTTCCTGCCTGCTTTTCCAAAGTCTCCTGCTGTGTTAAGCCAAATAAAGTCACATGGAAAACATCTGAGTAATGAGGACAGCGCACAGTTTTCACAAATAATTACAGAGCAGCTCCAAATCCATCACCGGCAGCTGTTTGCCACACACACAGAGAAACAGTGATTGCTGCAGGCATTAAGGCGGCATGGAAGAGGACTCAAAGGTAAAAAATGGAAAAGGACATCAGAGGATTTGAATGTAAAAATGGTTATGACGGGGAAAAGCAGGAAAATATTGAAGAACAAATGAAAATAGCATGAAAAACCGAGTGCATACTGAAGGCTTAAGCTGCTTTTCTGTTCTACTAACGCTCCGAAGACCTAAATAATGCTCAGCTCCCAGCATGCTAGAAATATCTACATTATCAACGAGCACAGTAAGGATGCTGATGGGACAAAACAGGCAGCAAAAACAAAGAGTGAGGAAAGAAGGTGGAAGCAGAAACAGGAATGTTTTGAGGGCAGAATCCAATGCGTATCATTGCCCTCCCAGTGTGGTCAGCCCTGGCATCATTCTGTAGCATTCACTTCCTCCTGCAAAAAAAATCTAACAAGCAGCTTGGGAAAAAGTGAATAGGTTATGATGCAAAAACGTGCAGACATGGGGATCGGTACAGCTCAGAAGAGCAGGAAAGAAGATTTTTCCCTTATGTTGCATGGTAGACAAGGGTGTGAGCGAGAAAGGAGGCAACCAGAACACATGAAGCTGCTTCTGTTGGGGCAAGAAAACGTCAGTAAAAGAGAGCTAAGAAATTCAGATGTAGCAAGGAGAGTGCTTAAAAGGAAGACATGACAGGGTTCGGCGACGGTTTAGATGTGAAGGGAGGATAGCAAAGAGTCAGATCTGACAGTGGCTACGATAAGCAATGAAGTCTATCATCTCAGGGCAGCCTGAAGTTTGCTGGTGTGGCAGTTGCTGTCACAAGAGTTCAGTTTTTATTTTCCATATATCACATTTCTATGTGTATTGAGCTTGACATTTGCATAAAAGGCTTGCGATGTCTATAAACAGACATGTAGAAGAGAACACTTTTTACTTCCATTATTAAAAACAACATTCAGGCCTGAGCAGATCTAAGCTGACAACGAAAACTGCTGACTTTATGATATAGACCAAAGTTAAAATTTGAGTAATCCTTGTAATTAGGGACGGAAAAGGTCTATTATTTAACTATTTTAAGGGTCCTGGCTCCTTTGGCCAAGATAAGCTTTTACAAAGCCACTGGAAATACAATTCTTCATCAGACGACTGGAGTACGCAACTGTCAGGCTTTGGGAGTACGTGATTTCGTGTAGTGATCTGTGTCGTACGCCCCTAAAGGGGCTCCTTGTGCTTTCAGTTGTTCTGTGTGAGAGAGAGGGAGAGAAGGAGGTGGTCCCTGTCAAAAAGGTGGAGGATTTACTTTAAAGTAGAGCAGAAATCATATATTCTCTGCCTACTCACCCCTCAACACCAACTGCCCATATATCACTGTGTGTTATTCTTAAAGACTCTTCTCTACTACCCTTGCAGATGACTCTCCCTTAATACACTGCATGTGTTTCTGTATACAAGGTTACCATATACAAGTTTTAATGTCATAGGTTAAAAAAACACAGGCAAAATCCAGATAAAACTGCCACAATTTTAAGACTTTTTCCTTTGCTTCTTTCAAAATACAAAAAAGTTGAGTAATTCTTATTTGTTAAGCTTTTTGGGAGAGGAGTTGTTGGATTTTTATTCTGCAGCTATGGAAACTAGAATATATTTCTTTTTTCTTTTTTTTTTTTTTTTTTTTCATTTACCTTTCATTTAAATGATGAAAAGCAAGATTCTCACTTAGTCATATGCTTCCAGGAGCTGGAGCTTAACGAAAAAACACTACACCATATGCACTTTAAAACTTAAGGATGGAGGAAACAGATTTTATATATGTGAACAAGTGAAAGAAAATAAATTAAGGATAATGGTAAACATTTGAGTTCCCAGTTTCCCCTGGAAAGTGTAGCACTGCTTTTAGTACTTCCTCATCTTTTCTTCTTCTGTCCATTAAGTATACCACTTGAAAAATGCCCTTCGTTCTCAGGGTCCTGCCCGTCACTGCAGATGCTACTGAATAAGTCGTGCTGGGATGATCTAACTACCTTCAAAATTGAATTTACATCAGCCAGAAGCACTTACTAAGTAATTTTCACCTTTGTAGACCTCAAACCAGAAGTCTGGATAAGTGATGCCTGGGCACTCTCCGTTCAGAAAACCGTTGGGAAAAAAGACAAATAGATCTCAAGGGCCTCGCACGGCGCTCACTGATGGGTTCATTAGGGAACAAAACCTGCTGCCCAGTTGTCAGTGAGAGCCAGAAGGCTTTAGCTCAGGACCTTTGCCTACCTGCAGCAGAGAAACAACTTCCAATTACAAAGCTCTGAGCTGCAAGAGCAAGTCTGATGCTGGCTGCGGAGAGGCTCAGTGAGGAGGTCACTGCTCCCAGCTGCTCGCCTCTCCCCCTGCCAGGGGTGACGCTGGCTTCGGACCTGCCGTACGTATAATCACTCTGCAACCTGGTTCTGTCAAAATTACCTGGGCTGGCTTAAACGCGTCATGCATTTTAACAACTCCTGTTCGTCTGCAGGCAGAAAACACCAGGTGACTGCCACTGCTGCAATATCTTTCAAGATTTTGGAAACTGTATTTCTTTAACTACAAGTTCTGTTGATGTTTGTACACTGCAGCTTTACTGAACACCTTCATCATTATGCTTCAGTGGCAATATTCCTCCAATGGCTTACAACTCTATGGCAGAACCGCTGTTCACCCCATATCTTTCAATTACACTGTTGTTTTCTCTTTGCTAGAAAGCATATTGTGTGCTCCACAAAGAAGCAAATGTGGTTTAGTAAAGATTTACATGAGCTGGCAGAGATAACCTTGCTGATTTACTAAAGAGCTCTGGAAAGTTTAAAGCTAAAGGTAGATTTTTTTTATATCTACTGCAATTTTTCACATCCCTGTTGTTTGGACCATGAAACAAGACTAGCCAGTTTCTGCTTTTTATGTGAAGAGGATGAAAAGAAAGTCAAACGAAAGGAAAAATTCAAATGATCACATCGTCTCCGGGTATATCAGAAAAAGTTATCCTGAACTAAACTCACAGTACCAGGCAGTCTAAAACATGACTTCTAACAGGTATGTGAAAAGCCAGCAAGATTCTCCTCTGATTTATACTACTTTAAATGAGGAGAAACTCCCTTTACTACAGATTTATTTCTGTGCAAGGAAGGGCAGACACTGCACCTCTGGCAGTTTGGTGTCCCTGTTGAAACAGAAACAAGCTCCAATTTCAGGATTGGAATCCATTTGCTGGGCTTCATAGAAACTCGTATACGTATCTCTATATATGTCTATATACAAAGGATGCAATGAACTGTATCCTTTCTTTAAAACAGCATTCCTTTAAACTCTTGTACACCTGTTTCTGAAAGCTGTTCCCTTTAATCTGTGATTTCAATCTCCAGTTAATGCTTGACTCGTGCTAACATCATAGAAATAATATTTTCCCCCTCTGTCGCAAATGAACTCTGTTTTGCTTCTCATTTATAAGCAACATGCCTTTGGAATCTGTTTTTCTTTGAGCTGCTTTTACACGGGGAAAAACTAACACCAGGAAACACTGGAGTGGGGGGCAACTGACAGCACGTAGGCATATCTGACGTGCCAATGAGCGCTCCCAGTCCATTTGCTGCAATGAGTAAAGACTGCTTTCTGGCTCGAAACAGAAAAGCCTTTCCGAGCAAGCAAGGGTGCCTGCAGAGAGAAAACTAGCAGAAAGGGTTTGCTCACAAGTGGGGACTATCGCAAGGCTGTCTTTTTCGTCTTATGTACTTTCCATAGTATGGCTGTCATTCATTAATTTGCCCAATACGCTTCGCAGAAACGTACTGGCAAAGGTAGAAATAAATGGAGATTCTCCTGCAGCTTTTCTTCTGAGCTTGGCTTTGTATGAAACTCTTGCAATCTGTGAACCATTCACGTAGAAATAATTTAATGTAATAAAATGTCAAATAGACGTCAAATAGAGTAAGAACGTTAAGGCTCCAAGTGTAGCAAAATTACCCCCACACACCCCCTGCCCCAAACCACAGAGGATCTTCCCTCTGTATTTTTCTCCTCAGTAACTTTTATCTCTGCAGGAACTTGCGTGGTAGAACTAACTTCTACCTTCACGAAGTTTCTGGCACACCGGCTACATGGGTGGAGGGAGCCCTTTTGGGAAGCTCAGGTTTGTGCCCATGCCAGGGTATTTCTTCCCTGGAGCTGTGCAGCACAACCTTCCTCTTTACACAGCATCACAGTTACAAGCATTTGTCCTCCTTTTTCCAAATGTCAGCCTGCAAAACTCAGCCTTGTCTCCAAGCTTGGCTCTCTTTGCTGAACGGCACTGCCAGTTACAGGAACTGGCGGAGACAGGTGTTGGGCTCGCCCACAGCCCATCCCTGCCTTAAACCCAGGCTGTAATGTGGCTCTGCAGCTCCGGCAAAGGTGACCAGGTCCCACGAACACCAAGCCAGGAGAGAAGGTGGCATCGTGCTGTGCACAGAGCCGAGGTCGCTAGCGGACACAGTGACTCAAAATCACCCAAGGAATGCATCGAATGGAGTGAAGGGTATGCTCTTTTGAAATTCAACTGGGGAAGCCACTTGAGGTCCCAGAGCCATGGTCCATGGAGCACATCGGGAACCGCTTGACCATGCAAAGCTATCTAGCAGCACAGACAAAAGCCCGCATTAGAAAAAAGGCAATCAAACCCTAAGCTACAAACCACATCTCCTAATTGCTTTTCATACGTGGCCAATCGCTGTAGATGTCCCAGGTACATTACGTGTTTGTGAACAGGATATGAGTGCTTCGGATAGCATGTCTCTTTGAATGAGTTGTACTGAATCGAAATGTGTTGTAAAGAAGGAGTCCTCGTGCCAACAAAGAGCTCCTGAGCTACACTGGGAGCTGTTGCTGTCAATAACTAGCTAGGAATCCCAAAGTTATGAAACTTTGCCCGGGGTCAGGCAGTTAAGGGAGTGCATGTCTGTGTCTATCTATTCTGTAATTGAACTTTTGTGTCCTAAGTCCATATTTGATGTAAATAACAGTGGTGGGGAAGGAAGGGAAGAATCAAATAACCTCCTTTGATGCTTGGCTGTAGGAGTTAGGAATTCTAACTCTGGACAGTTTTTACGGATCAGAAACCTACTGAAGTGTACTACGACATTAAAGTTTGATTAGGACTTGTTCAAGATGCATTGCATAAGTCCTGTGTTATTATCTGTTCTCTGAAGTTCAGCGCCCCGAATTTGTGTAAGGAATAGCAATGGGGATACACTACATTGCATTCTCTATGTGAACTCCTTCAGAACAGTAAGGTATTTTATGAAGAAGATTGACATAGGATTCAGCCATGTCCACAATGCAAATGTGGCAAATGATTTTAGTTCCAAGTCAGCTGCTATTTTTAGCGTCTCTCTTCACTGTCCTTCTCCCTCTCTCTCAGCTCACATTCTTTACAAGGTCCAAGGTAGGCAAAACCCTTGTCTTCACCTTAAAAACAACATTGGTCTGACTTCTCTAATTAAACAGTAGAGGTGAGAGACACAGTCGCTTCTAGATCATGCTAACAAATAATTTTCAATTCCAAAACTTTGCTCAAGTACCAACAGAGACACATAATTTTAAGGTTCTGTGCTTACAGAAAGTTACATGAAATCCATAGCTACAGAAAGCATAGTTATGTCAGTCAGAGTTAGCTTTTCTGTAGCCGTAAGGGCCAGAATTTTTTGAAGTACCATTTAAGTGATGTCTGTTTGCATCTGCACAGAGGCAGCGGTGACTCAGCAGCATGAATTCTCCAAAGCCTTGTTATTTTGATTGGAATGGCAAATTTAAATTAAGCACATAGGTTGACTATTGGGAATGGATGCGGTGAGAGAAATAGGAAGGAGATGCACACGTGTAGCTAAGGGACAGGGGAATGGGGAAAGAGAGAAAACAAGAGACAGAAGAAATAGAAATGGAGGGATGGGAAAAGACTAGCAAGGGCTGTTGAACATGGTGATTCAGAGCCTGGAAGTGTGACTATTTGATGTCACTTGAGTCATGATCAGGACACTCCATAATACTCACGCTTGGGGCATTCACTACCAGGTGTGGGACCAAGCTTCAAACACCTGCTGCAAATTGGAATACAGGTCTTCCTCATTCCCAGGTGAAGGAATGCTTTAACCCCTTCAATATAAAGATGGCCAAGGGAAAACATCCTTCTGTTTTCCCCTCTCTCTTTTGTGCGGAGATTTATGTGGTAGGTCTGTTCCGAAAACTGTGTCCAGCAACTTCAGTATGAAGAAGAATATTTGCCTTGTAAATCTCAACAGTACATAGTTCCAAGCTGCTCTGTATGTTAAGGCTCTGTATTTACAGGTGATTTTAAGTATGCACCCCACAGCAGAAATGTGGGAAGTTGGGGAACTGTACTAGGGGAAAATTAGGAACACGGACAACCTTGGATGCTGCTGCTTAAAGCATCGATGTCTTTTGTAGATATAGCCACACGTAAGTGCAGAAAGGTTATATTTTCTCCTTGATTTCTTTGCCAGCATCCTACTGCTAATGGAGTGCAACCTGCTGTGGGAAGCATCCCATCCTAAATTTATACCTAGTGTATCTCTTGAGAATCATTTTTGTTTCTTATACCCAAACTCAGATGGGCATTTGGCACAATGTAATGTATCTTTCCTGCTTGAAATATTATTCATGATTTATCATTTTTCCTGGAGCATCTGACATGAGTGGAACATTCTATGTGTTCCTTTCAAACACTTGGTAAAACTGCCTCATCCCACTCACTGATGTTAGTTCTTGCTGCTGATCTCAGCCCAATAATCACACGCCTCCAGCAGCTATTTACGTTTTCCTTTTCCTCCTTTCCCCTCTTCTGTTTTTTAATTTTAAAAAGGACACTGGGAACTCTATGGAGCTCTTCCTTTTTTTTTTTTGTGCACAAATTACACAACGAAGTGTATAGGCAGGCTAAAACAAAAGATGCATGAAAAAGCACCCTTATCCAACCAAAATTTCAATATACTTCAAAAGCATATATGAACCGTTGCTGTTGTTCTAAAATTATTCTTCAACAACTATATTTACAGGAGCAGTTTCTGTTCCACCTAACCAAGCGTACACTGCCACATCAATAGGAATCCTGAGCCTAGCATTGCAACAAACGTGCAAGTCTACGACTTCCCAACACAGGGCAACTAGTTTTTCACATACTATAGTAATATTCAGCTGTACAAAGTCATTTGCCAAAAGTCACAAAGTACATCCCTTCTAGATTCAGAAATGGAAGCTAGGTGTCCTGGCTTTCACTTTATTGCACTATGCACCAGATCTTATTGCTTCCCAAAAGCAAAATAGCTTTAATGGAAGCAATTCTTTCGCATGTATTTCTTCAGGGTGCAATGCAAGAGACACAGTAGAAACAACTTAGGAATATTACAGTTGTCATGAAATCCTTTTTTATCAGTTCCTAGGGAAGAATTTTCATACATGAGTGCCTTCAATTCTACATTTAGAGTCCAAATCAGCACTGAAATATTTACATGCTTCTCTTCTACGTGCTTGATAACAGTGTCCAAAAGCAGGATTTGGATGTCCTACTCAGATGAGCACATATTAAATCAGGCTTCCTACTGCTGAAGGCTAGCTCAATTAACTTTCACAAGATCTGAAACATTCTGTAACTTTCCTCTCTCCATGCATCACAGAAAACTTGACTTCTGAACACAAGTAGACTTTTAAAAGTTTCCCACTTTACCATGTGTATTATACACACAGGGCATACAATAGAAGACATATGTACAGAGAAATAACTACTCAGTGGGTACCATATAGGTTATTAAATGAATCTGCATGCTTTCTGTAATGCAACCAAAATATTTAAAGCTCTGTCTTACCACGCTCCAAGTGCTCTGGAACCAATCCAATGAGATTGCTATTCAAAATCTTTGTGGGTTAAGCTACTAATGGTTTTTACTAACTCTCACCTTTGCTGTCTGTAAAGTTCCGTATACTAAGAATGTCATTAAGATCCTGATAGTGGTTCTGCTTAATGTATGTTGTTTTCTCAGGAGTGTCCTGAAGCTGCATTGTGACCTCTTCCAAGTCTTTGTCCAGCTGCAAAACAGAAAGAGTAGGAATCCCTAAAAACAGAGTCATTGCTTCAGTATCTCCAGTAACTGCATAGCTTTTATAACTAAACTAGAAGGCAGGTAGTAATACTATTGCCACACTGTGCCAAATACGGTTTTCTTATAAGACTACAACACTACCTCTGACAATCGTGCTACAAGTGACAAACTACGTTCAGCTGTGATATTGCACGCAGGGCAAATGAGAAGAATAAGCTTTAGTAACTGACAGTTTAAGCGATTCAGGTGTACCGCTGAATGAGAAAGATATGGGCATTAGAAAGCCCAGTCTGAAAATATCTCAACTATTTATTATTTATGCATACAAACGTGGTGTACAAAGCTATAACCACTTTGTTGAGTCAATCAAATTATCAAACGTACAGGAGAATATAAGTGAACTATGGCATCGGGGGCACGTCCAGCTATGTGAGTGACGGCAGTCAACTCTTACCGGGAATGTTTTGTTTTCCTAAAGATTATTTTTACTCCTTTTACCTTTCTTAGAGAGACGGACTCGTGTTAGACTTTTTGTGTCTCGGTGTAGTGTGAAATTTCAAAGAAAACCCAACTCACAGTTTTCAGTTTTGGGGCTCAGAACACTCTATACTTTTGTGATTTGAAAATTACCCTGTGACCAGATACAAACATCTTAATGGTAATCCGGAATGCTCCCTGTGAACAGTTGCCCAGGATGCGGTGTTTTCAGAGTACATTCCACTTAGTACTGGCTTAACTGAATTTTAAGAGTGCTGAATTTAGGTTTACATTGTTTCCTCATAGAACTGGGACATACCAACTCAAGGTAGATAAGCCAGAGGTGTAGCTGCTAGCCACGGTAGGGCATGCTCCAAATCCCCTGGACAATGAAACTCTTATTTGGACGTACTGGTTCTGGGTATTTAATTTAATCTATTCAAGCAAAGTCAAAAAAGATCTGCAGGGCTCTGCATGTGCTAATATGGCTCAATTGCCCTGACCAACCTTACCTGTGGTAGCTGTGAAGAGCCTCGTAAGGCACAGGGTTAGAAGTCATGAGTGCTGAGTTAGAAGCCTTAGTAGAAAAAACTACAGTAGGATAAAGAAACTGAAATAACCAATAGCCAGCTGAGCCTTCATTAAAGATTGCAAGGCTCTCACATGAAAGGGACTTGGCAAAGCTCAACTAAATTTCTTTTAACAAGGCAGAGATTACTTTTGCTTTTGGAGTCTTTTGTAGTCTGAGTAAACACCTTTTGGTTACCTAGGCAATTGCCGTTGGGTAAGATCTGGATGCAGAAGTAATGGTTGCAATAAAATATATTTTCTTCAAGGTATAAGGATACTTCACAGACTAGGCAAGAACAGGTTAATTTTTGTAAGATATAAATCAGTTATGGTTATCTTGTCTCAGAAAATGGGCAGTCTTCAAGGCTGATTTGTCATCGTTTGAGCAAGGATGGACATAATTAAAAACATGCATGTTCTAGCTCTGGTGGAATTCATGCACTCCGTGTACTTAGCCTTTCTCTCGGTAGAGACTGAAGAAACTTCACGGCCTTTGTGCCAAAAGGGTCAGCTTGCACGATCGTGAAGGTCTTTTCTACCTTAAGAAAACACTAATTCTGTTTCATGGCAGATATAAAAATCTGTCTTGTGAGTTTTTGAGCGAACTCTCAGAGAGGTTGAGAAATAACAGCAACAGCAGCCTCTGAACTCAGCTGTAAACAGGAACAAAGCTAGCTCGGAAGCGCCCCTGGGGCTGTGGGTCCCTGTTATGCTTGCATGTAAAGGTTGTGCTTCTAGAGCTATCACACTGCGGTGCTCAGCACGTCCGTGTGAAATAGCAGGGTAATTTGCCTGTTACAAATAAATAGGGAAAGTTTCATTTTAATTTGCTAAGGCACATTTTCATTTTATCACATCTGCTAAGTATTCGCTGTATTAATTAGCTATTCATATAAATCATCTGTTTCCTATTATTTCAATATTTGTCTGCGGGGAAAGCTAATTTTTTCCTCTAAAAAGTAGTCAACATTTAGGTAGATTACAGAACTGCAGCAACAACACAAAAAATGGCCGAGGCAGTATATACAATAAACAATACCTCTGTAATTTTCATTCTCAAGCGGTGGTTCTCTGACTGCAAACCTTCTAGTCGAGATGTGCTGGCCTGATTGACGCTGGTGACTGATGTTGATGTTTTTGAATCTTCTTTCTTTTGATTTTGAGTGAACTGGAATCGTCTGTTCTGTGTGGCTGCATCTGGATTTGTCCTCAGTGTGATGAGCTGAAAGGTTTAAAAGCCTTAAGAAAACCTGTGCACGGTTTTATTTTTGCAGCTATTTCTTTTGTATCTCACAATATTGAAAGGCAAACCAGAGTTCCATTCTGACTTTGAAGTACAAAATTCTGGAAAGCGAGCTCTGCTTGCCGTGTGCAGTACTCGAGACAATTTCTGAATAACTTTACGGAATAGGTTGAACTAAAATGATTTTGCAAAGGGAAGTGTTAAAAAAATCAGGAAATACTAATTTAGAGCATATTTAACTGTATTTTAATTATGTTAAAATATATTTTAATATTTCATCAAACTTATTTTCTCCTTCATTGATATCTTTACACTTTCAAAGGACATATTCCTTCTTTTAGAAGAAAACAACCCACCAATCCCTTCTCTTCCCAAGCACAGCTTCATCCGAAATTTCTCCTTTCCTACTGTTACAACTAACACTCAAGCAGAGAGGCATGAAGCAGGAGCATTAACAGAAAGAACTCATGGGAGATTGCACTCCGGAGATAACAGAAACTTAATTAGGTTTTAGTGACCCAAAATAAACCAAATCTGTTCAAATAAATTAAATAAGCCACTTTAAAAAAGGTTAACCTTAAACATATTTAATTTAAGCAAATATAAGTAAGGTTTAACACTCAGTGACAATGTGAAAATATCACCTCGACATGAGGAGAGAAAGCTACTAGCTGTTTGGCAAGCGGGAGAGAGCATCTCAGATTACTCTAGAGAATACAGAATTTGTTATTACTTGCCAAGCAGCATACATATATATTTGTATACAGACAGAGCTGAAGGATCTCCCTGCCCTGAAAGCATAGGCACGGCATCATAAATCCAAAGGTGTTGTCTGAAAAAAGAGAAGGGGCAATCATTTTTTAAGCACAGCGCAGCCAGATTTTGTGGTATAGCCCCATTTTGGAATTGGTTCCTTGTCTTCTTCAGAACATCAAGCTGTTCTGCAGCTGTGGTAGCATGAAATAAAGATCTGACTTCTAATAGAGAGAGATCTGACTGATCGGACACTGAAGCACTTGGTCCCTGGCATGCATTTACAGACCAAGTCTGCAGATCGGGATGATGCTTGAAGATAATAAATTTCCTTTTTCAAGTGACAGAGGATATGGATAAAGCTGAGCTACTCAATGCCTTCTTCACCTTAGTCTTTACTGGTCAATCTTGCCTTCAGAAATACTAGACTCCTAAAACCTCTAAAGCAATTGGGCGCAACAGGTTCATGCAACCTGATGAGGTGTTTCCCTGAGGACTAAGGGAGCTGGCCAATGTCATTGCAAGGCCACTCTTAATTACCTTTGGAAGGTGATGTTGACTGGGAGAGGTTCCTGAGAACTAGGAGAAAGGAAATGTCACAGCTGTGTTCAAGAGAGGTGAGAAGGAGGATCTGGGGAAAGACTGCCTGGTCACCTTCGCCACAGTCCATGGAAAGTGCTGCAGCAAATCCTTCTGGGAACAATTTCCAAACATATTAAGAACAAGAAGCAGTCATCGTTGATTTATGAAGGGGAAATCCTGCCTGACCAACCTGATAGCTTACTTCAGGAAGATGTCTGGACTGGTAGATGAGGGGAGAGAGTTATTTTTCTTGATTTAAGTAAAGATTTCAACACTGTCTCCCATAACGTCCTCACAGTCAAACTAATGAAATAGTGACTAGGTAAGTGGCCAGTGACTGAAACCTGGCTGAACTGTCAGGCTCGAAAGATTGTGGAAGCCAGTCACTAGTGCTGTACCTCAGGGGCTCATGCTAGGACCAATACTGTTTAACATCTTTATTAGTGACCTGGATGGTGGGACAGAACACATCCTCAGCAAGTGAACAGACAATCCTCAAAGAGGAGAAGGGGTTGATACACCAGAGAATTGCACTGCCGTTCAATGGGATGTCAAGAGACTGGAGATCTGGAACAACAGGAATCTCCCGAAGCCGAGCAAAGGGAAATACCAAGTCCTGCCCTTGTGGAGAAAGATACCCCAAGCACCCACCCTGAGGCTGAGGGATGTTCGGCTGCAAAGCAGCTTTTCAGTAAAGGCACTGGGGATTGTGGTGGATGCCAAGGGGAACATGAGCCAGCAGTATCCTAGGCCGATGGAGGGGATCCTTCCTTTCTACTCAGACATGGTGAGAGCACACCTGGAGTGTTGTGTCCAGGTTTATGCTCCCTAGTACAAGAGAGACATGAGTGTACTGATGAAAAGACCAGTGAAGGGCCACAAAAGTGCTGTAAATGATTGGAGCCATTAAGATACAAGCAGAGGGTGACGATTGTTTAGCCTTGAGATGAAAGATGTCGGGGGGGGCATTATCCATGGGTATAAATACATGATGGGAGAGAGTAAATAGGATGGAGCCAGACTCTTCTTAGTGGCGCCCAATGAAAAGGAAGGAGGCACAAACTGAAAACCGGGAAATTTCATTTAAACATCAGAAAAAACTTTTTATACTGTGAGCACGATCAAATGCTGGTATAGATGCTCAGAGATGTTGGGGAGTATTCATCTCCGGAGATAATAAAGACCCAACTGCTCAAGACCCTGAGTAACCTACTGTAGCTGAGTCTTCCTAAAGCCCCCTGCCTCTCCTCCTCCATTTATTTCTTTGATTCTAATTAGGCTGGTTGTAATGACTGGTGTGTCTAACTCCTAGACCAAAAACTTCATTAAAATGAAGTTAAAGGTGAAGAATGGTAATTACAAGGCAGCTTAAATAAGCAGGCAAAAGTGTTACAAGATAAAAGCTCTGCAATTTGATGTGGTCTAAGTTCAAACTGAATATAAGATAGAAGTATAGCCATCCATCAATTGACTCATCTTCATCTGGGAATTTATAGATAAAGATTGGATGTTTTGCCACAAGGACATATGCTCTCATGAATTCATTCACATGGTGTGGATTAGAAAGAAAAGTCCATGGGCAATGTTGTTCGTTCACACTGTACAAGGGATGAGGTTAAATGAGCTTTTTTTCTTTTTTTTCTGGCCGTAAAGTCAGT
The DNA here is from genome assembly GCA_013398225.1 of Steatornis caripensis. Taxonomy (NCBI): domain Eukaryota; kingdom Metazoa; phylum Chordata; class Aves; order Caprimulgiformes; family Steatornithidae; genus Steatornis; species Steatornis caripensis. The sequence continues at coordinate 2,788 of VZSC01001665.1, read as the reverse complement.
GGAACTTGTGTCTTGCTGCCTCACATCTGTGCAGTTTAAATTTGACAAAGAGTCAATGCTGAATATCTACAAAGAGCCAATTCCAAATAGACAAAAAATGCTACCAACACAGAAAATGAATGTTTTAATCCTGGCCCACTAGAACTGATTTTACCTTGCTGCTCTGGGGGAAACTGGATCAGAATTAATGTGTTAATGCCATTGCAGCCAACAATGGTATGCACTCGGTGGGTGACTAGAAGTGAGCACAGGGTTCTGTCTTAAAAAGAATGGAGCATAAAAAATGGAACGACATGGAAGTTTGATAAACATGGATAAATGTGGGAAAATTACTCCATGAAGAGACAACACATATTAGGATTGCTTCTTTTAAAGAAGTGGTGAGTATGCTGAAAAATACTATAGACGTGTTGGCCCTTAAAAAGACAATTAGAAATAGCAGTTAACTTCTAAGAGGAAAAAAATACATAATGTATGTTTGAATTGCGCAGATGACTTCTACAAGGTATCCTTGAACTCAGAAATCTATAATAGTTTTTAAAATGTTTGGACATTTTTTGATTGGATAACAAGAATGTCCGCACTTACTGTAAGTAGGATGCAGTATAATGGATATCAACATCTGTATCTGAGGATACCTTTAAATGGTGAGAGCAATGAACACTTTTTCCCTGATCTATCTTCCTCTACTATGGGGTTTTCCTCATGTTTTTCTGAAGCATTTGGCGCTGAATGAAATGGCAGTAGATGAGGTGGACATTTAACTGGAGAAGCATAGTAATTGCCAAATTATAAGAAAATAAGATTAGTAGAGCTCACGAGAAGAAAAATGTCATGTTCCGTTCCCTGGTTTGCCTGCATAGTAGAATAGTTGCGTATTCAGATTCATAAAAGGGCTGTGGGGCAAAATCGAATTCCAGTACTGTTGGCCCAGGAGACTTCTGAAGATTCATTAAAAGGAATGTGTTTTACTCGGTATAGCAGAGAAGTAGAAGTACTCACATGGCCCAAAATCACGTTACTGCTTGCATCTATCTGGCCATAGTTTAATGAATGAAAAAGTGCAATCTTCCAAGCCTTCATTATCATCTTCTGTACCTGATGAGCCACAGGCTTTAGTATTTCACCAGCGATCTTCCTGTGTCACCAAAATCTTAGTAATTGACTACGTACTTGTTCAAGAGAGAGATTTGGTGCCTGCTTCACACTGACATCTTACCTAGATGTACAAACTGGGTGGTGTCGGATCTAATCTTCTGCGGGGTCCAGACAGGCTATTGTGAAACCTGTACTGCGGCAGGTTGCAGGAGAGAGTGTTTGCCAGCTGTCCTGCTGTAACTGTGGCACAGCAAGGCGAGAAGAAATGTGGGGCAAATTGCATGAGTGCAAGAAGAAGGACTCGCCAGCTGTGAAAGCACTCACATGGGCATTGGAAGTGCTGCATTCCAACTCCTGCTTCAACCTCTTTTTTTGCAACTTATCCAATGACCATTTTTAATGCAAAATAGCTAAGTATTCGGTAACCTGACCATACATGGGATGAGATTAAGTACCTCAGGCTAGAAGGCAACGGTGCATATTTGTATTTTGAGCAGAAATAACTGGGAGGACAATGAGGGCAGGGTAACTGGGGTATAAAAGAGGAGCAGATGAAGGAGTTAAAAAAAGAAACAAAAAAGTCATTTCAGAGCCTGTGACAGCAGAAAAGAAGGATGGACTAAGGAGCATGAAAGCAAAGGGGCAGAAGAGTATTTCACAGAATTAATAATATTTTCCCTTTGAAGAGAGTTCTGACATTCCGTGGAGGTATTTTTGGCATTGGAGCTTTAATACCCATTTCCATACGGCTTACACACTTAAGTCTTGCAGTATTTTGAAGTACTCTCCGTTGCCGTGTTTGTGAATGCTCCCTTAATGTAGAATGAAGTTGTGATTCTTCCCTAAAATCCAGAATAACAATATGACTATATTTGTCTGTACATCTTTTTAATGTTTGAGAAGTGAAGACATCCAGAGGGACCTTGACAGGCTCAAGAGGTGGGCCCGTGTAAACCACATGAAGTTCAACAAGGGCAAGTGCAAGGTCCTGCACATGGGTCAGGGCGATGCCAAGCACAGATACAGACTGGGCGGAGAATGGATTGAGAGTAGCCCTGAGGAGAAGGACTTGGGGGTGTTGGTTGATGAGAAACTCAACAGGACCCAGCAATGCATGCTCACAGCCCAGAAGGCCAACTATACCCTGGGCTGCATCACAAGAAGCACGGCCAGCAGTNACATGGGTCAGGGCGATGCCAAGCACAGATACAGACTGGGCGGAGAATGGATTGAGAGTAGCCCTGAGGAGAAGGACTTGGGGGTGTTGGTTGATGAGAAACTCAACAGGACCCAGCAATGCATGCTCACAGCCCAGAAGGCCAACTATACCCTGGGCTGCATCACAAGAAGCATGGCCAGCAGTTCGAGGGAGATGATTCTCCCCCTCTGCTCTGCTCTCATGAGACCCCACCTGGAGTACTGCGTCCAGCTTTTGGACCCCAAATATAAGAAGGACATGAACCTGTTAGAGCGAGTCCAGAGGGCCACAAAGATGACCAGAAAGAGGGCTGGAGCACCTCTCCTATGAAGACAAACTGAGAGAGTTGGGGCTGTTCAGCCTGGAGAAGAGAAGGCTCTGGGGAGACCTTATATGAGCCTTCCAGTACTTGAAGACCCCTACGAGAGAGCTGGAGAAGGACTTTTCACAAGGGCATGTGATGATAGGCTGAGGGGTAACAGTTTTAAACTG
>VZSC01001664.1:0-11452 GCA_013398225.1 Steatornis caripensis | reverse complement strand
GGAATGCATTTAGATTAATCAAAATTGATTGTTAATGCTGGCCAGATTTTTCAAAAAAGTAGCTGGAAGGAGCAGGTGGAGGAGCCCGTGGGGTCACCTGCCTGTGTAAAACCGAGCACCGCCTGGGCGGGCCTGATNTTTCTCGTGGGTCCTGAGAGACCCCGCAATGCAGCGTTTTAATGCTTCACAAACAGTATTTTTCGGCGCTGCTGCTGTAGGATGAATCGAATTGAAGTTAGTGGGGTTTGTTTCACTTAGCGAGTGCTTTCGTCCCTGCGGAATGCATTTAGATTAATCAAAATTGATTGTTAACGCTGGCCAGATTTTTCAAAAAAGCAGCTGGAAGGAGCAGGCGGAGGAGCCCGTGGGGTCACCTGCCCGTGTAAAACCGAGCACCGCCTGGGCGGGCCTGATCTCGCCGCTCGGCCAGCTGCTGCCCGCTGCCCGGGGCTCAGCTCCTGTGACGGCGGCTGTAGGCCGTGGAGGAGCGTGCCCTGGCGTGGGGTGAGTCGTTCACGCGCCAAGCCCCTCAGAGCGCTGTGCCCTACGTTCAGCTGCACACCAGACCAGGGGCGGATCCCGGGTTTGGTTCAGGGTTTGACTCGGTGGGTAAAGCTCCCCGAGCTGTGCGATGACTGAAGGCGGCCTCGTGAGCAGCGTTGTGCCGCCGTGCTTAGGTGGGGCGGTTGGTGCGGGTGGCTGCACCCAGGTGTACGGACGTCTCCGCGGTGTGCCCCGCTGCCTTTGCGGGACCCTCTTGCCGAGAGCCTCCGGCAGACGTTGTTCTGGCTTTGCCACTCTCGCCGCCTCTTCCGCATGCCTGCTCCCAGGGACGCGTGCCAGGGTTCTNCCGCGGTGTGCCCCGCTGCCTTTGCGGGACCCTCTTGCCGAGAGCCTCCGGCAGACGTTGTTCTGGCTTTGCCACTCTCGCCGCCTCTTCCGCATGCCTGCTTCCAGGGACGCGTGCCAGGGTTCTGCACGCTGTGTTTCAGGTTTTGCCGTGCGGTTCTGCCAGCGTTTTGTCAGGATCTGATCACGGACGGAGTAATCTGAGCCCGAGGCACCAGCACCCACCAGGGCACGGAGCGTCGCACAAGGGCACGCTGAGCTGGCTGAACTTGGGAGGTGTCAAGGCATTTTCCTGGTCTGCATTCAGTTTACTGTAACGTATAATCTCAAAATTGTCTGAGTTAAACTAGAAGACGTGTTGTCTTGAACTTTTAAAATCTTTCTGCCTGTGAGCCTCCATCCCATGTAGCGGTTTGTGCTGCTGCGCTCCTTCCTGCCCCGAGGCGCTAAGGAGATGTAGGCGTTGGTGCCAGTGGTGGAGCAGAGTCCTGTGGGACTCCACCGGCCGCAGGAGCAGCGCGGTCGGGCAGGGAGGCTGCTCGGGCAGGAGGGCTGGGAGTGGGAACAGGTGGGAGGTCACAACCGGGATGCGACAGCGGGATTGCTTTGGCGCTGCTGGGCGGCTGGAGCACCTGCTGCCTTTCCTGCCCCCGCGTGCTCACCGCCTCTCCCTGGAGCCGTGCTCCCCCGAGGGGGCTCCCGGTGCCCGCACGGGCAGCTCCAGCAGCTGACGCTTGCTGGGTGCTGGTGGGCATTTAACAACAACTATAAAGTCGCAGATTTCCCCACGATGTGACTCGCCAGCACGTGGAGTGTTGCTATCAGAGCGCTTGGTCGCAGCCGTTAGAAATGGCAGGCAGAACTGCAGGGAGCACTACAGGCGAGAGCAACACGGTGCCAGGACAGCAGTGGGCGAGCGCCCAGCGCTGCTGGTGCTGCTGGTGCTGCTGGCGCGTTGCCCCTCGAGCACGACGGGCTGGGGGAAGCGGGGCAGCAGCGGGGTCCGCGTCTGTGTCAGGGGCTCTGCAGTCCCTCGTCCTGCGGAGCCGGGGTCTGCATGGGGCGGGCGGCTGCCGTCCCCGCGGTCGCTGCCCCGGCCCAGGGAGGAGCAAGCCCCAGCCCTGGGCCCTGCCTGGTGTTTTCTTAGACAGGTGGAAATGCTGGGGTCCTTCGGCAGTGTGAAATATCCCGGTTCGTGTCCAGACAGGCTGGAACAAAGTGTCTCATCTTGGTTTTCTGAATGGCAAATCAGCTTTTTTAATAGAAATAATGAGATTTCCCTCGTGGGAAAATTGGATTTGGGAAACACTGTTTGCCGTCAAAAGCTGTCGAGGTGGAAACTGCCCGGCCGGCCGCAGCGCTCAGGAGCGCCGCTGTGCCGCCCGCAGCCGTGGCGGTGGCTGACGGCGGGTGGCACGCTGGGGCGGGCAGCACCCAGGGGTTCCCCCCGGGGCTTTGTCAAAGGCTGCTTGTGAAAAAAGAAAATCAGCGTAATCTGTTTCAAGGTTTTTTTGTTGAATTTTCTATGCAATTTTGTAATCTGGGATTAGAACTCCAGCAAAGCAGATCTGCAGCTTTGGCAAAAGTCTGCTCTCTCCAGAACAGTTTTAACATTTTGGTTTCAAGAACTCCTGTGTTAAAGGAAAACGTCGCGGCTGTGCTTATTAGTAGGGCTGCCAGACTTTTCCGCATCTTACCCGTATTTTCAGTAGTTTGTAACAGCGGTACGCATCGCGCGTTCAGGCCGCCTTTGGGCTGAAGCGCTGGGTGCTGATTGCCTGCCTCCAGCTGAGGTCTGTCTGCACACGTAGAACCACGGAAGGGTCTGGGTTGGCAGGGACCTTTGCAGGTTGTCTAATAATCCGGTACGGCGCGTTTCAGAAGTGCCTGAGGTGGCTTGAATTTACTTCGAAGTAGAAACTTGAATTTACTCCTAAGTAGAAAACAAACTGGTGCCTTATTCTGGGGAGGGCTTTGCCATCATCCTTGCTTGATAGCCATGAAAATCCATGGAAGAGGACTGCACCGGTGTCGCAGGCGCTGTGAAACTCGCCGTGCCGCCTGGCCGGGCTGTGGGTGAGGGGCGCCCTTTGGGGACCATCCCCACCTTCTCCTGTGCCACCAGGAGTTGCCCGTGCCTCTGGTCCCAGCAGCTGGGATGCAGGCGTCTGTGGGGGGGCCAGGAGCAGAAGCAGGGGAGCACTGCCGGAGCATGGGCAGGGCTGGGGGGGTCTTGCTGCCAAGGCTGCGTGCCGGGAAGGGCAGTTGCTGACGGCAGGCAGGCTCTCAGCATTGCCAGCTGCGGAGGTCGCACCGCTGGGCTCCGCGCAGTTCCTGTGCTTTGCTGCACCTCGTGCGTTCCGGGGCTGGCGAGGCAGGGGGGTGCCGCCCCCCCGAGCCTCCAGCGAGGTGCCAGGACAGGGTGGGAGAGGAGTGCGTGGTGCCGGGGTATCACCCCTCCTGGGGAGAGGACCCCAGCACGGAGCACCCGTGCGGAGCTATGTCGATCCATCCTCCATAAGCTGAACGGTTCACGAGGACGTTTTGGCTGTGCCCGAGACCAGTCGGAGCTCCACGGGCATGTGTAGAGTGCTGTGCAGTTCCAGTCATGGGTGTCTGCTGCGAAACGAATGGGTGTTTCATACTTTAATCTCTGTGGTGCGAGATCCCGTGTGTGAAAGCGGATGGCATTCCCTTCCCTCTCAGGGGAGCTGAGGAAATAGGAGAATCTTGCTGGACATTGTTCAGAAAAGCCAATGGAGAAGACAGTAACTCTCTTCAGAGCAAGGCTTGAGCGGTGAGCAGTAAATAAATCCTGACGCCGCAAGTGAACAATCCAGATAAAACAAAATATTTAACGGCTGATTATCAGGCGGGCACTGTCCATCCTGATTCCTCAACAGGACAGGGTCCTTCGGCAAGTACCGAGCATGCACGCGGCGGTGCATCGGCGTGGGGCAAGCCAAGCAGCGTCGGCTCCAGCTTGACGTTCCCAGGATCAGTGCGTCCGATCCCCGCAGCCCTGCTCCAACCTGTGCTTTCTGGGCTTCGGTGTTTGGGCAGACGTTTCTGAGACAACCGCTTCGGGCTGAGTTTTCAAACCTGCATTTCCTTTGAAACAAAAGTAAAAAGAAAAAGGGAAAGCTGGAAGTGCACGTTCTGGGTTCGTCCTGGGGTTTGTGCCGTGAGGCGATGTGAGGGGGGCCCCTGCCCTAACCCAGCCGTGGCAACGCCAGCCCCGCTGCTGCCCACGGCTGCCGAGGGATGTGTCTGTGCGAGCCGCGCGTCGTATTGGGAGAGTGGGCAGCTGCTTGGCCAGAAATGCTGGGCGGTGACGGTATCCCTTCTCTTTGGCTTCCTGCCATTCAGAGATGCTCTGTGTTTCAGATGAGCCTCGTGGCTCTCTGCATCCTTTCGCAGCAGTTAGCGCAGACTCGGGTGCGCTCCCCAAGAACGGGTGCCCAGGACCTTCGCGCGAGTACGTGACTGCACCCGCGGCTGGTGCCCGGCCACCGCAGCCGATCGGGTGCCTCTGCCCAGGCGGGCTCCATGCCGGGGAGGGGTCCAGGGTGCTGGTGGCCCCAAGGAGCCTCTTCCCCCCGCATCAGAGCTTGCCACTCGCCCCTCCGTGCGTGGACCTGCCTGCTGCGAGGGGCTGCGGGGAGCACGCCCGCTCCCTGCAAACTGCGCTGGCCAGGAGAGTGCAGGGCAGATTTTGCAGGGGCGAGCGCGGCAGCCTCGCCTCCCCGCGCTGCCCGGGAACGGCTGCTTTGGCAAACTCGGTGACGGAGAAGTGTCAAAGCAGATCCCTTCACGTTTGTGTTGTGTTTTGATCTTGCAAAAACAGTTTTGAAAATGCCACGATATTCCAATTCAATAAAAATGTTTTGATAAGTTAAAAGCTGTTTTGTTTAAAGAAATACTTCATTTGCTTAGGCTTGTTTGCATCTTTAAGCTGCATAACTAACGCTGATACTACAGTCAGCGTTTAGCGTATTTGCGTGGTATTTAGTATGGCAATACCTCAGGAGTTGGAAAACGCAGTAGCATGGTGTTTCTGACTTTAAGACCCAACGTTTGTGTGCTGGAGTACCTGAGATGGGTTTTCCCTGCAGAGCCCTCACCCCAGAGCGGGGCTACTGGCTGGCTGGGGGGCTGTGCCGCTGCCGCTGCTGGAGCGCTGAGCCGGGGCCGTGGGTGCGGGGGTCAGGGGCTGACTGCGGAGGCACTGCCAGCCCAGGGCCGGGTGCGGGCAGGGGGCTGGGGCCGGGCTTTCCGCCCGCCTGTGGGTCCCATCCCATCTGTGCTGCGGGGCTGTGAGCTCCGGCAGCTGGCGGAGCGAGAGCATGGGAGGTCGCAAAGGCGGTGGTGCTGCCTTTCCTGCATTGCATGCGGCCGCGTGGATAATCACTGGGGGCTGGAGGAACAGAAAAGGAAGGAATTCGTAATGCCCCCTATTTAGAGGGGGGGCCTGGGAAGACAGCGCTCTGTCTGTGTGAGCCTGCTGCGTTTGCAGAGCCCTGCGGGCCGGGACAGCGAGCAGGAAGCCCTGGCTGCTTGTGTGGTGTTGGTGCACGCTTCTTTCAGCAAGCGCAAAAGGAAAATGGCGAGTAGTGGTGAAGGGCAATTCAGGCAGGGAGGCTGCCGCTCGCTGGCGTACGCTGGGTGAGAGTTGCCTTGGGAAGCTGGCCTCTCGCTGGGGGAACGCTGCTGCTGGACCAAGAGGATGTGTTGCCAGACTTTGTTTCAAGGAGGAAATACAATGAAAAAAGCCAAAACAGGCTCTCAGCTCTGCCCGCTCCAGCCCAAGGTAATTACACGAGTACAAACATAGCTCGTTGGCTTTTACGCGGGGCAAATCAGAGCGCAAATATCTCCCTTCGTTTTTGTAAGTATAAATGAAGCCAGGAGGCGATTTCCTCTGCAGGTTAATTACCTAAAACCAGAGGCTGCATGCTCAGAGGAATGCTGGCGCGGGAGGGGCCGGGGCGTGCGTGGCCAGGCGCTTTCCCAGCCGGCTGTGTTTCGGTAGCAGAGCATCACGATCAGCCTGTACGAAGCTGGGGCCGGGTAGCGAACTGGGTGCTGCTGTGAAGCCCCACCACGGGATGGGGCAGCGGCCGTTGCTCGTGCTGGGGGGCTTGTGTGGGAGCGCTGCGGGGGAGACCCCCGAGCCCACCGCCCGCCCCCGGCCAGGCAGGTGCCGTGGGGCTCCCACAGCCCCCTGTGAGCACGGTATGGTTCTCACCCTGCTCCTCGGTGTGTATTTTTCTCACGACGTTTTAACCAGCGTCTTTTTCAGAAAGCCGCTCTGGTTTGTGCTGGTTTAAGTATCCATCTCCCCAAGCCACGGTGCAGCCTGCAGGAGGTGCCCCCCCCCCCAAGCCCCGTGTTTCAGGGGGCTGCGGGGGATCACCCGGCTCGTTTTTCTCATGGCACAGCTATTAATAAGTTACAGAGCTGCAGTCGTGTTCCTGCGCTGCCGCGTTGAGTCATCCCGTGTATCACTCTCGGCTCCTCGTCTGTGATACAAATGCCTAATGAGCTGTCTTCGCAGCAGCCCCGCGTGTCGGAGTTCTTCCTCTAGGACTTATGCAGCATTTAATTCATTGCATTTCAAATGCATTCATTTTAGCCGGCAATGGAGGGAGCTGAGCAGCATCACGCGTAGTTCTCGCGCGTGGCCGCAGGCTTGGGGCCGTGCCAGCAGCAGGCGTGCAGGAGGCGTGCAGGAGGCGTGCAGGAGGCGTGCTGGAAGCGTGCTGCTGCCTGTTTCTGCCCAGTGCAGGGGACTTGCTGTGACACCCTGCTGTCGGTGCGTGGCAGCCGGTGGGGACAGTGCCAGTCCCCGNTGGCACAGCTATTAATAAGTTACAGAGCTGCAGTCGTGTTCCTGCGCTGCCGCGTTGAGTCATCCCGTGTATCACTCTCGGCTCCTCGTCTGTGATACAAATGCCTAATGAGCTGTCTTCGCAGCAGCCCCGCGTGTCGGAGTTCTTCCTCTAGGACTTATGCAGCATTTAATTCATTGCATTTCAAATGCATTCATTTTAGCCGGCAATGGAGGGAGCTGAGCAGCATCACGCGTAGTTCTCGCGCGTGGCCGCAGGCTTGGGGCCGTGCCAGCAGCAGGCGTGCAGGAGGCGTGCAGGAGGCGTGCAGGAGGCGTGCTGGAAGCGTGCTGCTGCCTGTTTCTGCCCAGTGCAGGGGACTTGCTGTGACACCCTGCTGTCGGTGCGTGGCAGCCGGTGGGGACAGTGCCAGTCCCCGTGTGTTCAGGTGTGTGTCGCTGGGACGCGTGTGTGCAGGAGAGACAGCAGGGACAGCAGAGGGGAGCAGAACAAAAAGGGAAACCAAACCAAATTCCTGGAAATCCTGTGTCCCTGCTGCACTCACCCGGTGTCACTAGGGCACGCGCTGCCGGTGTGGCACACGCCTCAGGCGAGCCTATGGCGAACTATTAGCAAGCCAGTGCTGGAGGCTGGGGGGCTCGCTGGCCGGGGCGGTGAGCGTCAGGCAGCCCCCCTGCGCACGGGGCTGCCTTCAGGCTCGGCTGGCAAACCCTGGCAAACGTCCGCACGTCCCCCGGCAAGGCTCTGGCACACCTCTGTGGAAACGCAGGACACAAAATGCTGTGTCAGCAGAAGTGAGGGAGCTGAGTGGCTGGAAAGGGTCGGTGTTCTCTGGCTCCTGCTGGAAACTCCAGCCGTCCCTCGGGAGCCACGCACTGGTGCGGGGAGCCCAGTGGTTTGTTACCTTTTAGAGGAGTTGGCATTTTTGTCTGCTCCAGACCATATGAAACAATTCTAAAATAAAGTGCTTTAAAAGTAAATAAAGGGTAATTACCCTATTTTTTTTCCTCAATTTCTGAGCTTTACAGGCGTGTTTATAAGGTGTACTCTGCAAGGCAGGAGCTGAAGAACTTCTTGATGTGGAAGACAAGCGAGAAACAGCACAAATCCAGAAGCAGAGCTTTTGAGGAAGAAATGTACATTGTGCCAGGAAATGCAGTGTCCCCGTGTTCACAGGCAGTGCTGCGCCGGGCCCTCGCTTTGAGCCCGGGTTTCACCTTGTGCCCGCTTTAGCAAGGCTTGTGGTGCTGGGAGATACCCAGCGCCCGAGGGACACGGCCCTCGCTTTAGCCCACCGCGCCTGAGCAGGGGTGGGATGGAAGAGGTGCTCTCCAGAGTCCTGCCAGCCGCAGCGGAGGGCTCTGCCTTCGCCTCATTGAGTTTCCTTTACATCATTTCCCGTTATTTTGTGAATGAGCCAGGCTACTGTGGTGACACAAGAGAGGTTTTTGACGCAGGGCGCAGAACTGCGGTACAGTGTGACGGTCCCTTGAGGCGAGTGGCCAAGCAGGGCGTGGGAATCGACGAGGGGTGAGTAATTTTAAAATCGTTAGCGGTACTGCAGGCTGAGATAATCGCACGCCAGTAGCAGGGCATGCACGAGAAGGCTAAAAGCACGGAGGACGTCTGGGTCTGTCCCTGCGAGGGGCAGGTGTCTGCGCAGTCACGTTTGCCCTGGGCTGCCTTCTGGAGGTGGGGGAGGATCAGCCGCTTCCAGCAGCAAGGTGCGGGGAGAGATGTGCCAGCGATCTGCCTTTGTGCAGCAAACCCCGCGGTCCCCGTTAGCCACACAAGTGCTCACCGGGTGACTTTGCGGCAATTGAACTCTAATACTGCAAACCACCGGCGTCCCTGTCCCTCCCCAGCCCAGGCCCGGGAGGAGCCGGGGCAGTCAATGCGCTCGGGCCCGGGGCGCCCATCCCGGCTGTGGTGCTTCAGGTGGGGATCTCTGCTCGTGGGGTCCAGCGCCTCGACCTGCCACAGATGTGGGTGCAGCCAGCACTGCCCGTCTGTAATCGGACACAGGCGGATGTTCTCGAGGTACGGGGTTTCCTTACAAAGTCTCTTTAGGACATGGGTACGTGCTGAGGGAAGGGCTCCCTGATAGCTTGCGTAATCACTCCTTCCTTCACAAAAGGCTTACGGTGTGCGTGAGAATACAAAAAAAAGTGCCGTGTTTGTGAATCAAAGCGTGAATCGCCTGGAGACAGTTGGTGTTTCATGGGTTTGCTTCCGCTTATGCTGCATGTCGTAGTTTTATGCTGCTCTCTATACCCAGTGCCCTGGATGATGTCGTTACTCTTCACTGTTGTCGTGCCCAGCGCTTCCCAGTGCAAAACCCTCGTCTGGGCAGCTCCAGCGGCCGAGCCCAGGGGAAGGGGAGATGGGCAGTGCTGCCTGCCCCACGCCAGGGCCCACCGCAGGTCGTGGCATGCCGGGGCGGTGGGTTTGGGACCTGGGTGCTGGCCTGGGAGCTCTCGGCTCCCTACCGCCGCTGCATGGCCCTTTGGTCCTGGCATGCGGGGACCAGCTCCCAGGAGGCGCGCGGAGCGCATGTGGACAGTGAGCCGGCAGGCGAGGGAGACGCTAGTGAGGCCTTTCTGGCAAGCGATGCTAGTGGTTAACTGACCGTCTTCTGCCACGTTAACCACAGATCGCGTCTTGGAGGAGAATAACCTGGGCCGGGCACCCTCCTCACCGGCCCTGCACCCCGGCACTGCTGGCGTGGCTCTGTATTGCCAGGGGCTCGCCGTGCAGGGCCCGGGGAAGCAGACGTGCCAGCACATACTATCGCATTATTATGCAGCAGGCAATATTTTTTCTAGCAGGTTAATGTTTGCACTCTTCCTCAAAAATCTAGCTGTGCCAATTTGGTAAATGGTTAATTGATCAAGAAAGCAATTAGTAAGTTAATATACTGACAGGACGGGCATTTTGTCCTGCTATAAACTCACGACTGTTCTGTTATCGCAGCCGCTCGGCTGACGCAGTCCCAGACTGAAGCCGAGGGTAGCTGGGGTTGGGGTACCTGAGCCAGGCTCTTGCTGCCAGCGCTGCTCTCCGGCGTGCCAAACACCCGCCTGTGGCTGCCCGGTGCCATGTGCTGGTGGGCGCTCTCATGGCCTCGCTGAGAGGTGCTCAGGGAAGAAACCACGGAGCAAAGTGGGCTCAGGGTCAGGAGACCTGCTGCTGGCTCTGGTGCAAGCGTGGCTGGGGCTGGGGCTGGGGCTCGGGCGTGAGGACCCTGACCTTCACCTCCCCTCGCACGCTGTCTTCTGTCCTACCGTGCCCTCCTTGCTGCCGTTACTTGCTGATTTAAGCATCCTCAGCCTCCTGAAAGCTCTAGTTTGCAGTTTTGCTGTCCACACCGCAGCACTGTGGTTGCCTTACTTCTTTCTGGAGGAAACCAGTTGATGTTCTGCCTCAGACAGCACTGGAGAGGATTTGGCTCCCATTAAAGGTCATTCCGACCCCTGTTTCCAGCCCCAGCTCTGTGGCCGCTTACAGAAAGGCCCGGTGGGCAGGATGTGCTGACGTGGTCCTTCCTCAGGAGCACCTTCCCAGCCCCGCACAGGCAGCAGGCGACGGATGCCCAGCACCGCTTCCAGCCCACCGCGTGGGTGCTGCGCACGGACCCCCGCCCGCCCCCATCTCTGCAAGGGCCGGCGTTTTCTCCCCAGCTCTGTTGCTTCCTCAGCACCTCCTGCTGAGGGCCGCTGCCAGCCCCGCTGCTGCAAGGCCTGCTGCCAGGTCCTGCTGCCGGCGGTCCCCAGCCACGGCCCCCCTTTCTGTGCGCTCCGGGGAGTGGGCGCAGGCCCCCGCAAGCTCTTGAGCGGGACGCGCCTCACCCTTTGAGAGCGGCGGAAGCGTTGCTCTCAGGCGTCAACCAGGGGCACGGCGCGGTGTGCGACTTACTGATACCGGTTCTGCTTTCTCTGGAAATCTCTTTAATTAAAATAATTGTTATTGTTCACTTTAATCTTGCCAGTTTAGACCTCATTACGGGGAGAAAAATTGCCTCCCAGAATGCACTGCTTTGCACGCGTATCGGTTGCGGCTTAAGGCTGGAGGAGAATGAGAGCAGCTACGTGAAACAGCTCGTTAGGCAGCCTGCCTCCAGCGCTGGGCTCTGCGGTTACTTACGGGGGGACGTAACCTCTGGAGAGCACCTGGCCCCCTCTGCGCGGCATCGGGCGCACCAGGGGAGGGCCTGGGGCAAGCGCAGGGTGGTGTCCTGTACCTTTTAAAATGCCCGGAGGTTAGAGGCGTGCAGCTGTAGTCATTGCGGTGTTCGAGGCCCTTTGACAAAGACTGGGCTGCAGTATTCCCTCCGTAGTGTGCCTCCCCGTGATGATTAACCTGGTCAGCGCTACAGCCCTAGAGCCCTACGCATTACAAGCGTCAGAGAACCAAACCAGCCCGTCCTCCTTGCAAAGCGAGCAGGCAGGCTGGGTGTCAGAAGGCGCTCCCCTGCGGCTGGGGGCTCCTTGCCGCCCCTAACTGGAGATGTTGCTCCTCACTGGCCTGAGAGGGCTTTGTGGCTGGCGGAGCACTTCGTGCACGCTGCCAGGGCGAGAGACCATGGTCCTGGCCCATGGTCCCGGCCTGTGGTGCTGGCCCGTGGTGCTGGCCCGTGGTGCTGGCCGGTGCAGCGGCTGGGCGGCCAGCAGAACCCCCAGGGAAACCTCTTGGTGAGGTTCTGAGTGTTTCTGTTTTCTTAGGTGCTTTGTTTCCAATTCAGCAAAACACTC
>VZSC01001661.1:2955-36774 GCA_013398225.1 Steatornis caripensis | reverse complement strand
AAAATACATCAGAGATTGGTTTCTTAATATACTCTGAAATTTCCATTTCTCTTCAGTATGTTATTTTATTCTAATAAATTAATATTATTATCATTCTTATGATTTTTAAAACTTTTCACAAAACTTTTATTTTAGAACAAAGGAAATATTTAAATTTATTCACTAGAAAAGATTTCATTATCTCTGCTTTCTTTTCTCTTTCTCTGCCTTGAAGCACTTAAGCTTTCATTTCTCTCCTGTCTGAAATAGAAGTCAGCTGAATTATTTCTAACTAAAAAGTTACTGATGCTTGGAATTATTTGATACAACTGGTTTGATATGATATGGGATAATTTTGTATCACACCTGGAGAAAAAAATTAAAATTAAGTAATAGTTACAAGTTCATTGACTATACTTAACAACTGCCCTTTTAATGCTGGTGATTTTACATATTCTAGCTTCTTCATGAGTTCATGTCCAGAAGATAGCCATTTTGAGTCCTTTAAAAATAAAGGCAGAGGGAATAAGTTACTTGTGTATTAGAACATATATAAGCATGTTTGATGATACCTTTTCCTGCAGGTTGTGATCCGCTACTGGAGAACACTTGATGAAGAATTCCCTGTTTTACAAAGACGGGTTAACCAGTAAGCATAAGGCTCAAACCATCTTGGAGAAATTGTGATCTTCAAAATGTATCATGTCATTGAATAAAATTTTTTCTAGTGGCTTCCTCCTGTTGGTTCAAGGTGCTATGATTCTTTAGGCTACTGTTATTAATTCACTGATGTTATTCTGACAGTGGAAATAAATCATAGCAGCACAAGCATTCCCAGCAAGTGCTGTGTTCCATACCGAATGCCATTTATGAAAGAGGTGCTTTCACTGCCTCGGGATACTCCAAAAACGTTACACCTTTGGTAGCACGTTTCAAAAGGTTCTGCATAAAACAAGTCAGGAAGAAATTTTAATCATAGAATGGTAGGGGTTGGAAGGGACCTCTAGAGATCATCTAGTCCAACCCCCCTGCTAAAGCAGGTTAGCCTAGAGCAGGTTGCACAGGAACGCGTCCAGGCGGGTTTTGAATATCTCCAGAGAAGGAGACTCCACAACCTCTCTGGGCAGCCTGTTCCAGTGCTCTGTCACCCTCACAGTAAAGAAGTTCCTCCTCATGTTCAGGTGGAACTTCCTGTGTTCCAGTTTGTGCCCATTGCCCCTTGTTCTGTCACTGGGCACCACTGAGAAGAGTCTAATATTCATGCTTTTTGTTTTGATTTTACAGAATGTTACTCTGCTATCCTCACCTTCCCTTAGGTGTTTCTTAAAGCACTTTGTTGGCTGTGATTTGTGTGACAACACCCAAACTAATGATTTAATGATTATTTTTGTCTCACTAGAATTCTTAGTACTCCAAAAGGGTAGTTTTGCCTGGACATTTTCTAACAGTGGCTTTAATGAGTGTTTGGATATTTTCTATATCAGATCATTTGCGTTATTTAAAATTCTTTGGATTCAGCTTCTGCTGAATGCATATTTTGCTATGTGCAAAATGGCGATCATGATTTGTTCAGGTTTGTGAAAGAGAAAAAAATTTAAGTAAATTCTGTAATGAATATAGCACAGTTTAGAAGCATTAAACTTTCACTTGGTAAGTTACATTTGTCAAGTTCATAGGTACTACCATCTCTTTTGTTTTGAAGGCCATTCTTTGTAGGACGACATTTTCTTTGTCTCAAAGAAATCTATTGCCTTTTACATTTTTCATCTTGCTTTTTGGATGGTCTGTTTATTGGTGATCTGCAGTTTTGCCAATATGTGCAGCAAATAAGATTCTCTTGTCATCCACTGTTGTTTCCAAAAAAACTGAGTAGGAATGTGTATGTGGCTTTATGTGATTTGTATATCTTGCTTGTCCTTAGCCTTAGGTAGACTGGTTGTATGTACTCTGGCCTCAAGACTTTTGAATTGAGCTCCCAACCTGTTCAGCAGAGGAGAAGGGAAGTCCTCTTTTGTGCCACCTATATAACGAATTACTCATCATATAAATCGGAGGCAGATGTGACTCAAGATGTCTTATATGTCATCCTTCTGCCCTATGAGTGTCACATTTGGATTAAAACGTCAGTGTTGCCCAGTATTGTGTAATTTGCCCTGCATCATATCTTCTGCAGGGAGCCCTTAGACTGCCTGAGCAGTTCTGGTAGCATGGATATATTCTGCAAGTGCTAGGTCCTGTGATCATTTCTAAATGGGCATTGCTGGAAATGGCAAAGGAACTGCTGAAGACCTTGTGACTGTTTAACTCTCTCCTTCCAGAGGCCTCTTGAGAACATGAGTGTCTTAAAAAGTCTTGAGATGTGAGAGTCCTTGATAGTCTTTAAAGTGCAGCTAACTCTTCTCCCACTTCTTGAACATGCAAAAAATCCCAGCTGCCACAGGACCTCTAGAAGAGGCTGGCAGAAACATACGCTGGCTGAAAGCAGGTGTGTAATCTGGATTAGAATTGTTAAAATCTTCTTGTAAACATCATTAGCCTATTCTTAGTGATTAGTCTTATCTGGATGATTACTACGGAGTTCTGACACTTTTAGGAAACCTAAAACTGGCTATGCTGTCTTAATAACATTCTCAAAAGGAACAATCTGTAATGAAGTACGTGCATGTATTAGAATAATTTTAAGGTGGTGTTTATCATAGTTATGAATAGGAAGATCTCAGCAAAAAATATTGCAATACATGATTTGCATCCTTACAACTCAGCAGCCTCAATGTAACGTTTTTGTGTGTCGAGCACTAGAAGAATGCAAGTTCATATTATGAATTTTAAGGAACTAGAAAGAATGCAACTTCTGAGCTATCCTGAAATTCTCCTTAAACTGTAAAGAGACTTTCTAACATTCCTAAATTGTTTTCTTAAAATACATTCTCACAGTAATGCTGTGGTTAAATGGTACAAATTTGCTGAAATACTTAACGTAGAACATGATCATCTGCCATGGTTATTCAGCTGTTTTAATATTTGCCCAGGAAAGCCTTTGTACATGTGGACATGTTTACTAAATGAGAACCAGAGAAAAGATGCTTTATACAATTGGGGTTTTGTTTATCATTGTGAGAAGGCTGTTTCAGGTGCATCAGAGAAACTACCTATGCACCTATGGTTGCAGGCAGGGCTCTGGACACCCAGCTGCACCTAAAGTGGTTTGCATGAGAGTGATGTATACAAGAATTGAAAAGAGAAAATGTAGTCTAATTCCAGCCTGCCATAGGGATGAGGCCAAAATCTAATCTGATTTTGCACTAACAAGAGATTGCAGAATGTCTTAGTAGAATTTGGCTAGGTAGTTCACAGATCTTCCATGCACTTTGCAGGGGATCCACCAGTAATTCCTGCAGGATGAATATGAAGTGCATGCTTTCCACTAAGCAGAAGAAGAGGCTTAATGTGGAACCTAATTATCTCCTCCAGCTGTGACGAAGCAGCCAGTTAGAAGCAGCTGCTTTGAGAGACAGTGTGGGCAGCAGGTGTATTAGTTGTGTGATACAGGTGAGAGAAGCTTCAAAAAGAGGAAATATCCAGAGGAAAAATAGCTGTGCAGCAATGGATGGGAATAGCATGGGCAAACAGCAAAGGAAGGAAAAAATAATCCTTGCTTATTGAACAAGAACAGAGAGGAGAGTCCAGGATTTCTTCTGGAAAGGTTCATTTCTTCTCTCTTACATGGGAGGGAAAGTGAGAACTGCAGAGCTGAGGGCCCAAGGATTCCTGTGTCTAAGATTGGAGGCAGACACTGTGCAGTGCATATGCCTCCTCTGGTCTTTGGATTATGATTTTAAATGCCACTTTTTTGCCTCTGCTTTCAGGTTCACCCTGCTCTGGATGGGAAGACAGGTGATCAACTCACATCTACACCAGGTCTAGCAGTTCTCATACCAAGGATTCTGTTGTGCTTGATGCTTTATGCCTTCTCAGTGATGTAAATACAGAGTACACAGAGAAGAACTTTGTAAGGGTAAGTGATTTTGAGAAGGTGGGTCAGCCAATAGGACTTCAACAAACACTTCCATTTGACAGTTGTGTGGGGAGGTTACTGAACTATAGGCAGTTAATCTGACTCAAATCCTGACATCTTGGAGAGCTGAGGAGAAGCTACTAAACTTGTGATTTTGCAGACTTTGTCTATTCACCCCAGCAACTAGGAAGCATTTGATGCATACTTCCTGCAGTTTCTGTTTCCCTGTGACATTGACTCTTCTGGAAGGTTTTGCTAGGCATGGTCTTTATGCTGTTGAAAGTTCTTCTTTCTTGAAAAACCAATCTGTTACTTATTCAAAACAAGATCTTGCTAATTTGCAAGGCTGCAGGTACAATATCATAGGGAGCAAGACTGACAGCAAAGCTATGCAGACTATAACATCATAAAGTCATCGCACTTTTTTTAAAGACTGGGGCAAAAAAGAAGACAGTTCCCTTTCATTTTTCCTCCCAAACCTGCTGGTGGCTGGGAATGCAGTTTGTACTGAGTATGCTTTCTGAAAGAATAGATGTGCTTGATTCATCCTCCGCTTTGGAAGAAGTGGTATCAATTCCTATGATCTCAGTGAAGAGGATGAAGGGGAAGGTATCTAATGCATAGAAAAGATGTGTAAGGAACTACCATGCTAAAAGATTGGGTTTATGTTTATAGCCTGCTCAGCATTATGCCACTTGCTTTAATGGTATATTAAGTGCCTATTAAGTGTCTTAGTTTAATGTCATATACACCATGTTTATAACATATGTTTGGATTTTCACGTGTTATCTCTGCAGTACACAATAAGTATGTGTAATCATCTAATCATTTCTACGTAAATGATAAATCACAAGATGAATGGCTTTAATAGTTTGAAAGAAAATGAAAAATACGTGACTTATAAAAGGAGATATTTCTGCAGGAGATTATGGAGAGGCATAATACAAAGTTTTCTTATTTCTGGGTATGAGGTTTCTGAACAGCCCCTTCTACAATAACTAGATTTTCATGTTCATTCAGGGCACTGTAATATGCTGGTACCTTACCTGCAATTACATTTCTTTGCCTTTTGTATTAGCAAGAGTGAGGGGATGCAGTTTTGAAGAAGGATCTTAAAGGGCTGACAGATTCGTATGTATTACCTTTGCCATCATAGACATGTTCTTTATAGCTCTGAAGTATCACTAGCTGAATGTGAGCAGACGGTTCAGCCTCTGGAGGACCCCATTGCCTTCACAAGTAATCAGCTTGGGCACAGCAATATGACCCTAAAGTGAACTTCTGAGCACAGGCATGGAAATATCACCGTCTTTATCACATTGCTGTGGTTCTAGGTGATGACTGTGAGAATGAGAAAAGCCAAAGTAAATTAAAGCAATCTAAGCAACCACACCAGCAAAGTTTCCCCTTATTTAACACACTATTCTTGCACTGTATTTATCAATTCTTTTTCACTCTTCATGTCTAACTAAACCTAAACTGAAAGATCAGAGAGGGAAAAAAAAGGAAGAGGAGGAATCAAGTAAGTTTTATCTCACTGAAAGGAATGACAGAGCTCCCATTTACTTCAATGGATGCATATCCTTTTGTGCTTTACTTTGAATCAGGAGTGTGCTTTTGAAGCAAATTTGATCGTCACCACTTACTGTCCTTTGTTTCGCATCATGAAGTGATCAGAGACACAAACTGAGTTCCTTTTGAATTAGACTGAAGGACACATTCAAGAAGTACACCTAATAACCTTCAACCTCAAACGAATGTTCAGACCATGGGATGAGAGAAAGGCTGATCTGAAATAAAAATGCTGTAAAATGGATGTAATGTGGATACGAAGTTCTGTGCAGGACTGTTTCATTTTGTAAGTCTTCTGCTGCTAGGTCACATTATTTGCAAATATAGGCATGACTAGTGAATCCAGGACTGATCTATGTATTCTTTGTTTTGAAAGGCACTGTGCTCTTTGGTGCTTTAATAGCTTCCTTAAAAAATGTTGACTGTTGTGACACCTTACAGAAATGGGAAGCAATTCAGTTGAGATTTAATATGAAATTGAAATTACGAAAAGGAAAGAAATATCTGCAATTAATTTGAGACTATGATTCATCTGAGTTTAAAAATACTGTGGATTATAATTTAGAGGGCTCTTGTATGTATGGAATTGTTATTGCCAAGTACTGTCAATATGCTCGACTGGTTTAAAACATAAGTGTGTTAAAGAAGGCTACATCTTTAGGATGTATGTCTGCAGAACCACCTTATCATGAATTAAATGCTCTGCTTAAATAGCTAGGCTGTATTTGCATTCTTTCTAATACTGCAACCATATCTTGTGCAGCTTCATTATTTAGTTTTTGAGGGGTTTTCTAAATGAAAATTTGAAAGGAGAAATTGGACAGCGTTTTTGTGACAGGGAACAGGAACAGATACATGGTGAGTTTGAGTATTATATTAACTTTGTGCAGTCTTACAGCACATGACTTTTTAATTGTGACCACTTAAAAAATATATTAGTCATCTGAGCTCATTAGAGACAACGTAAAAATCAAGGGCATAAAAAGGCATGTCGCATAGCATGTGTTTGCTCATTAGATATGACAGTAACTCTGGAGGGGAAATTAATATTGATATGTATATTCAAACAGAAATGCACTGGAGAGGAAGAGAGGCTGAGCACTGTTCTGCGGTGTATGTGAAAGCAAGAGCAGTCAGTATACATATTAAGCATTACACAAATTTCTCCATTCAGTTTTCTGGCTCTATTTGTGTGGTAAACAGATCTATGTCACTGTTGCTATTTCTGTACTGTTCGTTCTCTCTGGTAGCAAGCCAGCAGTTCTTGTTTGTTGGGAGTAGGGCAGCGGGCTGTTGTGCAGAGTGTATACTTTTTTATTGTTTAGTTTTTAACTCGGTGAGTATAGGGCTGTACCAAGATGTATGTTTAAGTTACAGTTCAGAAGTATTTGCAGATATTTTGACAAGCAGAAGTTTGTCTTTTACCACTGTAATTGGGTAGAGCTCCTGTTAATTTATTTTTTAAATGTAAAAAACCCCAATATTCAATAGTTGGTAGTTAAATGATTAATAACATGAAATGTATTGTAAATCAGTGATGTGATGTTAATCTTGTCTTGCTACTGCCTGTAAGAAGTGCCTCTTCTCATGGGGATTCTCCAGTAGGACAGTAAATGGGACACAGTGTACTGATACGGTTTCCTATCATTCTCCTCAGTTTCTTTCATTTGTTGCTACTTCTCTCTTTCTGAAACTTGGATCAGATGTAAGGAACTCCCACTACAAAAGTTCCCACAGTAACATCACTGAGGAATTGTGAACAAACTGCATGCAATCAGAGGACCCCTAGTTCAGAGGCAGCTGTGCTGACTGGTGCGTTTGCTGGCTTAGCTTAAGGTCGCTGGGAATTTATGACCTTCTGCTGGCTCTGCCACAGAAAAGCTCTTATGTATGTGGTATCTCCAGCAGAAGGGCCTGTTGCTTTAGCTATGCTACAATCACTGTTAGGGTTTGAAAATTGATTAATGCATGAAGTGTTTAGGATTTTAAGTGCCTTGAAGTAAGGAAGACTTTTTTTTTTCTTTGTGTTTATATAGCATTCTTTGGTACCACGGGGGACCTGGCTTCTGTGCTTTGCAGTGATATTCCTAACACATAGTGGTTACATGCAAAAAATACTATTTTAGTAGTGAATAGAAACATAACCTTCTGACCTGTCAGATGATGGCCTGTGACCCAAAAGGTCAGGACAGTTGATCAGAGCCACTACCATTGAAGCACCAGTTTCCCGAGTATGAGGAGCTAAATAAAAACTTACAAATATCTTTATTCTCTTGGCATAGCCCAAAATTATTTGCCAACAGGTTTGTCTTCATTTTTGCCTTTCAGATTTGTTCCAAAGGACTGTAGAGAAATCCAGTACTTTCTCTAATGTTTATTCTTGCATTCTGCCTGTTGTTGGGTTATTGGATTGTTTTGGTTTTATCCTTTATTAATATCAGAAGCTGTATTCTTTGCCAGTCACTAGCAAGCGGAGAGCCTTATTTATGTTAAGCATAGATAAGGTTATTTGAATGTTGAAATGAAATCTGATTTATGTTAATCTGCTGTTTGAACCTCTGAATGTTACAACCAGGACATTTTTCTTGTGTTCAAGGCAAGAAAGTGTAAATTAAGTGATCAGCTGAAAATTTCTATAGTGCATGTGAGATACTTTAGCAGCATAAACAACTCTTGTTACCTGTTCTATCCTCTTTCTAGCAGATTTGAATTGGCATGCCTAGTCTTAATAGTAAAAACCATGTGTCATAGCCACAGTCCAATTCAACAGGTTCCTAGTTTTATGTAACTTATGCTGCTGGAATACTAATCGAGTATATATCCTTTGTGATCGGAGGGGTATAGATTGCTGAGCTGCCTCAAAATTAGTTTCACAGAAACAGCAGGTGTTCTTGGCTTCTGTCGTTCTTGTGGGTTGCAATACTGACTCATTGCAATAACTGACTTATCAGAGAGGTCTCAAATTTACCTTTAATAACACAATTGAATACTGCAGTGTTTTTAGGTTTTGTTGTTTTGGGGGGATTTTTTAAACCAGAGATTACTTTTGTGGCTTATGGGTAAAGTCATGTGATACTGTTCAAATTCATGAACTATGTGAAATTATCCTGTAAGCTCAGAAATACCAGCAGGGTCCTTACTAGCTCTATTAGAGTACAGGCTGTACCTTTTGTACATTTAGAGAGAGAAAATTATTCAGGGTTACCCTTTCTTCCTGTTCAGGTGTTTTTATGAACAGCTCTAATGATCCAACTTACACATCTATCAGTAGTCTAATAAACTGGAGGAGTTGAAACTTTGCAAAACAGACTCTGATATCCTTTTAACAGAATGGAGGGAAATTAAGGTAAATTTTGTTGTTGCTTATACCAGAGTAGTTTCCTGTTTTGAGGATTGCCATTGCTGGCTTACAGCCTTAGTATTTGCAGAAGAAAAGACAGGTAGTTCTGTCATTCTCGAAAGAAGCCTGGGAACTATGGGTCACTGTGTTCAGTTGCTGGCAGCCAGAGAAACTATTGCTCAGCTGTGGAGAGCTGGCTCAGGTGTGAATAGAGAGAAAGGTGTAGGGCCTTTCAGATGTCATAGATTATTGTATTGCGTCGTTCAGCATCCCAATGTGTAACAGATCTGCAGAAATTTCTTGCTATAAAGTAGCTAAAGCCTGTGAAAGCAATCAGAATCAAGAATTATCATGGCAAAAAGGGAGCTCCGATACAGAAAAAATATGTGCGCGTGTGTACATATAAGTACATACAAGTGAGCATGTGTGCTCTAGTTATCTCAAAAATAGGCTATATATGTGGTATCTGTTGGCTGAGGTATAACTGCAAGGACTATTTATTTATTGTATTGGTTGCCGGTGTAGAGAGGCCTATGTAGCATTGCCAAAAGTTATTTCAAAGTGAATAGTATGCACTCTACTTGAATACTAGTGATCACTCCTTTGCTAGTGTTTAACTTCTCCAGATAAGCCTGGAATTAACAGAATTGTAGAAACTTTTTTTTCAGACAACTTGAATTCAGAAGCAAATACTAGTATACAGGTATTGATGTGGACAACAAGGAAGACACTATTTTAGCAGTGAAAATAGGATGCAATTTCCACTTTTGCTAATGAATGAGACCATGAACGTGACTTTCTCCTTCCAGCAGGAGATATAAACCATTTTGGATAGTGCTCTTAAAATAAACACAAGACTCTGCAACATTTTATGGACGTAGTCAAAATTAAGGAGGCGTATGTGATGCATATCAATCCATCAGCATCTAGCTGTGATATGATTGTGTGCATTTGACAACAATCTTCCATACTGGGTTGCACTAATGAAGAAAATGCAACGATTTGAAGCCCCACAGCAGAGATAAATTTGTGCTGTATGAATGTTACACCAGTTATCCAGTTTGTGCTGAGAATTTAAGTGTGAAACTGTGCACTTTCAGAAAATAATGCATATAGAAAAAATTCTAACAAGGGAGATGAATTGTTTTTACTTGCTGTGTTGAAATTTTCTAATGTTAAGAGTTCATAAATGCAAATCGAGCTCTGTATTTTTCATTTGATGCCAATGCATGCTTATTATTTAATAGAATTTTCTTTATAGACGGTGTATATTTTATTACTGGAGAGTGAGAACATATACTGCATTTTGCAGTTCAAGCATCACAGATGCTTAATTTTAGAATAAGCAAGTAAATCCAGAAGTAAATATGGTCATACTATTTTTGTTGTACAGTACCTTATTAAACCATTTTTTCATAACCCTGAAAAATGGTTTATGAGTTGGTAAATTGGTGTGTGGTAACCAGCGCTATTCATGTCAAAAGAAACTACAACAAATGAAAAGGAAAACATATGCTAACGTGCTGTAGGTCAAAGCAGCCTAAGGTTGCCTTAAGTTCTCATGTGACCCACAGAGGCATTCAGACTGCACTGTAGTATATGGATCTATGATAGCTTTCCACTTTGTTTCAGTCAAGGATAGCTCTCAAGAAATAAAGCACCTACAACATAATAACATAATAACTTGTAATGGCATTCTGCCTGGGGATTTACCTCAGCTCTCACTTATTCAGCTTGAGAAATGTGTACTGGCTGTATGTGTTTATATAACGTGCTTTGTAAAAGAAAATCTCTAAAGTGGAATTATCAAAGTATAAGTAGACTGCTGCTGTGTTGGAAACAATTTTCTGGACGCTGCTCTGTACCAGCGGAGAGCCATCATGAAGATTAAAGCAGAGTGTTTTGTCTCCAAGATGTACGTCAAAGCAGAAGCTGCCCTATTGAAAATATGTCTAAAATACCCCTTAAAGCTGGATTTTTGAAAGCATTTGACCTCAGCTTAATGCTAATGCTATTTAAGTTCATGCAAACAGGACCAGGCCACCAGTGAACTCTTCGGAAGGGTTGTTTGCTTCCACGTCCCTAGCTTCTAGCATTGTGCTACAGAGAGATGTCTTAAGAGGTGTGTTAGGCAGCTGCTAGTTCTGATATATCGTGAGTTCTTTTTAGAACTTTAGTTATAGATAATTATAATTCACTCTGAACTTTGCTGTTGTTTGTAAACCATTTAAGCTGTACTCTAGCAGTTTGTGCCATTTCTGACCTAATATAGTGAATTACAACCTTTCTTTAGTTAGAAAGGTTAGTCTGTTTCACGGAATTTTATGTATACGAGGGTTTAACCAGATTTTTTCACTAACTGGGGGGAAGAAAAACTACCCCAATACAAACTTCCAGAAACTTTTTTTTTTCATTTGAATCTCCTGTAACCACTGTGTAAACTTCTTCCTCTTTCATCATGCAAGTTGAAAGAGCAATATTTCATTCTTAAGAGGAGAGAACAATAAGCATAGTTTCTAAAACCTTATGACAGTCTGCAAATCTTACAAGTGAACGACTGAATACTTCTTGAAGGCCAGCTCTGACTCTGGCCTAACCTCTCATGTTTTTCATGGTCCTGTAATGGGTTCCTTGTTAATGATGTGGAGTCCAGCTCTTACTGTTTTTCTGACACAGTTCATATATTGTGGCTTCTTTTTGTTTCAGCTACTTTAACTAATCAGCTACCAGAATCAAATAAAGTAGTGCTAAACAAGAAAATACTTTTGGAATTTCAGTGGAAAAACTCGCTGGTTTTCTTTCTCTGTTGGCCCAGGTACCGTTTTTAAAATGGTCAAAGCCTTACGGAGAGTTTTATGGAAATTTCCTTGTATAAGGACTAGTTTCTTGTCTCTGTCTGTCAGTTTTACTAAATTAGACTTTTAAATTTACAATATTGCCATTTATCTTTAATATGTAAGATAGTGTGCTTTGTGAAGGACAAAGCTACAGCTTTTAATTACATAGTATTTGTTTAATTTCCTAGTAATCACTACAGCAAATTCTAATGGATCATATCATATTTACTTTAATTTTTTACCTTATTTGCTATGTTTGAGTTAGAAATGCATTATATACCCTTTTGCACTGTCATTCTGGAGTTCTCAACCATGTGGTGATTTTGGTAGGATTTTTGAATAACTAGCATTGTCTTTTAAGGAAAATAGACTTGTATTATGTTCTGAAACATTATCGTCACTTATTAGGAAATATGTAAAATAATGACAAGAAATAAAGTTCTTTGGCAGGGCCCTGTTGCGCAACTGTTAGAAGCGTGGGCAAATGCGGTAAGGTGAAATGAGGACCTGCTATGATCGAGTATGTGATAACTCAGTGCAAAGGGCAGAGTCTAGGAGCCAGTTTATGAAATTCACAGTCAGTCACTGAGTATGTTTAAAATAATTTAAGGTAAAGGCATAAAACTCTAAAATTAAAACAAACAAACAAGAAAAACCAACAGACAAACCACCCAGACAGTGAGTGAGTGTCCTGGTTTGAGTTAGGATAGAACCAATTTTCTTTTTTAGTAATTTTACTTTTTGGTTAAGTCTCTTCTACGTGACTGCACTTTCTGAAATTAACAGCATGTTTTTCAGACAGCGTCTGCTTCTAGGAGTGATAATGCTCGATATTTATAGTTATTGCTGGAGTAGTAGTAGGAATGGTATGCAGAAAGGCTCTTGCCTATGCTTATTCCCGTGGAAACTACGGTCACTGCTTGGTTCTGCTAAACTTCTTATGTGCTGTGAGTGAAAGAGTGTGTAAAAATATCTCAGCTGCAGGGGGCAGTGGGTTGGATGGGTGACCAAAACCTGACCAAACAGTATTCCATCATACTCAGTATCAAGCTGACAGATCACGAGTGTCAAGCTCCCCTCTTCTATGGGCGATGTCCGAGGAGGGCTCTGTCCATTTCTTCTGCCTTTGATCCTGATCTGTGCATTCCTGAATCCAGTTCCCGTCTGCTGCTGAGTCTAGTCTGGAGCTTCCCCAGGGCCTGTGTTGCAGCATCCAGGGTGACTTGATCGTCATCAGGGAAGCTGGATGTTGGTTTTGTATGTATTTGTATATATTTCATTATTTCCCATTGATATTACTATATATTTTTAAATTGTTATTTTTTCATTATAGCTGTCTTAATTTTTCCAACCCATAAGTGTCTCTCGCTTTTCTCTTTCCCTTCTGGGAAGGGAAAGAGTTAATAGAGAGCATCTGTCATCCATTTAATAGCTGGCCCAGCCTTAAACTGTGACAGTGAGGATTTTTCATTATCTACTGTCAGATCTTGCTACAGGAAAGCTTTGAAAACTTTCATATAGATTGGATTGTTATAGTCTCATTAAAGGTACCATGAATGGTGCACTTCAAGGAGAGCTTCAGATTGGTGCTGCCTTAGCTGCTTGTGGAGTGCCATGACGAAGTTCAAAATTGAGCTCCAGGAGAGTGCATGGCGCAAACTGTGAGTAGTAAAGATTTATGCAGTCCAGAAAACACCCTCAACCTACACAGCAGAGCTTGCGGGTTGTGTTTCCCTAATAAATTTAGGAAGAATACTGTATAATTTTACATACTTGTAGAGAACTTAACACTCTTCTTATTGTGACTCTTCAGCTGCGGTACAGAAGAGACTGACAAGTGTAGGGAGCTGTACTTCAAAAAACGCATTATCAGAGGCAGTAATATGAAAGTGTGGAACGAACAAACTTTTGCTGAAACTCAGCAAAGTTCATAGTACTGTGTGGTGAGTACTGAATAGAACATTGCCGATAGAAAAATACTGGAGGTTAGTTTAGCAGTGCTCTACAACTTAAGTACTGTGAAATGAGACAAAATAACAAGACACAAAACATTTTTCAAAGAGGATATTGGTACAGTCCTCATGCAATAGCATAATCAAGATTGTGACTAAATACAGCTGAGAAGCATATTGCTTAAAGACAAACCTTTTAGCCCAGTTGTATAAATGGCGCCATAGAGCCAAGTCCAGGGCTATACATTGAATTGTTTTAAATACCTCTTTCCCCTCTGATTGCATACATACAACAATGGCCAAGCTTATGGTTGAGACAGATATGACTAATTAAATTGGTGTTAAAAATAAAATGGTGGCTATTTAGGCCTGATATCTAGAGTTGCAGGTGCTTTACACTGATCATAGATAAAAGTTGTTTGAATAAATGTCTTTAGGATTACTGTAAAATATGTGAAGAAATGTAGGAAAAAATAATTAAGAAGCTTACTTTGATCATAGAGGTAAATTTGGTGAAGGAAAAAATTCCTTCAGAGAGCAAAGCGGAACAGGACCATCATTTTCAAATTAATGTAGTGGTTTTGCAATATTAATCTGACTTTCATGAGATTTTGTGAGAACTTTACTAGAAGATGCTTCCATTAATCAGCAATCATGCACATCAAGTCAACGTTTGTGAACTATGAGACGGGGAGGTCTGAAAATGGGATGTGTCAGTTTGCTTTCTAAAGACTCTATCAAATTAGACCAAAAGTTGTAATTAGCACAGATAAGAGGGCATCATTTTTAAAGAAGACATTAAAAGGGAACCAGGGTACCTAGCATGGCACTGGCTGACATTATCAGAAGAACCAGCAATTTTTAGAAATATAAATATGTAAACATCAAGAAAACAAATCAATATGACGTCCAGGGAATTGACATCTCTTCAAGAAAATGATTTACTGATGACCCAGTGGTAATTAGTGAATGTAAACTACAATGGTACTCTGAGAAGCTGCACTTCCCAGAATATATTCCCAACATAACCTAGAGAAGAGTAAGTAACACTTAGTCCAAACCATAGGAAGAAGGGAAAGTTCTCCTGGTGATGAGAAATTTCTCAGAAAGGTCTTAGGCGATCCAGAGTCATGTAGTTCATCAATCTTAGGGTATATCAGGATAAAGCAAAAAAGTCATAGACCATTAAAAAGTGATTTGTTTGGTAATGACCGCTTGGAGAAAGTAAATTCTATTTGGAAAGTAGGAAAGATGTTTTTTGTTCTTAACTTCTATTTTATCTTATGAAGTTATCTTGAAAATTTACAGGGCTTAGGATCTGATACTTGTTTGATATCACAGAGCTTGTTTTGGGATTTGGCAAGGTAAAATCCCAGTTTTAAGAATTTACCTTGTAAATCAGTATGGAACTGTTACCATTTCAATACAGTATTGCAGCAATGGGAAATAGCGATCTAAAAGTCCCCTCTAACACTGTTAGGAAAAAAGAGATTAATTCAGATTTCTGACTAACAGAAGAACATTTCAGAAGCCGTTACAGATTACTTAGGAGGAAATGGCTGTGTCTGATTACTTAGGATCAAAAATTAATTATGTTAATTTGAAAATACTATTAATTAAATTGCATTCCAGTTTCTGAAATTCAAGATATTCTGAGTTGGAGAAATTGAAGTGATTATAGAAGCAACTTTAAAAGTTCTAAATAATTGTAACTTTCCAAAGCATGAAGTAGAAAGGGGAAGGCTACTTGCTTTTACTTGTTGGCAAAATGATTCTTGCAAGTTGAGACTTAATAATAGCAAGCAAGAACAGCTACCTTCTTTCTTAGTACCTATCCTCAATTCTTATTAGAATCAGATTGTTTTTAAATGAAAATCATGCTCTTGGATCTTAATAGCTATCTCTTTATATTTAGCTGAGAGATAGGAATATGGCTCAGGAATAACTAAACTAGTGTTTGCTGTTAGTGTCTGTTCATTTACTGAGAACAGTCTGCTTCAAGTCTGTGTTCTGTATGCCCTTTTTAAATCTTTCATTATTTCTGAGTGGGCATTGTATTTTGAAAAACTTGTTTCATTTAATGTTCTGATTTAGAAAACTCAAGGTACTTCTATGAAATAAAAGATGATTCTGGTGGCAGATACAATAAATGAAACGGCAGTTGTTGAAATAACAAAGCTAGTTTAGTCATTTGGAATTGTTAATGCGATATGTGCCTTAGCCGCTCACATGCAGCTCCAAAGGGATAATGCATAGTAAGTGCCGTAAATTATTTGAGTTGTAGAGGACAGCAGCTATTGTAGTAATAATCTAGACTTCACAACTTCAGGCTCCTGCCACAGACACTGTGGCTGATCTCATAAAAGTGTGTGATGATAGAATGGCTAATGTAGTTGTTTTAGTTTTAGATGATTATTACAATGGTGATTAAAATTACTTGTATTAAAGTAACTACTAAATTTGATTATTTCAATATTGATTTAAAAAGACTTATATTGCACTCCATATGGACTGAATTTCAAGACACTGAAGTTTTAAATGCTCAACTGAAGGTTTATTTGCTGTGAAGAATGAGATTACTTGGTAGAAACAGCGCTTTTGAAATCAAATCTCTGTCTCTGGAGGAAACAGGGCTAATGTTGGTTTAACCTTTATTTTTTCCCTCCCTGATTGTGAGCTAAAAGGTGTCTGGCATAGCTTGTGTGCCAGTTACACCAGCTGCAGTAACTGAAAGGCTCGTGCCTTGAGGACCACTTTGCAAGCTTGCACTTTATATTCAGTATGAAACTTGCAGTATGCAACTTTGAGTGCAATCGGAGCTTGATATGAATGAAGGGACACCAAATAAAAGGTTTGAGAATAAAAAACTTAAGCTATAGAATTATTTTTTCTAAGTAGTTTGCATTAGGTGTTAATTATGTAATTGATTATATGTTACTCCTTTAATCTGTTTTACTTATCTGTTTCTTTCATCTTGTTGGAATTGACTCTGAAATTCATGCGCAAAAATACAGCTGTGTCTAATTCTCTGCTGATTTCTTGGAATTAATGTTGTTCTTGTTCTTGCATCTTTTTTGCAAATAGACTTAAAGCAACCTACTACACTGAGAGGATGAACAATTATCCCACACTTATGAGTTCCCAAGTTTCATGTCAGTAAGTGGCAGCTCATTCTTAAAGTGCGGTTTCATGTTAATGTTGAGAAGAGGGAGAAAGTGGGGAAGTGTGGTTTTTCCCTCCTGCTGTCCCAAAGTCATTTGTTTCTTCTGTGATTCTAATCCAGTTGTGATAGTAAATGGCTAATTACACAGATGCTTTATTTTCATATGAAATACTTTGTAAGCAACCAGGTTGAAATGGATGCAGTGTAGAAATAGTGAGCAGAGTATTTACAGGAAAGAGCAATCACAATGGATATGAAAATCTTGGAACATAATACAGGATTGAATTGCTTATCTTTATTTAAGAATTGCAGATAGCTAATTGAGCATAAAGACATGATTCTAAAGTGTGGGTGATAACTTAAAAAGTACTGATTCCACTTCTTGAGAATAACTCAGTCTCCCTGAACTGTTTGAGAAGAAACCTCCACGTGTACTATTTTGAGTGGCTGGATAAAATAAAATAATGTTTGCTTTATGAATTAGCATATTGCTTCTCAGAAGAAAAAAATGTCCTATTATATAACTTTCTTTCCTCTGAATTTTTTAGTGTTTCTGCAGCTTTCCTGTCTGCAAGGAAGAAAACAGATATAATCAGATCTACCTGTTATATGCACTCTGCCTTGAGCCCTGCCCTTTGCAGAAATTTCGCAGTTCAGAGTGTTTCTGGGTTGTGGTGTAAAGTCCTGCAGTTTTCTGTCACAGTCAGAGGTGTGTCATTTGTCTAGCAGCTTCAGTCATTAGGTCAAACAATTTTTATAAACTGTTTATAATTTATGTCATGCACCTAAGCAAGCAGCTAGTAGATACTTGACCACTTAATGACACTAGTAGTTTTGAGTCCACCTAAACTTAGTCATCTGCAATAAGATCTTCTCTTGCCCTCATCCCATGTACAAGTTTAACAATGTTTGCTGCTATGGCCAGTGTACTTCAGTTTGGTCAGAATATGTGACGGTGGTCAAGCTGAGAAAGTCACAGATCTATTAAAAGTAACAGGCTTAGATGAATGGGATTTGATGTGTGTACTACAGTCCTACTGAGCCAGTATAGTACACTTGATTTGTGTGTACCCAGCAAATTCATAATCTGAGCACATCAAGGATCCTGTATCACTTGCACTTTACATCCAGTATGTCCAGGTACCTATTACACTCACTCCTGAACATTCCTCCTGAGTTTTTGATGGTTCAGTTAAAAAGAAATAGTACAAAATGTGAAATCTGGACCAGAGTCAAATTTTTGGTAGCATGCTACATCTGGAGCTTTTTGCATTTAGAGTTTTTCCTAGTGCAGATGTGGGGATTACGCTTGTTTCTGACTTTGATTTGTATTCTGAACTCCTCCCAAACTGCAAGTCCTTACACGTGTCTGCTCTAAAATTCAAAAAATTACTTTAATCGTGATTTTAATTGAAGTGATCTTTGCTTACGAGGGTGGGTGGGAGGGGTAAGGGGGGAAAGTAAATCACTAGGTACTAGAAACATTTGTGTTCCGTGAAGGTTATGAAACCATTGCTAATTGAGCTAATAAAATCTTACAGTCTTTTCCCTCCCTCTGTCTTTTTAGTCTGTGGCTGTTCTTCATAATGCTTACTCTGTAAATATCCAACATGTTTATTGATCACCATGGGCAAACTATTCTAATTAACAGTGAAATTCATTGAATAAGTACATGGGAAACAACTCTATCTGGCTGTAGAAAATGAAATGAATATTTGGTAGTTTGTGAATCTATACTTGCAGTGTAAAACCCAAGTGAATAGAAAGTGGTTTTAGAAACATTTGAATCTCATTACCAAAGTGTAACATTTTTACATATTAAGGTTATCAAAATTTATCTGAAGGAAAATGAATCTTGAAAGTACTTATTTATTTTGTAAAATAGGTTAATGTAGAATTACATTGTTCTGTAATCAACAAAGAGCAAGTATACTAGCTGGTAGATACAGGCCTAGAAAAGTGAAGGGACAGAAAAATGGCTTAGGAATGAAAAGCTTACAAATATTCTGATCCTTGCAGAATCACATGATGTACAGTGATGAATTACATACATAGAGCAAGTAAGGCTGACCAGCATAGAAAAGGGGCAAAAATCCAGGAAGAAGACTGTTCTGAAGCAGGGCATGGCTGTTGGCAGAGAGGAACTGAAACTAGAGCAAATACAATGCTAGAAAATAAAATTTGCTTCAAAGTCCTAAAAATACTGTTATGTTTGTATTAAAAGTATATTACACAAAAGTATATTTGTATTAAAAGTATATTACACTTCAGCCTTTAAAACTCCTATTTTAGGATAGGTGCTCTATTTCACACTCTGGACATATCCAGAAATATGAACCTTGAAGGCAACAGTGTGGCTGTACTTAGCAGAGCACATAGTAGATACACGATTTGAATTCTCAGACGTTTAGTTGGAACGTAATACATTTTGTAATGCAAATAAGTAATTGGCATTATCTCTTGCTTTCATTTGTATAGCTTTAATTCAAAGGTTCAGTCATAAGCTATGCTGGGGAGAGAAAGAGATCTTGTATTCTGTGATTGTGCCACATGAAATTAAAGGAGGATCTCTGCAAGGCTTGATACCTACCATTCCGTTTTTTAGTGCAACTTTCAGAATTCCAAGAAACAGAAAATATGTCTAGACAAAATAGAAATACAACAGTTACTAACAGGCACAAAACTGTTTAAATCCAGTGCAGTCAGTGATGGCAACAGAGCTTTTATCTGGTGTAAGTTTATGTAAAGACTCCAATTTTTCTCTAAGGTGGATTTGGTTAGAAAATGGTGTGCCACAGTAAGTGAATAAAGCAGACTGACAGTGGTTAGTTACTTTAATTTAAAATTGCAGTTTTAACATACCGCATTCTTGCTCCAGTATAATCTGAATTTAGCAGTGTAAGATTTAGCAGAAGGGAAGGAATTTCTTTAATGTGATAAAATATTTGTGATCTGATAAGGCCTCTAGTCAAATGCAGCATGTTACCAAAATCCTATATAAAAAATGCTAACAAGACACTAAGAGGCAATAGTAAAATGTTTCCAAGATTTCTTTGGCAAGTTATTTTCTTTCTACAGTTCTCTGATGATTTTCGTTAATGTAAGAGACTTCTGCTACTGGAAAGAGTGGTGAAGAAATATCGCTGAAATGGAAAGTGCTTCTCTTTAAGAACAACAACTAGCAGGTAATTGAATGGAATTAAAGAGTTCTTGAGGAGTGAGCCATGTGCTACATCAGGTTGAGTACATCTTTTTTGTTAGTATAGATTTTGTATTAACATTACTCATTGAATTAAAGGTTCAGGCATAGCCTGGCTAAGGCTAATACAGTGCTTTTAATTTTGCTCTTTGATTAGGTCAGTATCCAGGAGGGTAACTCATTCTGAAGCAATGTTTCCATAGAATCAGTGTTAGTATTTGTTGGGACAGCTCTGTTAATTGACACTAGCATTGCTTTGTTCTGTTCTTGACATGCTTACAAGTTTTTTCCTATTTAATATTTCTTTCTTATGTGAGTTCTTAGTTCCAATATTAGTCTTTTTTTTCCACAGTGTTGACTCATTCCTTTGTTTGAACTTAATATGTTCTTCCAGTCTTTCTTCACTCTGTTACTCATAAACATAACTCACTTTCTCTGAAGCTGTAAATGGCTCCAAGGGACAGGCATTTCTAATAGGGAACGTTTCAAAAATTCAGATTAAAAATTTGTGACTGTGCAGGTGAATGTCGCATTGCCAGGTTGCTGCTCCAGTATTTAACTGCTTTGGTGGAACGTAGATTTCAAACACATGGGCCCAATACTTCCAGCAAGATGACTTCATAAGGCTATTTTATTACTTTATCCATTCCTATTTCTGTAAAGTGGCAAAAGCAGTATTGTTTTTTCCAATTGTTCGGGTTTTTTAACTGGGTAATTATTACTTAATAGTTATCAGTTGATTTAGAAATCATTCTTTTCAAGAGTGGTCTGCTTGCACGGTATCACTACATTAGTAAATGCTATAGACCTGTAATGAAATACGAATACTGCTGGATACAAGACGTTATTCGAAAAAGCAGGGCTCTCATGGATTTCAAACAAATACCTATTAGCTGAGACTTATAACATGAGTGTTTGCATACTATGCAGTTTGTTGTGAAAAACATTAGAGGCGTGGTAACTCTTGGTCTGTCCTGGCATTTGTTGATAGCAAGAAAGAACTGAAGACAGAGGCCTGTCTTTCGGTAACTCAGTGTTAGAGGTTCTTAAACATCACCACAGAATGACAGTTCCCATTGTCTTTCCCTTAGAACTTGACATATTTCTTCATGTTAGGAGAAAAAACATAGAGGAACTGACAAAAGACAGTGGGGTGAAAACCAGCATGTTACATACAGTATATGCTTAAGCAATATTCAGAAGCATATTTTCAATTATGTTCACTAGATGAAAGAGTATTTAATTTAAAAATCAGTTTTCTTTTTTTATTTGTCTACATCTGTGAAAATAAAGCATCTCTACCTTTCAACAGCTAAAGGGCAGATTCCCGTTATCGGAAACTGAGCTAGCGATGTGAATACACAAAACCAGAGAACTCACCCTTGTAGTAATGTATCACAATTTTAAAAGATAATTATTCATCTAAAGTTATAACCAAGTGTATTAGAAATCCTGGTAAGGTGCCTGGCTATATATTTGGGCATCTAAATACTTTCAGCTGGTAGCAAACAGTTATTCTGTGTGCATTATCTGGAGACAGAGAGGATGCTAAACAATATAACAATACAGTAAATTGTAGACAAGCGTAGTTAGTAAAATCATATCTTCTCATAACGTTCTTCAGTGAATAGTAGGGCAATGAAATTGGAATTTCATGCTTCACAAAGACACGTAAATTTTGAGAGAAACTGGTGAAAAATAAAGCAATTTTTGTAATGCTGAATTTGGACTGAAGTACACAGAGAAGGTTGCACCACCTGAACACTGTTGTGAGTCACACACCAATCAAAAGCTTTTGTAAGTACTGCTCCTGTTATAGATATTGACTCTTCTATAACATGCTCTGAATTTACATAAAACCAAGTTTTAAATGTTGATGACATCCAGATAAAATTAATACAAATGGGCTTTTATTCTCTGAAGAGAGAGCTATAGATCAGAGGTTGGCAAAAGTTTTGCCACGTATATTGGTAGACCTTCTGCTGAGTTATAAGGCTTTCAAAATTGCATGTGATTTAATTCTCATCTATTTTCCACAAAGCTATCCCTGTCAAATTATAGTATGGGTCAGCAGTGACCTGACAACACTGAAGATAATTTTCTGTGATGTCCTGATACGTCCACATACCTTGAACATTTCTGTAGCTACATCTTAATTCAGTTGTGATTTTTATGTTAAAGTTTTATGCAGGAACCATGCTTGTAAGATAAATTCACATCTTCATTCATAAGGAAGAATCTGGCAATTACAGATGGTCAGATAAATTTCTAATGTTGAATGGAAGGTTGTACAGCTTGTGATTTGAGAAATTTTTGACAGTATTATCATGCATATTTATAAGACTGCAAGTCATTTGCAGTGGGGCATTTCCTTACCTGGGAATCGTTACCTATGTTAATATTAGTTAAGCTCCACCTTACCAATATAGTAGGTCCTGAATTTTAAGATTGCATTTAAGTGTTTTTGTGAATAAGAACACATTGGGTAAAGGCTCTCATTTGTTTTTTTTTGAGATGAGATGCATTTTCATCAAACTCAAATCCTTTACACAAGAAAGTATTCTCCTGACTTTGTGTAGCTGATTAATAAATGAAGCTACTCAATTTGGTGGCCTCTACATATAAAAAAAAGCCTTACCTGAAACTGAATTATTACTATTGGTGGTCTGGAAGGAAAGAAAGAACGTTAGCTAGTGTTAAAAAAAGAGGATCTTAATTTCGTGTACAAACTTAGTTTTTTTCCTACTTTGTATTTCACATGTTTGGACATTTTCATCTGAAAGTGGACTTCTATGATGAAGCGGAATAACAGCAGAAAATTTTAGTCACTTCATTTGTTAGAAAGTTTTGTTTTCTGGAAAACCTCCTCTCTTTTTCATAGTAAGGTGTTTTTACCCCTTCACTATTTGCTGATTCCTCATAACTTTTGAGAACTTTCAACAGCCCTCAGCATACCATATGTGTAATTCTCAGAAAATTTTGTGGCTGCATTATATTTTGTTGTTTTTCTGGATTGGGACCAACTCATGTAATGTATTGCCTTATTGATACCTTTATTTAAGCTATTTTCACCAGTCATTCCTTGTTATTTATGTTGCTAGTTGACAACTTCTCTTTTCTGCGTTGAGGGTTGACCTTCAGATAAGAAACCACCACAAGACCACCCAGACACAGTTGCAATGACCAAAACTGCTTTTGCACCTGGGATCTCTTCACAGCTGTGTTGGTCGCTTGGCCTACTTTGGCTGTTCCTGGTGCTGTCCCTGAGCTCCTGCACTGCCCTTGAGCGTACGTGCTCACACACGTTGCCTTGATACAGACAGTACTTTGGAAAATTTCTCCTTCACATAAAATGTTAGAGAAATTGAGAAACAGAAATGTTTATTTTTGTCTTGATTGATAAAATGTCAGTTGCTCTGCCTATTCCCTTGGAAGTTGTTAACAAATCTAATTGTCTAACCAAATTTCTAGAACTCTGATAACTCTTATGTCTTTTCCCCCATGTGTGCAATACCGTGGTGTATTTTGTTTTACTTGATCCCTTTTGTTAAAACATGGTGAAATAAAACTCTTCCGCTCTCCATAAATTTCTTCTTTCAGAAATGTACATGAGCAGATATCATCATTTAAGCTTCCCATCAGTCTAGCATTTTAAAATGTTTCTTACCTGTCTGCCTTTATTTGGCACTGACATACATCTAGCCACTGTCTGTTTTAAAAGCAAGCACTGGGTAATACCATTGGGAAACCAAAAAATTCTCAAAAATCTTAGTGAACATTAGTTGATTTATACATTTTGACTTAGTTTGACAAGATGACTGTTAAGAGATAATAGACGTTTACTCGCTAAATGAGGTTTCAAACTCTTTGAAAGCAGAAACAAGTCTACATAGCCATAGCAGTCAGATCTCAAGCTCATTTCTTTAAGCAAAATAAGTTTGCATCCAGGCCATTCTCATTAAACTGCACACAACACTTTTTTTTTTGGTTTTGACATAAGTGTAGGGTTTCACAGATATGCACAGTGCTGTTTAAGCCCAGCCAGTCAATGCCACTTCCACCAAGGAGCAGACGTTTTTTCAGCAGCCATACCTTATGATGTTGTCTTGGCCACTTCAAGTTATTAGTTTTGAAAACTTTTGACTAAACAGTTCTAGGATGCATCTTCCCTACGTATTTATGGTTGCACAATTATTATTTTAGCTTTTCTTATTATTTTAATTTATTATCTTTATTTTAATATGGGATGATTATTTTTATTTTGGAGGCCACTAATGAGACAAAGCATGTTGGCACTGTAGCATGTTTAAGAAGCCAGTGTAGGGAGCTTCAGTCTTTTATAAAGTTAGACGAAGTAGTTAAGGATGTTGCTGGAGTATGTTGCGTCCATATGTTAGGCTTTTTGACTTGACTTGCCCATTCATGCAATTTGATTAAGGGATGTTCTTGCTGAGAATTCCATTTGTAGATCATCTGTTCCACATTTCCTGGTGTGCTGTGGCCAGTATTCTGAAGAAGCTGGAGATAAGGTTCTGAATCTAAAATTTCAAGTGAACTAGAGCTTGGGTGTTGTCAGGGTTTAAAGCTGGGCTGGCTGTTAAGCGAATGACAGACGCTCTTTGTTAACCCCCTCCCTCCCTGAAGTGGGGGGGGAGAAGAGAAAAGGGAAAGAGACTTTTTGGTTAGAAAAGTTAAGACAGCTTTAATCTAACTACAATAATAATGAATAGTAATAATAATGAAATATACACAAATATGTACAAAACTGATATCAAGCTTCCCCCCACTGATGACAAATACGTCACCCGGACGCTGCAGGGCACGCCCCAGGAAAGTCCTGGCCTGTACTCAGCAGCAGCAGGCAGGAGCTGGATTCAGGAATGCACGGATCGGGGTCGAAGGCAGAAGAATCAGACAGAGTCCTCCTCGGACGCTGGCCATAGAAGAAGAGAGCGAGACCCTCGTGATCCCTCAGCTTTATACTGAGTATGACGCGTATGGGATGGAATACTCCCTTGGGTCAATTTTGGGTCACCTGTCCGACCCACTCCTCCCCATTGCAGGGTCGCAGGTGTGATGACTTCTCTGCTCTTTCAGTTCCGGCGCACAAGAAAGTCAGCAGAAGCAAGCATCGACCTTGGTCTCCATAGGGATAACTATAAGCAAGGGCCTTTCTGCATACCATTGCTTCTGATGTTCCAGCACTAACTATAAACACCGAGCCTTATCACTGCTAGAAGCAGCTACTGTCTGGAAAAACATGCAGTTAATTTCAGAGGGTGCAGCTTCTCAGAAGAGACTTAACTAAAAAGCAAAGTTACTAAAAGAAAATCGGTTCTGTCCTGGCCCAAACCAGGGCAGGTGTTTTGTGAACTATGAGAAAT
This sequence comes from Steatornis caripensis, assembly GCA_013398225.1. Lineage (NCBI taxonomy): Eukaryota > Metazoa > Chordata > Aves > Caprimulgiformes > Steatornithidae > Steatornis > Steatornis caripensis. Next base: position 11,333 of record VZSC01001661.1, on the reverse strand, counting down.
CGTGGCTTTAGGAAGTAGGTTAACTGGTCTGTATACGCATATCAAAACCAGTCTCTCTTGACTGAAATAAGAACTTCTCTCATAAAACCCTAATTTCCCTGTTTTAAATAAACTTTAAAGGAAAATGTGTTGCGTGTTTGTGAAACAGCGTTTCATCTTTTTGAGGGTTCAGAATTGTACTTGTCTGGAGGTTGATGCTTCTTCATGTAATGATGCAGTGTTTTGCTATGAAATATACTTTCAATTTTTCTCTTGTTGCCTCTTGTTCTTCTGTTCTGATAGTCTTTACCTCCATGTGGACTAAGGAGGAAGAGAAGAGACAACAGCACAGAGTTATGCTTTGGTAAGGTATTTTTGTAATGACTTGATTTAGTTTCTCATTCTGAAACGGCTCACTGTCATCAGTTTCAAAGTCATTTAATAGCTATACTAGATCTAAATTGAAAGTGATGTTTGTATTTTTACTTTGTAGTTGTACATGTCTTGAGTCAGCATTGGTTGTGGATGAATGTACGTTACACATAGTAGCTTGAACCCACCTATGACAAAGAACAGTAATTTTATTTTCCTCTGCCTGCTAGAGGCCAATGAGGTGTCAGCATTTAACTGTTTAAAGTCTTGATTTAAAAAATTAATATAGCATTTAATAATCAGTAAAAGCATTCAATAAAGCATTTAAACATGCACCTCTGTGAAAATTTATTACACTATGTATGCTGCCTGTATTATTCAGTGAAAACAGTATTATCAGTAGCTTGGGGAAAAAAGTGTAAGATTCTGAAAGAAGGCAGTGATATGAAAGGTGAAGATGTAAATAAGGAAAGAAGAAAGAGCAGGGTCGCAGCTAGGGTAGCAGGCAAGTAATTCAAGGAAGTTACACTTCAAGGTATGAGGTGAGGACAGAAAAAATAATGAAATAAGAGGTGATTTAAGGTTGTGAAAGAGGGAGTGGAAAGGAGGTAGTAAAGGAAAAGCTTGATCATCAGTAAAACCTGAAAGGATGAAATCAGGGCCAGATGCCTCACTAAACTAAGTGACAACAGTTTTGTTCTGTATTATGTGAAAGAAGTGGCGGGCCTGTGCAAGCTGAGTGCTTCTTCTCTGCTGTAGTTTATATTAAGATGCTTCTTGCTCTGATTCAGACTCAGAAGCAGGTAAATCAGACAGAATACAGAAATAAATTATTAGCTGTCTTTTTCATGTTGCAACCTGAATTCAGTTTATTAGCTGACCCTGGACCCTTCCTCTTTCGTGTCTAATTTTGCTAGGTCTATGCATTAAGTCTATTCTTAAACTTAAGTTTGCTGTGTTTGTTTTTTCTCTCCTTTTTCTTCCCTTTTTACAGAGATCTTGAAGATTTACCATTCAGTTTTCTGACACTATGTAGAGTTTATCAAAGATGGGTGCTGAGGTGATCTTGTGTTAAGAACATATGGGAATGAAAAAAAGAGTAAATTGTTTAGATTTGCACATAATGAAACCAGGAGGTGAAATGGGACCCAGAGCTATCCAGAGGCTGGACAAGTAAGTTTAATGGCTTTGGTGTTTGAAATGGGAGGTGATGAGTCTGATAGAAAATAATTACCTTTTGTTAGTGCTTTGTACATATTCACAACTGCACCACTCTGCTCCAATGCTGGATTATGATGGATAATCTAATTCTAAATTAAAGCACGCAGGATTAAATTAAAATTAAGCACATGAACTGTTGCACAGATCAGGGGGACAATTAATAAAGTACTGAGAAGACTACCCCCAGACTTTTATTACATTGTCCATTGAGAAATGAAGAAATTATCTAGAAAGAATGCATAAGTTGAAAAACCCTAAATCTGTTTTATTAGAAAAACAAGTTATGAGTAAGAGAAAGAAAGAATATTTGTACTTCTGAAAAGGTAAAAATATATTTAAATTCACTTTAAAGTAGTCACAATGGGAACAGAATGGGAAAGAAGGTACACTTCAGGTGTCTGATAATTTTAATATACACATTACTGATTATTGTGCTGAACAGAGAGCTTAGTGACACATGACATCCTTGAGATAATTCTTCTCACTCCTATTAGATTATTGGTTCAGTGATTGGCCTTAAGCAGCTGTTAAAACTTTGTTTTATCTTCAGTTCAGCTTAAAAGTACTATTATAATCCTAGACTGATCATGCAGATCTCACTGGAACTCCCTGGAGAGAAGGGTAGAGGGAAGTTACAATGAGAGTAAAGAGTCAAGTCACACAGGATTTCAGTCTTTTACATATGATGCATTCTTTATTTTCTTAATAATGTGAAACTGCTTCTTCATCTTAGATTGATACTGTCAGGAGTATTTATTAGTACTGATAGGATTTAAACCATTTCACAGGTACTTTTACCAGGCAAAAGTAGAATACTTCAGCATTTTGCAATTACTTGAATGATATATCACAGTTCAGGTTGTGTTTTACTTTGGTGAATTTTTTCTTGATTCTTGCTTGTATCCAGTTTTTTTTAATATATAATACTTCTCATCTTTTCACTTGTGTGCTCTCCAACATCATTTTTAGATAAGATAATGCAACATAAATCACTTGAAAATGCAAACAGATTAGACAATTCATTAATAACTTGGAAGGTAAAAAAGGAGGAAAAAGATTTTTTTTCTATGACATGGCACTTTGTTTTGAACAATATTTTACTGTACCTTCTTACTCATGTTTTGAAAAAACTATGGCACCAAAGTCAAATAAAGTGTCATGTCTTTTAGTGTGATTGCAGTTCCACGAACACTTGAAATAAATTTACTATGGAGTTGCTGCCAAATGGGGCTGTCCTAGCCTTTTTGCTGCCTCTCTTGTGCTGATACTTTTGTGGTTGTGCAGTCAGACAGTTCAGGGGACTGCACCACAGATCCAACCAAACAAACCCCTAGAGTACAATCAGAGTGGGAAGGTGGGAATAGGACTGCCTCATTTGGCAGAAGCCCAAATTTACATTGGTTTAACAAGATCACGAATCAGCCATCTGAGTTATTTAAGCCATCAAATAATGTTTCATATGCTTCACTTTAGGTATATTTATAATCCTGTTAAAAGTTATGAACTTGTTTAAATCTTGAGTTTACACACATGTAAGTGTTTGCAGCATGGAGGCTTTATTTTGATACATTTGGAAATTTAGTAAAACTTCATTGTTTTTCAGTTCAATCTATCAAGATTTTAAAGGTAATGCAGGTCAGTCAGAAGATAAGATCTTGCTTTGATCTTCTTTGGTTGCTGATGTATAGGCGGTTGTTTGTGCCAAATCTAGTTTTCCACATCTGTGTGAAAGAAAGTGCTCTTTGGACAAAGCTGGACCAGTAAAATGTACATTCTTTAATTTTCTCTTATGTAGTCCCATGTAAGCTGTTAAAGTTTTTCCAGAAAATGCTTGTGCTTTTCACACAGTAGAAATCATAAGGTATAGAGATCTTTATAACTAACAACAGTTAAATATGAAGAAAACAAAAGTCTAATAGTTTTTTTTTTTACTGTCTACTACTTTGTCTTAGCAGGAATAGGATAAAGGACGTCATAAGGTCTGAAGCTGTAGAAGCAGCCTTTTCTCTTAAACAAATACATCCTCAGACATGACAGCGGTCTTAAAACTCTGTCAGCTAGGCAATCTTATAGGCTTCGCACATCTGTCAAGTACATAACTATATACACGGAATATCTTACTTTATTCATTTTGCACTTGTACTTGCCTCCCTGCTTTTATATTATTTTGAGTTAATAAGTTTTTGATGTAACCTGATTTTTGTTTCTTGAAACAGTCTTGAAAAAACTGTTGCAGAATTTATGCAAACCTAGCTGGATACTCTGTTTGCAGAGAGGAGTTCTCAGTGATACGCTACTGAACTGGAATTAGTCAGGTTTTCCAGGGGGGCTGTCCAGAGGTTTGTACGACTGTGTATCTTCATTAGTGCTTCAAATAATGGAGTAGAAAATATACTTACTATATTTGGCAGTAACATGCAGCTACAGGGAAGGTTTGTAACTGAAAAAAAAGTCATAACAAATTGAAGAAATTGTTTAAAAGCCACAGTTCTGCCAGAAGCGTACATTGCTGTTGGAATTTATCAAGCACATAAAGAAAAGGATCTGTTAGTTGAGACTCCCGAGCTGACGAGGAGTCAAAAATACTGTGCAGTTGTCCTGCATTATATCCATAGCAGTAGCATTTGTAAGACATAAGATATATACAATAATTCTTCGGCTTAGATGGAGTCGTATTCCCAGTTTGAGGTAAAAACCCAGAATGGTTGCAAACCATTGGGAGAGAGGATCCAGAGGAGAGTGTAAGAATAGTTCTCTTTGCCTATGTTTTCTAAAATTCTTCAAAGATAATTAATGGGGTTTCTTTAGCCTGAAGAAGAAAGATGTAAGAAGGTGGAGGAAGACTTAAGTATCTTCAGATACGTAAAAGACTGTTTCTACCTGAAAAGGCACTACCTGATACCACATATTTGTAGTGCTTATGTCAAGAAGCATGAACTTAAATCTCTGGAGGAAAGATTCAGGATAGGCGCAGATTAAAATTTGTCTTGAGAGGATACAGAAGTCTCTCGAATGGATTAACTGGGGGAGCCAGAGTATCCATCGTAGGAGAGTTTTAAACAGTGAAGACAATGTCTGGCAGTAACTGCTAAACCTGCCTTGAGTTCAGGAGATGGCCTAGCTAACAGAGTTCCTTTCTGCTGTATGACCCATATAATTTTAATGTCAAAATAGTTACTGAATGTCCTGGTTTGAGCTAGGACAGAAACAGTTTTCTTGTAGTAATTTTACTTTTTAGTTAAGTCTCTTCTGAGAAGCTGCACCCTCTGAAATTAACTGCGTGTTTTTCCAGACAACAGCTGCTTCCAGCAGTGATGAGGCTCGGTGTTTATAGTTAGTGCTGGAACATCAGTAGGAATGGTATGCGGTAAGGCTCTTACTTATAGTTATTCCTGTGGAGACCAAGGTTGATGCTGGCTTCTAACTTTGTTATGCGCTGGGACTGAAAGAATGGAAAAGGAGTCGCAACTGGGACCCTGCGGTGGGGAGGAGCAAGTCGGACAGGTGATCCAAACCTAACCAAATGGAGTATTCTATCCTGCATGCATCATACTCAGTATAAAGCTGAAGGATAACGAGGGCCAAGCTCTCTTTTCCTGTGGCTGGCATCCAAGGAGGTCTCTGTCCGATTCTTCTGGCTTTGGTCCTGATCCATGCATTCTGGAATCCAGCTCCTGCCTGCTGCTGAGTACAGCCCGGGACTGTCCTGGAGCATGCCCCGCAGCATCTGGGTGATGTGATCGTCATCAGGGGAGCTTAGTTCTTGTTTTGTATGTATGTGTATATATGTCACTATTTTTTTCTATTATTATACCTTATTATTATCCTTAGATTAAAGCTGTTTTAACTTTTCCAACCTGTAAGTCTCCTGCCCTTTTCTTTTTCCCTCCCCCTTTTGGCGAGAGAGGTGGTTAACAAAGAGCATCTGTCCTGCGTTTAATAGTCGCCAGCCTGTGACACTGTTTTACCAAACATTAACTTTGCAAGTTATCTAAAATACTTGTCCTGTCTTCATGATGTCTTTTCGAACCACTAGATACTGGATCATATAAATATTTCATACCAGCAAATGAGTAAGTTAGGGTGACTTGTCTTTCTACTGAAGCTTGGATGTTATCCTTGGAATCATGGATTGATTTCAGTGTCCTGGGAAATTTTTCAGTGCTTTGTCCTGTACTTTCACCTGAATGTGATTTTTCTCTCCATCCTTTCAAACTGTGAACCTAGGAACAGACAGATGGTCATCCTGTACAAGAAGACTAATTGCTCTTGTTAATGTAGTAAGAAAACAAATAAATCAGTATTCTGTTACAGTCAATGTTCTGTGCTTATTTTTGTTTTACAGACCACTCCTATTTCTGTAACAGGTCCTAGCTGTGTTTAGGTAAGCATCTTAAAAGTATAAATGCCCATCTGTTTAATACATACATAACCTTTCCTGTTTAAAAGCCCCAGTTTGAGTAATGAGAATGAATATCACCTGTCAAATACACTTTTTTCATAGATTTCAACACAACATGGTCCAAGAATCTACTTTTCGGCAACCTGTATTGTAAAGGAATCAAAAACCCACAGCAGTAATGTATTAGAGGGATAGAGCAAAAAAGATCAAGGATACTGCCAATATGCTAGATACTGTTCTAATAGGTAATATGTGTTTTTACTGTCAGGGCAACAAACTGAATAAACTGTTTTATGCAAATACAAATTGTAACATAAGATACTAAAAAAGCCTGAATAATTGAGATGCTATCAGTTTATTGTAGAACTCTTGGACGCCAAATTTAGGGATGAAAATTCAGCATATGAAATGCAATTGTACGGTGTTAGTAAATGCAGAGCTGCATAATCCTATCTGATTAGCTGTGAGAACAGAGTTTATAGGGATGTCAGTTCAGGAAACTGCACTGCAGTACAGTAGATTAGTCCATTACTGTGCAGACAGGCTGCCTTCTCACAGCAAAAGCCCTTGTGAACCTCAGCGCATTATCCACCTGGAAATAAGTTGTTTTCTCTCAGAATTAAAAAGGCTATGACTCTGGAAGGAAGACACTTGCTCATTCCCACAGAAAGTGTAGCAAATAGAGTATTTCTGGCAAAAGAGGTAAATGACGGTCTGAGGATCACTTTGTACAAAATCCCAAGGGCATACTTTCCTGGAAGCCATTTTAATTTCAGTTAAAACAACAACAAAAAAGCCCCACATTCCATAGCCTCTTCTTCCAAATACAAAATGTATGGGGAAAAAAAAAAATCCACAAGTTAAACTCTGTAGAAAAATTCTAACTATTAACTTGTTTTCATAAAATGTCTTCATAGGTAAGAGTTAATGAATTTGAAGACTGTGTTTATGTAATCATAGAATCATAGAATGGTAGGGGTTGGAAGGGACCTCTAGAGATCATCTAGTCCAACCCCTCTGCTAAAGCAGGTTAGCCTAGAGCAGGTTGCACAGGAATGCATCCAGGCGGGTTTTGAATATCTCCAGAGAAGGAGACTCCACAACCTCTCTGGGCAACCTGTTCCAGGGCTCTGTCACCCTCACAGTAAAGAAGTTCCTCCTCATGTTCAGGTGGAACTTCCTGTGTTCCAGTTTGTGCCCATTGCCCCTTGTCCTGTCGCTGGGCACCACTGAGAAGAGTCTGACTCCATCCTCTTGATGAGAAGCCTTTGAATCTTAATGAGAAGCCTTTGAATCACAAGCCTTGATAATGTGGATATACAGGATTACGTCAGCTTTTATTTAAGATAATGTTTGCGCAAATGCTTGGTTTTAAATTCTTAGGTTGATTTCAGTGGAGTTAGTTAAGCAGGTGTTTGCTTTCTTTCCTCTGTGGGAAGTGCTTTACCAAATTGGAAGCATAGCTGTTATGCCACTGATGAAGGGCAAATGTGAACCTAATAGGAAGCATAGAAAGCAAGGTGTTTACAAAGCAAGTTCTGACAGAAACAACGAAATAATTACTTTCAAATGCTGATCTGAAATAACTTTCAAAATGGATAAAGAGAAGTTGGATTCACAAAATGTATTCTGAAGGTGAACGGTTCATTGTGAACCATTTGCTACATTGGTTTAAGCTTTTTATTTTGTTTGCAAACTGTTTTACAACATACTTTGAGTTTTACAGTTTTGTTCTCCTGAGTTATTCAGCAAATGCTTAATGAGGACAAACTTCATCTTGTGGATTGTTTACTAATTGTGTTTTCCATATGTTTATATGTTCAAGCTTTTTTGTTGAGGAATTTCATCACTTTCATCACATGCTTGAGGACTTTTTTCTGGAAGTGATTATATGTGGCATAGTGCTAGGAAAAATTACGGAAGCACTAAAGTCTTTATTTGCTCTGGGATGGAATCTTCCATACCTTGCCTGCTAAGGATTCTATAGAACTTCGTTTCCTCTATATTTTGAAAAATATGTCTGTTTGCAGCTCTTCACTCTAAAAAGTGTTTTTTATTAAAAACAGCCTGATGGCAGCTTTCATCCATATGTGAGGCTTACGCTTTATCAGATATAAGCATTCATTCTCAAGAAATGATAGCCAACTGCTGTGTTCACACATCATACACTCTGTTTTATGTTTTGGGTTTGGAGCAGATGTAGAGTCTTCAGATAATACATACATAATCTTTACCCTTTTACCTCGTGAGTTCATTTTGCTTCTGCTGCTTTTTTGCATACTCGGATTTGCAGTCTTTCTACTTCCCTACTGACGTACGTTCCCTGAGATGCTCTCACCTTTTTGCCACCATTCTTCAAATATTCACATAGCCAGCCATGGGGGTGGCCTGCCAGAGTCCAGGT
>VZSC01001656.1:2466-30997 GCA_013398225.1 Steatornis caripensis | reverse complement strand
GCCTCCCAGGCTCATCCGAATACACCCGTGGATCTAAGCAAGGGATGGCTTTCTGTTTCTGAAAGAAAAACCCATTATTTTTATACTGTTGCTTTAAAAAAAAAAGAAGGAAATTGTAGACACACTGATAAAAACTGCAAAAACAACCTCAGATTGATCAGCACACTTGATTTCCCTTTCAAACTTTTCAAGTTTTAAAAATAATTCTACTCCATCAAAAGGAAAATCGAGAAATCACAAAATACCCCCCTGAAATTATCCAATGATGAGCTCTCAGGCTCCTTCTTTTTCCCTGCTCACCTTCTATGCCTTCCCTTTTTTTGGCTTGTGAAACACCCCTTTCGAAGTGGTGAAGGATGGGTTTGGGGAGGTTTTATGTGTCCCTTTACTCACGCGGGGAGGTTTTTGACCCGGGCATGGGAGATTTCCCCGCGGCCTGAAGCCACGTTTGCACCTTGGAGGATGACTGCTACTACGAGGGGGTAGTGGAAGGCTCCCCGGGATCCATCGTCTCCCTCAGCACGTGCTTCGGGATCAGGTGGGGCTCTTCCCAGAGGAGAACGGGGTGTTCCATATCAAATTAACCGGGAAGGGGATTTATCTCCCTTTTTAAAGCGGGTGCCGTCACTTCTGCGTGCGATGCTGCGTCCTGCTACTAAAACTCAACTCTTCAAACCCAGATGAGGGTGTTTTTTTAGCGTTACAGATTTCACAGCATCTCCAGTGTAGATTTTAAAGTCGGCTACCAACATGCAAATGAAATTTTTGGCCAAACGATCTGCTTGATATTCTTCTGGCAGCCTCTAAGCAGCTAGCAGGTTTGACGTGCCAAGACAGTTCAGAGACTTACTTTAAAAGACAATAAACTCGACAAAGGACTGCTTGAGAAAATCTCCTCTTCAGGCACACTCCACATCTGGGATACATTTATTTCTGATAGCACAAGCTCTAAACATGAGACAGAAAGTGCATCTGTGCGGGCATAACATTGTCCTGCAAATGAGACTTCCCGAAACATGAGTGGTCACCCATAACCTTCACCAACATCTCTCCTGAAGTCCTTCCTCTGGGAATTATTCACTTTATAATATTCGCCAAAGAAAAAGGAGTAGCAGTGTAACCTCTCCTATGAAGATTAAGAGGATATTNACAGAAAGTGCATCTGTGCGGGCATAACATTGTCCTGCAAATGAGACTTCCCGAAACATGAGTGGTCACCCATAACCTTCACCAACATCTCTCCTGAAGTCCTTCCTCTGGGAATTATTCACTTTATAATATTCGCCAAAGAAAAAGGAGTAGCAGTGTAACCTCTCCTATGAAGATTAAGAGGATATTTAAATGAACCGTCTGTAGCTCAGTAGCCTTCTTAATACGTTATCCCTCTGCAACGTTATCAAACCCAAACCTCCCATCTTCTCCAGAAATATCAGCCCTGGGGAGCAGGAGCTGCTTTTTTTTTTTTAAAGAGATTGTCCTAACTTTGAAAACGTTTAATTTCATTTTGTATTATTTTCACTGGCTTTGGCGGAAGGAAGTTATCCAGCCTTCCACGCAGTCGTCCACAATTTACGGCACCCAGCGGAAATGCCCGCGCTCTGCACCATCGTCAGACTCCCCACAGCAAGACTCGGCTTCCTTCACAGCCTGGATGCAAGGGGCTCACAGGGTGGGAAACCAGCATTTTTGTTCCCGTTAAAGACCTGCTTGATAAATGCGCTAGCACATCTGCCTTAGCAAAGTCCTCTGGGTTTTCAGCTCAGTGTTTCACGAGGCCACGTTTTCCTGTTGCGATACACAAACCAGTAATTATGAACATTTTAGGACTAAACAACTCAAACTCTGGCAAAACCAAGACCCACCGAGCCTCTCTTATAAGACCAGGCATGAGACTGAGTATAGTAGACCTACCTGCACCTTCTTTCTCTAACAAGCACCCCAAAATGGTCTCTGAATTAAGTGGGGCGTTTTTATGATGCAAACTTATCAGCAGATGCAGCCTATTTAGCTGCAGTGTCTCCACAGAGATAAACAGATCTTAAAGATGGATGGTCCTTGGAAGAGCCGTAGCGCAGAGCTTTTACCGCCTTCTCGCTTTCATTTAATACAAGACATTCATCTGTAGCTTCTTTACTTTTCCCCAAAGCTGTACGACTGCTCTCCCAAGGCTGGCTGATGTATCCTAAACCTTGGGCATGACTCTTTTTTCCCATAGAAGAGCTTTTACGTGAGCTCCTTGTACCTTCCCACAGGATTCCCTGCCCACAGGAGCAGTGCTACGAAAAAGATAAGTCTTTCCTAAACCCCCTGTCAAAAAAAAACCCATAAAATATGGGTTGATACCAATATCCCTGAACCCCAGAAGTGGCTCCTGGGGTTTCTACCTGTTGGCGAGATCCATAGGGCTGCCCCACATTTCCAGCCACGCTATGACAAGCACCCTGCACCTTGCTTCTTTCTGTGTTTACTGAATAATTTAAGAAGCCATTCAGTTCACGTCTCTTACTGACTTTTCTGTTTGAAAATTCGCAGTGGAGTTTTTCGAACTGGAGATCTGAGATACGGAATCGAGCCCCTGGAGAACTCCTTGGTGTTTCAACGCCTCGTTTACCAAAGGGCATTGGAAGGTGGCTCACGTCACCTGTGCCGAGTGCCCGAAGACCACAAGGACCATCTGCCCGAAGACGAAGAACTTGCAAACGGGAGTCGTAAAATCTTTGTTACTGAAGTAAGGACATCCCATCCACTCGTGTCGATGTTGCACGCTCATGGGTATACATACGGGTTATGTTAAATGCTGGGAGTGGTCCACCATAGGGGAAATTTCTGTTGCATTCATAAGAGCATGACAGAGATTTCACACTGTAAAGATTCTGAAGGTCTGGAAGCAACCAGGATTTCTGTACGGTGACGATGCGCAAAGCACCCTTGCATGGTATGGAAACAATACCTACAGCCATGCCTAAGCATCACCCTGCCAACCGAAGACCTCGTTATGTTTCTGGAGGAGTGTTAGGTAGCACTTTGTCAGGTGCAGGTCATCCTGCACTGGGTTTGGTTCTCTCTTGAGGTCCCTTCCTGCTTGCCAGTCCATCTCGCAAGCTCTGAAAACAATATTCAGGTCTTAAAAACAGCGGTTGAAATGAACGTGGAAGTGGCAAACAAGAATTCTTTTAAGACAGCGATAAAGAGGGGAGCTGATACATCTGTCAGCTCCAGAGGTAAAAGCAGTTGAAGGTTTCAATCAGCAAATCTGAAATGTTTTACTGTTTTTAAAGACAGTTAGATAGCATTTCTAAATAAGTTGTGATCCAAGGCTACAGAAGCAATGATTTCAATCATTGCTGACCTTCTATCATAGATAATCTATCAACAATCCAGTATTTTACTGCCCAAGTCCAGAAAAGAAAGTGTAGGCTCGTGGACCAAGGGTCTGCATCCAGGGTTCTTCCCTCCAGAGTCTCTTCTTGTAGGGTTGCCCAGCCAAAGGGCCTGGGAAGGACACAGCTCGGCAGGTGGGCTGCGCTCTGGGACGCGGGTGCTATCAGCCCCTCTGACAGCCGTCTCAAGCTCCACCTCACAGGAACGTAGGGCGACCCGTGTTGGAAGGGACCTCAGGACGCCTCTGGTCCAGCTTCCTCCTCCACGCAGGGTCAGCTCTGTGAGCAAACCAGGTTGCTCGGGGCTTTATCCGGTTGAATTTTGAAGACATTTGAGGATGGAAATGGCGCAAACCCTCTGGGCAACCTCCTGCAATGCTTGAGTCTTCCTTGTTAGTGTTCCTGTGCAACCTGCTCTAGGCAAACCTGCTTTAGCAGGCGGGTTGGACTAGGTGATCTCCAGAGGCCCCTTCCACCCCCTACCGTTCCACGATTCTGTGTCACAAAGAGATGTTCTGAGGATGTAATTCCTCTTTTCTAGGGAAACCTCTGAACACCTTCCAGGGCTCTGTCTGTGCTGCCTTTCCCTTACGTCCAGAGGGATTTGGAGGTGCAAGTCTTTGGGGCCATGGCTGGGTGCCTGTCTCCCAGCAGTGACTTCTGAGCGTCGAGTAAGGGGGAAGGTACTGACGCAACTCCTGCTCCTACACCCTATTTGTTTGCTTTTCTTTTCCCTCATTGAGTGGCAGAATAATTTCCAGCCTCGTCACTGTTCATCGTACTTCTCTGACGGAGCTGTCTGCAAATCTGCCAGCACGTCGTGTTAACTGCAGGCTGCTGGGGTAGATGTTGAAGTTTCTGCTCTGCGTCTGACACCCTTGGGACTTCATTTAATGCACCTTTACACCTTGGCAATGAAGATCAGCGACCGCTCTCTCTGTCTCTTGTCAGTATTCACCTTACAGTAAGCAAATCTGAACTCTACAGCCCCTGTTTGCTTACATTACACGAAAAAAAAGCCTTAGCGATGTCAAAATGCACATATCTGCTGGTTCTCTTCTGTTCGGAAAAACAGTTTCCATGTTACCAAAGGAAATTAGTTTGTTCAGACATCACTTGATATGGATATTACTGATGCAGTTGCTTTCAGAAACACCTCAGTTAGAAAAATAGTTTATTTGCTTTGATTTGTGAATGCTCTTAGAGCTTGCGAGGGCTTGTGCCATTGTTGTTCCTGCTTTCAAACGAGCTGAGATAAAGTGTTATTTTCTACCTATGAGCGTGGATTATTTATAGTGACAATCTGGCCTGTGCTAGCGTACTGCGATTGCATTCGGTGAAAGAAATAAAGAGTGACATTCAGAGATGCTGCCTCCTGGTAATAATATGAAGCATTTAAATGAAAGAATTACTTATCAGCTCCCATGGCAGACATATAGCTTTATAAATTGCTACAATTTTGCTGAATTTACTGAGAACCTGCCAGGGAAAGAGGATGATTTATAACAATAATAAAGTGGTATTTGTTCAACAAAGGAGATGAGTCCCTGTGCTTAAAATTACTTACGCAATAGCATTTTTTTTAGTCAAGCATACCTCTGCAACAGCCAAACCATTCAGAAAGTTGTCTTTCTGAGAGAGAGCAACTCCTCCTTCTCTCTTCTGCCACCAAAACGCCTGGGAACCACTCAAGAGAAATGCTAATGTGTCTTCCTCGTTCCCATCTCAGCCAGTGCCAAAGATACCAGACAGGCCTTTGCAGGGTCAGCTTCCTTTTCTGCTCGTTACTTGATCAACTCTGCAGATCTCGAATGCCCTCACAGTCTCACTGTACACCCAACCCATCAGAGATGGGACGATGCTGCCACTGAGCAATAGCATGCTTGGAGGAGAATAACAACCCCCCCGCCTAGATTACCCATTAACAAATTGCTACCAGCAATTAATGTGTTGGGTGCACAAAATGTAGAAGTCAATGAGCTCTACCCAGACCAAGAATGAGCGCGTCGCACTTAGAGCAGATTTTAGCTATGGAGCTGCCCTTGCATGAGTAAATGTGCAAAGGGCATAAGCAAGAAATGCTAAAAACCTTATTTTCAGAGGCGCAGTTCATGGTGCCTCCCACTGGCTGGTTCTATCCGCGGGCACGCTCCCGTTTGCTGTATTACACAGATATGCTGGGAAAAACGAAGATAAATAAATAGGCGTTATTTTCACGGTTTTCATATGGCTTGACAAATTTCACTTCATGACCAGTTTTTATTTTCCATTACCTGTTTATCCTCCCGGTTTCCAGCACTGAGCTGCTTGATGCAGGCAGCTCATGCTGACCCCACTCAATTCTCCCTTTGACGCAGTTTTTGTGGTGGCAAATTTAATGATTAAAAAATGGTCTGAGCACGTGCAAAAGCCTGCAGCTCGTAGTGAGACTATTTAACATGAGCAATGCCAGGTAATCCCCCTGCTACCAAGAAAACCCCACCTACAACTGTGTTCTGCCTCTGAATCTCTCTGCTGCTGCCCTGATTACTCGTTACGCTCATTAATCTTTCTTTAACACATAACTGCTCTGTGTTCTTGTACTTAAGGGAAATGCTGGGCTAGTTTGAGTAACAGCGCTGTTTTTGCAATGCGCCGTGAGCTTTAAAGTTGCTGCACATACTTCAATAACTGCCGCGTTATTTGTTCACTTCCAGGAGGTTCCTGGTCTCCAGATCCTGCCCGTGCCCACCAGATACTTGGAGCTGGCTCTGATCACAAACAAAGAGCTGGTAAGCATCAGAGGTTATCGCCATGCTACAGCCATTGTGCTAGCTTGGAGGCAGTCCTTGGCGTTCAGCGTTGTAACACAGCCCCTCTCCCTTTTCAGTTTAAAGTTAACAACTGCAACGAAACCTGGATGCGACATCTGTTCATTTCCATAAGCAACGTCCTGAACACGGTGAGTTTTAAAGACGCACTAATGACGACCGCCGTTCGGCTCCATGAGCTGGCTGTCTAACCCACTACCCTGGGAAGGAGATGAATGATCTGCGCCCAAATGCAGCTACTCCACCAGGAACCGTTGTGTTCCCCAACGCTACAAAACCCAGTCCTACTGTTAAAAAACTGCTCCAAATATGAGTGAAGTCAGTTTAAAGATAATTTTTAAGTCACCCCTTTAAAACACGTGATTGGGAATATGCATTATTGTTACTAAATGCTTTCTGGTAGCTCATTACGCTCTCCCTGTCTCTTCACCTCCTTCTTCTTCTGAGTTCTTCAAAACAGGACATGAGTTCTCATCTGCCGCTGCTTCTGTGTGAATGCACCGAGAAGGCAACAGCCACGATGTCAGCCACGAGGCACTCAAAAACGAGCCTCAAAGAAAGCTCTATTAAATTAATATAATGCACAAAAATAAATGGCGTGCTCATCTCTTGCAGCTTTAGCAAGAAACTGGTTCTTGCACGAATAACGCGGAGAGGAGCCCGGTGCCCAGGGTCCCCGCGGGCTGCAGGGGATGCATCTCTCGTTGTCTCCCAGGTCTACAAGCACATGAAGCTGCAGATCGTCATCAGCGCGGTGGAGATGTGGACCAGGACGGATCAGGTGATACACGCCCACAGCCTCGCCCGGATGCCGAAGGTTTTTACGGCGTGGTGTCAGAGGGATGCCGTCGGTCACATTAATTACGACCATATCCAGTTACTGCTGCAAGAGTCCTGCGTTTTAATTGCCCAGCTCACATCCTGTCTATGGGGAGATAAGCAGGGAGCAAGAATACTTTAATCTCTTTCTTCTTCTAATTTTCACATACATACGCTGTTAAGTCTTTGGTCCTGGTGATCTCTCAAGGAAAAAAAATTAACAGCTTAATCAGTCGATGTACTAATCAGCACGTATTTGTCATGTAAATTGATACAAGAATTTGCTTTTCCCTTTCACTGTCCTCTTTTCTATTCTTCCACACATGTACACACACAGAGTGTACAGCTTATTCCCGATTTTGATACAGTTGTCTGTAACTGAATTAATCTCATTTTTCATTTTTGTATATACAAGCCACTCATTTTTTAGATATAATAATTCATTGGTATATGGTTTACAACTCAATGTTTCCATTACACCTTTTTGCTAGGACAAGGGAGTTAGATCTCAAACCGCAAGATGTTTAATTACTTACTTCACTCATTTGCTTTTTAAGACCTAGCACCTTGTTTCTGCTGTGTCTGTTCCTTTTTTCCTTTCTTTTGGGGGAGGAAACCATCTGCACAGTAAAATATATATCTCAAATTTTATCGAATATTTCTTCTTTCAAGTTCAACATATTATACTGGCAAATCTTTTAAGAATAATTTTGAATAATTATATTTTATTGAAACAGCCAGTAGGCCACTCTTCTCTTCAAAGCAGTGGGGAGGCCAATGTGTTTATAAACCGTGGCTCTGTCTCCTTAGCATGACGCATCGCTGGTGCTTGCACACCTGATCTGTGGGTACCAGCCCAGCAGCATATGGGGCTCCCATAGGAGAAACGGGTGATGCTGGGCTTTTCTTCAAGAACGGAGCTCCTGGGTACCTGAAACCATTGTTTTCCAGCTGTAATTCAGGCATATGCATCTTATAATCGGTGTTTTAAAGCTCTTAGTTAGGTGCTATAATGTTTTTTCCTGTATTTCTCAGTATATCTGGTCTGAAAACGTGTGTAAACCTGACTGGAGACTGCTCATGCTTAGGTATAAAGCAGATAGTTTAGAAATACTGGAGTCATGTCAGACAAAAGCCATCAGCAGGAGCGACAACGCGAGCGTGCAAGGACAGAAACGACTAACCCAGCACAAGCTTTGGTGTCACGGACCGAACGCCCATCGATCACAAGCCTGGCTGAAAGGAAAGAGACTTTAAAACCTCTTTGGTATTCCTGCTGATCTTGAGCTTTTAGGGAAAACGCAGCAACACTGTATTTGTACAGGCGTTTCAGATTCAACCTGAAACACACAAATAAATCCACAAGTTTCTCTGCTGGAATATCATCAATCAACAGTTGCGATTTCTCAACTTCCATGGGACAGCAAGGACTTTAAGCCCTTATGCACTCCTCCAGTCTTTATTCCATCTGACTTTCTGCAAATTCAAGTCGCTGTTCTTCATTTTACACTTTTGGGGCATTTTGCCAGGTGGGTTTCAGTAATTTGGGCCAGCCGCTTCAGGAAAAAAAAAAAAAATCCACTCAAAATTTGTTTTATGGGCTTTCCTTTTTTTTCACAATTTCAGCCTGCAGGAAAAACCTGCAGAGAAGATAGGAGCGTATGTGATCTCCCAGAGTACTGCAATGGCTCTTCAGGGACCTGCCCCATGGATGTATTTAAGCAAGACAGAACCCCCTGTGCGGACAGCGACCGCTGCTACGACGAGCACTGCCACAGCCACGAGGCGCAACGCAAAGCGTTGTTTGGCAGAGGTAAGATACCTCATCTGAGGAGCTGACAGGTCATCCGATACGGAACTAGCTCTCGCCCTCAGCTAACACTTCATTTCTCGTCTCCTCTCCCTGCCCTCCGGTTTGAAAAATTCTGGGTTTTCCACAGTCACTGAGGATTTGCTGTTTACTCTTTATAAGGCGGGCAGGTCTAGATAGCTGGGCCAGCTACTTAAGAATGTAAGCATTTGCTTAAAAAATACTACAGAACACTTTTAAAATACCCCATGATTTTATAACAATAGCTATATAACCCTATATATAAAAAACAATGCATATATAAAATATAGTATCGGACTCTATGATCTTCAAGGTCTTTTCCCAACCTAAGTGATTCTATGATTCTATACATTTACAGGATCAGGGTAAGAGAAAAGGGATTTTCTCAGGGAGTAGTTGTTGCAGTGCTGTTTAGGAACATCCCACGCCGAGTGTGCGACCGGAACGGCAGACGTGGCCACCCTCATCTGTTTGCCANGGGTAAGAGAAAAGGGATTTTCTCAGGGAGTAGTTGTTGCAGTGCTGTTTAGGAACATCCCACGCCGAGCGTGCGACCGGAACAGTAGACGTGGCCACCCTCATCTGTTTGCCGGTAAAGGGTCCCAGAAACAAGGCTGTGCCGGAGGACAGTCGTTGAGATCTCTTTTAAGCCTCCGAAAGCAACCACACCCTATAATTCATGCATCTAAGTTTCCCCCATTTCAAACTTGAAGCATGAACGTGATTTTTTCTGAACACCTGCCCACAGATTATTTCGGTTCCAGAGGAAGTAACCAAACTTCCACAGTGCACGCGTCCCAAAGCTACGGCAGAGCGGATCTATTCTGCACTTCCTCACCAGTGATAGTAGTGATGCCCATCATGATCTGAGTCCTGGGCATCTTTAGGAACATACTAAAGTCTTCTGCAATTAAAACCACAGTTCTTCTGCCATCTACCACATTTACAAGAAGTTCAGAGTCTCTGGGAACTGCTGCACATGAAGACNAACACCTGCCCACAGATTATTTCGGTTCCAGAGGAAGTAACCAAACTTCCACAGTGCACGCGTCCCAAAGCTACGGCAGAGCGGATCTATTCTGCACTTCCTCACCAGTGATAGTAGTGATGCCCATCATGATCTGAGTCCTGGGCATCTTTAGGAACATACTAAAGTCTTCTGCAATTAAAACCACAGTTCTTCTGCCATCTACCACATTTATGAGAAGTTCAGAGTCTCTGGGAACCGCTGCACATGAAGACAGTAGCATTTCTCGCGGCATTGCTGGCAAAGGCAAGGCTATCGATAAGGCAGATTATTTTGGTAAGGCAGAATGTTTTCGACATGGGACACCACGACAAGTGTCACGCAAACATTTACGTGGTGCTGATGCAGCCGACAGTGATCTCGGCCACCTCTGCAGGACAGCTGGGAAGCCTGGCAGTTGGTTTTACTTCAAGAACATTGTGGATGCTTGAAAACTGGTAAAAACGCCTGATGGGAGTCCTGCACAGACCACGGGCTCTCCTTCTTTTCCCTCAGTGCTGTGTTACTCGTATACAACATTCAGTAAATATAAAGATGTTCTGAAAAGAAAATAATTGGAGTCACCTGGGTTAGAAATGGTTCTGCTTTACTAGAATCCAGATCTGTGAGCAGTTTCTGACATCTAACAAGAACTAGTGTTGCTAATACTGAATAGAATGGTGGTGATTGTCGTTTCAGGGTAAATGTAAGACACATTTACCTGTGTCACACAGCAAGTTAGAACGGAAGAAAAGAAAAAAACCATGTTTGGGTAAGGTTTGAGGCCTTTAATCCAATTTTCTCCTCCATACCTTTCTGTATAAATGACCATGGTCTACTCTGATCATTGGTTGATCTCTTGGTGGCAAATCCATTCATTCTCACACCGATTATTCTGGTTCAAAAGAGGACCAGAACCAAAAGAATAGGTGAAAAAAAAAATTGCCTATAACACATGGCAGGTCAAATGTAAGCTGTGGCTGACTAGAACTTTGTTTCAGAAAAAAAATCACAAAAATCATCTTGAGGGATTACAGTGGGCGCGTACAGCCCCCACCTCCCCGTGAACACCTCTCTTTGCCGTCTCGCTCTGCAGCTGCCCACTGTGCCCCGCTGAGCTGCTTCACGGAAGTGAACATGCGCGTGGCGACTGGCGTGGGAACTGTGGCTGGAACGGGACTTGCTACACTAAATGGCTGGAAGAATAAGTGCTGGTTACTGGTGGTTACTGGCGTCCCTGTCCCGCCAGTAGCCAGGCAGGATTGGGACACCACTCCTGTGCGTTTGCTGTACAAGAACACCGTTTCTAAGAGCTTTTCAACTTGATTTTTTTGCTGTTGGGATTAGGCACAACAAGAGAGGCAAAAGCAAAAATGGTATCAGGAAAAGAAGTGGAGATTTTTGTACGGCTTGGAGGCTCTGCCAGGGTTTTCTGGTTGGTTTTCATAGATGAAGGAGTGATGTATAAGGGCTGCCGAGAGCCTACCCAAAAAAAAGCACATAGCGATAGCAGGAATTTGTGGCAGCGTTTCTTCAGCTTGGGTTCTTCTTGCACTTTACTTTCAACCCAGAAAGTGAAGATGGTTTTCTTTTCACAGGAGCTTAAGAGATTTTTCTTCTTTGCTTGTCTAGAACGGCCTTAAATCTTATCTCCCAGCACTAACAGGAGTTCAGTGCACGGCACTGTCCAGCTTTCCCGCAGTAAGGGGTCATCCCATCACCAGGAAAGGGCTTTGATAAAGGGTTCAGTTTGATAACGGCTTCTCTGGCCCTTTTTCTCCTACAGCATTAATTCTTCTCGTGTTGCTGCCATGTGCAGCAGTCCTCAGTCAGTACATCTTGAAAGACATCTCTCGATAGGACATTGTATAGTGCAGTCCCCCAACCTTTGAACTCATCGCTCTCCAAGCCCTCCTCTGCGGTCCTGAGTGCAGACCGTGCTGAGAACGACCCACACTTGAGTGTGGGTATGGACAATCATTCAAAAGGAAGGGGATTGTTTACCAGGACCTTGGCGATTTGCCATCCCTACGCACGTTAGAACTCACTCAAAAGCAAGCAGTTGCTAGTACCTAACCTTTCTTCATGCTTGCACTTTGGCAGCACCAAGGAGGGGGACACTGCTGTCGTTAGAGGAGGCAATAGAATGCAAATTCAGAACTTGAGCTTATTTCCTGTTTTCCTACTGAGCACTATGCGAGCAGCACCTGAGCTTCACAGTTGCCACCTCTGGGCACAGAGACGAGTTTCTGAACAACCGGTATAAACAGCAGTATTTCTCACAGGATATATAAAAAGGGGAAAACGCATGAAAAGTGAGGGTCAAAAAGACAAAGGGAAGTATCCCTGCAGTTGCTGGAGAGATGCACCGAAGGGCTGCGCCTGTGTGTCCCAAGGCACTGACACCAACAATAAAAGAGTCTCTGTCAATACTAGTTAAATGTCTTAAACTCAGAAAAGGGGTGGTTGGATGCAAACTGTCTAAAAGGATGGATCCTGGACAGCTAGAACCTCTTAGGTGCCCAGGGTGGTTCAAAGCAACCCTGAGCTGGAGTGGGTCAAACTTGTACCAGGGTGCGTATGAGCACCATGGATCACCACGTCTTCAGATGTCCTTGCAGCAGTCTGTTTGTCTACCCCAGGAATGTCCCGCGTGGAAGAGTGCAGTGTGCTAACGTTAAAAGAGCACCAGTCAGGCAAGACGGTGAGATCGTGGTTCAGGCTACCGTAAACGATCAGCTCTGCTGGGGACTTGAGTTTCACCTGGCTTTGGACACTCTTGTCGAGGGATCCTTGAAAGACGGCACATCGTGCAGTACAAACAAGGTACCCTTAGAAAGCCAGGAGGGTATATGAATAGTACAGGACGGAGATAAAATGGAAGGATTTTGCTCCCCTGACATAAACCCCATAGTGCTTTCTGTTAAAGTCTCCTTTAGTGGCTTAAAAATAGCAATATCTTGTACTGGGTTTGTGGGTTTTCTCCCTCCGACTAAGCGGCTAACACAGTAGCTACTATTTTTTTTTTCCATTAAAAGGGAAAACAAATAGATTATGCTCTTCTTTTGAAGCTACTAACCAAAGTCAAAGTTTATTTGTTGTACATACCAAAGAATTTGAGGTCTTCTTCCAAGAATAGGACACACTCCTTCCCTTTGACCCACGCAGAAGACCAAGCTTGTGACATACTAAAGCATGAGGTTCCTGCTATTACATGGCAAGGAGAATATTTCTAAGAAAAACAGAGGTGCTGAGTTCCACCAAAAGGGAAGGAGCTGCTCAGTGTTGGTTTCAGTAGTTCTCCTTTCAGGAGACGTGGGTGTCACACCACCAAACATGAACATTAATTCCAAAAATAATTAAATCTCAAGGCAAAAAGTTGAAGACACATCTCCTCCATTCTCCTTCTGCACAGAGGAGTTGCATTTGTGTCTCCTAGAGCTAGGACGATGCTCCAAGTTACTCTCTGAGCAAACAAAACATCTTCTGTAGTTCCAAGGTCTTGTTCATGTCGTGTGGACTGGACAGCACAAGATATGAGTTCCTGAGCCACAAACTGCCCGGAGCTGGACAGCATGCTGGGGAAATAGTGTTGCATTTATGTACAAAGATCAGGACAGTCGTGCAGGGTCAGTCCAAGGTCCCATCCAGCCCCAAAGCCTCCCAGATCAGCCTTGGGCAGGTGTCTTGGGAAGGGTATGAACAGAGAAGGCACGTACAATGCTTTCTACTAATACTAACACAACCTTAAACTATTTTCACAGAACCCCAGCACGGCAGGGGCTGGCAGGGCCCTCTGGAGATCCCCCAGCCCAACCCCCCCCCCAAAGCAGGTGCCCCCAGCGCAGGGGGCACAGGGACACGGCCAGGCGGGGTTCAATCTCTCCAGAGAAGGAGACTCCACAGCCTCTCTGGGCAGCCTGGGCCAGGGCTCGGGCACCCTCACGCCAAACAAGTTCTTCCTCACGCTCAGGGGGAACTGCCCGGGCTCCAGTTTGTGCCCGGTGCCCCTCGTCCTGGCGCTGGGCACCACTGGAAAGAGCCTGGCCCCGTCCCCTGGACACCCGCCCTTTAGATATCGATGAGCACTGAGGAGATCCCCTGCCAGCCTTCTCCTCCCCAGGCTGAACAGCCCCAGGGCTCTCAGCCTCTCCTCACAGCACAGATGCCCCACTCCCCTCACCACCCTCGCTGCCCTCCGCTGGGCTCTCCCCAGCCGTTCCCCATCTCTCCTGAACTGGGGAGCCCAGCCCTGGCCCCAGCCCTGCAGATGTGCCCTCCCCAGGGCAGAGCAGAGCAGAGGGGCAGGATCCCCTCCCTCCACTGCTGCCCACGCTCTCCTCAGTGCCCCCCAGGACCCCCTCGGCCTTCCCGGCCCCGAGGGCCATGGCTGGCTCACGGTGACCCTGCTGTCCCCCAGCACCCCCAGCTCCTTCTCCGCAGAGCCGCTCCCCAGCAGCTCAGCCCCAACCTGTGCTGGTGCATGGGGTTGTTCTTCCCCGGGGGCAGGACCCTACCCTTGCCCTTGTTGAACTACATTTTCAGCTTTTAATTGCCCATGCCCTGAGGCAGAAGTGGTTTCTGTGCATTTTGTAACCCTCGATGGGTTTGTTCAGTCTCCCCTTCGGTTTGCCTTGAACCTGGAACCCAAGAGCTCCATTTTACGCTCCCCTAGTGCTTGTTTGGAGACAGGGAAAGAAAAATCTTGAATGAAACAAATGACTGAAAATACTCGCCGGGCTGTTTCTCAGTACTTTCACTCCTATTCAATAGTCAGTGCCCTTTCCTAATATCAGTCGTTTTATCATTTCACTAACAAATCTACCTCTTTCTGCAGATCTGTATGAACGGGGCACATGTCAGCGACCCTTTTCTCAACAATGATTGTAGGGAGAAAAAATGCAATGGCAGAGGGGTAAGTAGAAAATTATCCTTTGAATAGTAGAGTATATGAAGTGTATATTTGTCTCTAAAAAGCAGTATTAGAAGTTCAGAAGCATTCCTGGTTCAGCAGCACAGAGATTATCATGGGACTGTCCTCCCAGATTCTGCTTTGGCCTTCCACAGCTCTTTATAGCAGTGGTTTTGGGGTTACTTTTACCATTTTTCTTCTTTGTTCCCTCAAATACTGTGAAAATCAACTTCCACAACATAATGCTTCATCCTTCATTGGGCCTGTCAGTGCTGGTGAATTTAAACTAGCTGGAGTTGGAGAGATCGTCTAAAAAAATGCACGCTCGGTTCTGTAACTTCACTTTCCTTACAAATACCACAGAAACAGCAGATCTTGTACAACACTGGCTGCACTTAGTCTTACATAAACCCCATGTTTCAGACATCAATACTGGCAGAATTATTTCACGTGTGGATTTTTTTAAAAACACAACTTCCAAGGTACCTGCCCCTTGTAGATGAGCCGAAGATCTACTGTGGATGCTAGGGGAGAATACTGGGAAGATCTGCGATCACCTGTCCTTCATCTGTAATTTTACCAAGGAGCACTGAGAAAAGTTACTGGCAGTCTGTCAACCTGGAACTGGAATGGTCTGAGGTCTGCTTTTCTTCTGCTCTGTCACCAGCCGTAGGTGGCTGAGTCCACCAGAAGTTGTGTTCTTGCCAACAGCGTCCTCACAGTAGTTGGAATAACCATGTCTTTTTGCTGTCTCCAGAGAGAAAGGTTATAACCCAAAAGAGTGGACTTTTTTTCTTGGGAAGCAGTTCTCCGAATGGAACACGTATCCTTGAAAATTAATAATTATTGCTGTATATGGTTTGGGCTGCATAAATGAATGAAGAAAGCTAGCCTCAACCCTGTCTCCCCAGAATAGAAAAGCATTACTTGAAGCAGAGACGTTATGTTTGGGTGGGAAACTGTCAGTACCTATGTGGGCGTGCAAACCGGAGATGTGGGGGAGCAGAGCTATGGGTCCGTACTACCAAACACCACCACTAATCCTAGACTAATAAAAAATAATAGGAAATCAGCCAACTAGCATCCAAGGAGGGTTAGAGAGGCTCACTTGTGCATCACCTCAGTGCGTGCAACCGAGGGAGGCTGGCTGCAGACCCACACTGCGGCATGACCCAAAATCAAGGCGGTAGGTCCCAGGGGAGCTCTTCCCTCTGCTCCTGGTCCACAACGAGGATACTCAGGCTGTTCGGCAGCCCTCGCTGCACCCCGTCGGGCGTTCAGCCATTACGGACCGTGAGTGAGAACCGAGGAATGCAGGAGCTGAGCAACACAGCCCAGACAGGACAAATAAATGTGCAACCAAGGCAGTCACGGTCCTATCTTGTACGAAAACATGCAATTTTTGAATCACATGAAGGTGACAAATTCATTTTGTGAAATATGTTGTCACAACAGAAATAGCCAAAGCATTCGCAAGTGCAGGGTAGCTCTGCAACAAATAAAGACTGCAAAACCGCTTTCCAACTTCGAGATTACAAATGGCCCAAGAAATGCAAAAAGCACTCCTACTAAGTTGGGAAAAGGCAAATGCAACCATCTTTCACCTTCTATATGCAGTCGTCTCTTCCCTGCTGTGTTTGTAGCACCTCTTCCAACAGGACCATCACCTCAGTGATGGATCAAGAACTCCCACTGCCCTCACTCCACCACCGTAGCAGACACCTAATGATCAGTACAAGCCCCACAGCACACGACAGCCCGTGACCAGGGGCACCAGTCTATCACCTTTGCACAAAACAGGTTGAACATTTCCCCAGCGGCAGCTAAAGCAAAGCAACAGGTTTATCTTAGGGCACGGATTTCATCCAACCTGTCTCTGCGGTGCCTGCCAAGAAGCTGTGTGAGCAGCCTCTGCCCCGCAGAGATGCAGGGCCACCTCATGATTTATTTTTCATGCCATAAAATATTCGGTTTGGTTTAGGTGTGCAACAATAAGAAAATCTGTCACTGGGATTTTGGATGGGCCCCTCCGGACTGCAAGCTGGAAGGATTTGGAGGCAGCGTTGACAGTGGACCACCTCCTTCTTCTAGCAGTAAGTGCGGTGAGGTGGGACCGCTCCGCACATCGCGCTGACCGTCTTAGCTTCAATTTTTCTCTAACAACTTCAGCTGTTCTCCGTCTATACTTTCAGATCACTTCAGCTTTGGTCCAGGCATCTCTTTGCCCCTCGCCATTTAGCCATGTCAGACGTTATTTTTTACTCTTCTCTCACCTTCTTTTTTATCATTCCAGTTGTGCTTGCCTTGCCTGACCCTGTCGGACTGTTCTCAGGGCGCACACACAAACTGCAGATCGATTCCATGAAGCGCAGGGGCCAAGCAGCCAGCACACACTTTGTGAAGATGGTTTACGAGGGGTAAACCATCTCAGTTCATCCAAACCCTCTTAGGAGAATCTTCCTCTCCTCTTAACAGAGTTCTTCAGCAGATCTCCAACCCTGAGAGGACAGCACATAAATATGATCCTGGCATGCACCTCTGAGAGATATACTTCTGCCTTCCTATACATTAGGTATTCTATCTTGCTGATTAAGAAAGACCTCGCAGTCACTCAGCAGCCCTCCACAAACCCATCAGCACCCAAGAGCTGACAGCCTTCAAGCCCTTCCCCAACCCTCTTTGCTCATTAGTTCTGCTACCAACAAAGAACTATTAGATCTTTCTGCTGTTTATATGACCAGGCAAATGGCGAGTTGCTCGGGCAGTAAGGGCCCCACCGGCACTACGGAAATATAACTCTTTTGAGCAGGTAATAGCGTATATGTCAAATCAGCTGTTCTTCAAATACCAACCCACGGTGATACTTCACCTGCCTGCGTGGAGGGGAAGGTATGCAAGTGGCAACGTTCTGCTCCTCTCAATTCACGGAGAAAGGGCGACGCCAAGTTTTAGGCTTCTGCTAGGTGTTTCCAGAGCAGTCAACCCTTTTACACTTTCCGTATGAAAAACCTCTCATTTATTCGTACGCTAATTGCATGCTGAAGCCTCAGCCATTAGCTGAAGTAGGTGTTTCGCTCACACTATTTATCCTTCTGTGCTGTATTT
Organism: Steatornis caripensis; assembly: GCA_013398225.1. Lineage (NCBI taxonomy): Eukaryota > Metazoa > Chordata > Aves > Caprimulgiformes > Steatornithidae > Steatornis > Steatornis caripensis. The sequence goes on along the minus strand of VZSC01001656.1, from coordinate 13,134 downwards.
GGATAGTTCTTGATCTGGGTGTGCCTACCAGGGAACCACACGAGAAGCCTTCCTGCTCGTTCATTACATCCTCAAACTCCTCACCATGCAATCCCAAAGGCTCTCCAGTTCCACGCCTACACAGCATCCCTTTAGCCTCTACCCTGTATACATTAAGGCTTTTTATTGTTTGTCAGAAAGATAAGAACGCTGATAGCTCCCAAGCAGCAGCGGTGGAGGTGCCTTGGAGACCCAGCCGGAGAGCAGAAGGGAGGGAGCATGCCAGGGAGCACCTCCTCGTTTGGCGTTGAGGGTGTGCACTCATTAATATCTGAAGATATACGACAAACTGCTGTTTCTACTAACGATTTGTTGTGCCAGAAACGTCTGGTGCACACAGAGTGTGACGTTCTCTCTTTCTCTCTTCTATTCCAAGTGTTCAGAGCTTCAAGGAATATGGGANCGTTGAGGGTGTGCACTCATTAATATCTGAAGATATACGACAAACTGCTGTTTCTACTAACGATTTGTTGTGCCAGAAACGTCTGGTGCACACAGAGTGTGACGTTCTCTCTTTCTCTCTTCTATTCCAAGTGTTGAGAGCTTCAAGGAATATGGGAAAAGCTGCCAGAATGCTTCTTTTACTTTTCTTGATCTTGGCCTTTTCTTGATTTTGGCCTTTTTGCCATCGCTCAGTGGATCCAAAGGTAGGTAAAGCTCCCTTCATCTTTACATCACATTTAACAATTGCTAACCAAGGTTCTCAGCACCCCTTTTCACGAAGAGCCTTAGCGTGAGTTCACGGTGCAATGCTGGCCACCAAGTTCCTCTTGCTTCAAAGACGACCTGCAAGATAATGCAAGCAAGCGCGCTCTGCTCTGCCGACAGAGCTTGGTCCCAGCTGCCTCCCATCCAGAAATGGCAGCTAGAGCTTAATAGTTTTTAATCCTTTCTGACACTTTTAAACAGTTTCCCATAGAAATTTTGAAACTAAAATTGCTGTCTAACTTCAGGATAATTTTTCATAAAGCTCGGCTTTTTCTAAAAGGCTTTTCCTTTTTCCTCTTCTGGAATGTTTAATCCCTTTTTTTTTTTTTTACCTTTTCCTTTGATTTTCACTTTTTTCATTTACTGAAAAATGCAAACAGAAGTTGAAAATAGAAAGATTTTAAAACAGTGTGCAGAGGATAAACACTCTCTTATCCTCTTACTGTTTTGCACATTTTTCCCAGGTCAAACGGGTTTATAAGCTTAACTGAAAGAATATGGGAACGTGACCGTGCACAGGGAGAATGCTCAAAATCCCAAACCGGAAAAGGAACGATGACATTCCCCTCAATGATCTCTGCACATCCACATGCTTCAGATTTGCTGGGCTGATTAATTCTGCCAAGAAGTAGGAAAAACCACATGGAGGTTTGTTCCGCTCTTTGCAGCAAGACTGCCTACTACCCAGCTGCGTCACGTACCCCCAATGTAGGTGTCTCTAGCCTACGTTATAGTCCCCAGAGCAGATACAATGCATGCTTTCCCCTTAGCACTGTGATCTGTGGTATCTCTGGATCTCAGGTAAGAGACAGGATTCGATTTTCCTGTGGTTTTACATATCCAGGTCAGAGAACCCAATTTCAAAAAAAACACCCACCATTTCTCCTAAGCTACTCGTCCATAAGCCAGAGCATCTTATTCTGTATGAAATCACTGTCCAAAGTCCATCTTCGCGGAGCACTTTATATTGTAGGTGGCGACTTAGAAGGCAGGAAAAAGAACGTAACACCACTCCTCCTCCTCCTCCTCCTCCGAAAGACGTCAGCGTGTTTTCCCATCTTCAATTTAAAAACAACATTCCTGAAGGTGTTCGGGAAACTGAAACTTCTCAGTACTTTCCAAACCTCTTTTTCCTTTCTCAGTAATTCTCGCTCCCCCAGCTCTTCCGGTGCAAGTTGAAAGCTGGCAGTGAGGACATACGCAAAGAATGTGTGCAGCGCACCTGCGGAAATTTGTTTCGGTTTATGGCAAAAGAGTCTAGGGTAAAAATACCAAGTCCCTACAAAGAGAAGCGTGTTCAGACTGACTGCTTCAAGAGCTGGCATTAGCATGACGACACTGCTGAAGAAAGCACAAGCAAAATACTAGCCCTTGTCAGAAAGTAAGAATTTTGTCTACTTTGGGACAAATACAACATTTGTCCCAAAACGAGGAAGACGAAGTGGCAGACATCATAGTGTCCAGGCAGGGAGCTGCCAGGCAGCAGGGTCGAGTGCAAGCCTCAGCTCTGGTCCCGTCGCTATTCGGCAAGGCTGCTCTATCCTCCAGGAATGTGGCTAATCTAAACTACGTCAAAGCTGATGCAGTTTTATCAGATCAGGTTTTCCGAGGAAAAGCTCCCTGGGGAAAAAAAAAAAATCCTGCCTCTTCTAGTTAGAAAAGCAGGAGAAAACAGATAAGGAACCAGAAAAAAGAAAATACAGCAAGAAAGAAGAGAATCTAAAGTCTCAGCTCGCACCACGTGTGCAGGGATCACACATCCAGGAGGCCCAGAGAAGAGCCCTGGGGTCAGAAACTCATGGTCCTCAGGGAAAAACTGGAAGACGTGGGATCTGTAATTTGAAGAGGTGACCGAGGAGATATTGGATAATCACCCCCAAACACATTCAAGGCAACTGAGACCTTGCTTTTTAGGTTTACTGTGGGCAGAACAAAAAATGATGAGACTAAACTGCAACATTTTGGCTAGGAAGAAGTAAAAAAATTGCTGTTTCTTTTTCTGAGGAGGTCCACCGCATCTCCTACAACAAGTGAACCTAGAGACAGATGGGGAAAGTTAGTTTTTCCTGTCGATAGTTAATTAAAGTATGGCAGTCATTGTCACAAGATGCAGATGAAATCAAGCACTGAGCATAACGCAGAGAAGATTAGTCACATGGATAGATAACAAGATTAATCAAAATTTTAACACAGTATTAGCATAACCCACAAAATAAGTAAGAGGAGAGCAGAAGAGATAGTACAGGAAAAGTATGCTAAGTCTTTGTCGTTAAAACATCATGTGTGGTCTCTAAATGCCACAGGAGCCTAGAAATGACAGATTTGGTAAAATGCATGTAAATTCATTCCATCGAGGCAATGCAATTTAAGAGTTTCACCACAATTTTGCAAACATTATAAATCAGAAAAGCCATCGAACAGAGAAAACATACATGAATTAAGAATACCAGGAAAGCACTGAGACAGCAGGCAGAGGCTGGAAACTCCAGGAGCAAAGAGAAGAGGTGCTTTGGTTAACATTTGCAGGTAATATGCCTAGAAATGTAATATACCATGACAACTAAAGGAGTCCTAAATAAAACACAAACTGGCCCAGATCAAGACCCNAAAAAAAAAAAATCCTGCCTCTTCTAGTTAGAAAAGCAGGAGAAAACAGATAAGGAACCAGAAAAAAGAAAATACAGCAAGAAAGAAGAGAATCTAAAGTCTCAGCTCGCACCACGTGTGCAGGGATCACACATCCAGGAGGCCCAGAGAAGAGCCCTGGGGTCAGAAACTCATGGTCCTCAGGGAAAAACTGGAAGACGTGGGATCTGTAATTTGAAGAGGTGACCGAGGAGATATTGGATAATCACCCCCAAACACATTCAAGGCAACTGAGACCTTGCTTTTTAGGTTTACTGTGGGCAGAACAAAAAATGATGAGACTAAACTGCAACATTTTGGCTAGGAAGAAGTAAAAAAATTGCTGTTTCTTTTTCTGAGGAGGTCCACCGCATCTCCTACAACAAGTGAACCTAGAGACAGATGGGGAAAGTTAGTTTTTCCTGTCGATAGTTAATTAAAGTATGGCAGTCATTGTCACAAGATGCAGATGAAATCAAGCATTGAGCATAACGCAGAGAAGATTAGTCACATGGATAGATAACAAGATTAATCAAAATTTTAACACAGTATTAGCATAACCCACAAAATAAGTAAGAGGAGAGCAGAAGAGATAGTACAGGAAAAGTATGCTAAGTCTTTGTCGTTAAAACATCATGTGTGGTCTCTAAATGCCACAGGAGCCTAGAAATGACAGATTTGGTAAAATGCATGTAAATTCATTCCATCGAGGCAATGCAATTTAAGAGTTTCACCACAATTTTGCAAACATTATAAATCAGAAAAGCCATCGAACAGAGAAAACATACATGAATTAAGAATACCAGGAAAGCACTGAGACAGCAGGCAGAGGCTGGAAACTCCAGGAGCAAAGAGAAGAGGTGCTTTGGTTAACATTTGCAGGTAATATGCCTAGAAATGTAATATACCATGACAACTAAAGGAGTCCTAAATAAAACACAAACTGGCCCAGATCAAGACCCGTCCAAAGCAGTGTCTCGTCTCCAGCATGAAGTAACAGCCTGGAGAAAGCATCATCACCAGGACATGGTGAGCTTATCCTGCCTCCTGAAGTTCTGCTGATGGCCACAGCTTGCCTCCAGACCACTGCACTTAAAGGTCCTGTTGGACTCACCCTCCACAAATGCGTCTCATCCCTCTGCATCTACTTATCCTACTGCCTCCTCAGGATCTTGTGACTGTGAATTCCACCAAAATAAAAAAAAGTCTTCACCCTCTGGAAGTGCATCTTTTCAAATAGCTCCACTGTTCAGTACATGTTCCTTAAAATTGTAAACACTGGGCTCTGTACCACCAGCACGCTAACAAAATAACCTCCATTTAAGTACAATACGCTGTACTAACCATAACACTTGATTTTTCAGGAGAACCTAGCAGAGGAAGAGGGAAGTCCTTCTAAGGATTTAGCCAGAGCAGCGCCTCTTTGCAGGACACAAGATCCCAGAGGGTTGAAAACAGCGTCCCGCATCGCTGGCTCTCTGGAACCGCAGGAAGCCACGCTTCCCAAATCTGTCACATTAGTTTTGGTTTCGTTTGGCTTTAAATAGCAATGTTACCTCCACTGAAATAAACAGGTATTCTTGTGTTTCTGTTTACAGCAAACGTCTTGTTTTCTGGAGGAAGCTGGACTGTGTGCTCCCCCAAGGGTTTCCATCTCCTCTTCCCAGGTATTTTACGTCTGCTGTGGCAGATCATCACTGTCCAGATCATCACTTCATGGCCCCTGCAAACTCTGCAGGCAGGCGCGTGGCAGGCTGTACCTCAACATTCTGAATTTTTTAGGCTGAGTGTTGTGATTTGCGAGTCCAGAGCGGCTGACTACAAACACACAGCCCTAAGAATGCAGATTTTGCCTGTGGTCAGGGCAAGCTCACCTCTACGTGCCGGTACGTACCTGAAAGGATGCACAGATGCCGGGATGAGTGGCTCAGAGCCCTCAGGACTCCTCAGCCTCCTCTTTTAGACTGGCTGATGGGAAGTCCACCTCCCAGTTCCCTACTGTCTGCTTGGCAGAACAAAGAGCAGCCACATCATTTCTTTGACCTCTCAGAAATTAAAAAAAAAAAAACAATTGCATTTCTGTTTGAAACACTCTTCCCTGAACACACTGAGCCCTGCAGCTGCCTTGTACGGGTCAGGATTTCCGAGTCACAGCAGAGGATGGGGCTGGATGGGCCCTGTGGCCATACAAATGTCCACAAGGTCTGCCACGTTCAAAAACTGAAAGAACAGAACAGGAAAAAATACCGCGTCAGTGTGTTTGCCACAAGCGATCCAACACCAATTCTCAGTAGCCATTCCCACCCTAACGTTCAGCTGATCTTCCCCCAAAAAGCATAGGAGATCCTTGTGGCCTGAAACAGCTGACTGCAAGACACAGTCTTGAAGAAATGGCCTTCCCACCTGCACCTGAAGGCAAGTAATGACTACAAGGGAAATGTAACAGTCCCAAAATTACAGTTTGCTTGCAGGGAGGTCCTGAACACGCCACTGTCCACCGCGTTCTCCCCGATTTTCATCAACACGTCACAGTGACTGGCACTGTCTTGGCCGGAGTGAAATACTCTTTAACTTGCTCCAAAAGGTAGGCTCTTCAGGGCAATCAGCCTGCAAGAAAGGCGGGTCTACCAAACCTTCCAAGAATTCGTCTACACCACGTTGAAGTTTACTATAAATGTACGAGGGGTGACCGCTCTTGGTGTGCAGCCCACGGGAACATGAAAGAACGCTGAGCACCTGCAGCCTGAGGAACAGCTTGTTTCCGCAGGTATCTCGTCATACCCCTCAGAGATGCAGTACTGACCATCACGTCTACTGTGCCCAAGACAATAACACACTTGGGAACTTCTTCACCAAATAACGGATGTTCTCAAGATACCTGCACAGGGAAAAAAATCTTTTCAGTGTTTGATAAATTCTATCAGCATCCACAACAAAAAAAAAATACCAGTTTTCTCTTGGAGCCCGTAAAACTATGGTGTCTTCAAAAAAGCAAATACTAGGTACTTTCACCTACATTCAGAGGAGTCACGGACCTCTCGTCCCAGAAGCCAAGGTCCTTGGGTCATGCTGTGTTAGAGACCATCTCTGCGAGGCACCTCAGGCTGCCTCAAAACCTCCTCGGTTCCCATTCTCCCTCTCCACATGCTTGCAGGGATTCTGTGCTGACAAATTATCCTAAGAGTAAAAAACTCACTTTTGCATCTTGGAGAAATACAAGTGTCATCTTTACGTAGAGCAAATGGATTGTTTCCACATCGAGGCTAATTGAACAGATAAGTGCCTTCAGTCATGAACCAGGAACGATAACCTCAGCTTTCACTAATTTAATTCTGAGACCTTGAGGGCTGAGCACTACATTTTCCTGGCGAAGCTCACCCTTCATACAAAGAGCCCACCTAAAACCCACCTAGTAAAATTTCATTGATGAATACAGAGTCTTTCCTCTAGTCTTTCATCAGCTCTAAGCTTTCAGCAAGCTTTCAGCAGTGATTTTCAGGTTCTTCAGCAAGGAACAACCCCACGCACCAGGACAGCTTGGGGCTGAGCTGCTGGGGAGCAGCTGTGTGGAGAAGGAGCTGGGGGTGCTGGGGACAGCAGGGTCACCGTGAGCCAGCCATGGCCCTCGGGGCCGGGAAGGCCGAGGGGGTCCTGGGGGGCACTGAGGAGAGCGTGGGCAGCAGTGGAGGGAGGGGATCCTGCCCCTCTGCTCTGCTCTGCTCTGCCCTGGGGAGGGCACATCTGCAGGGCTGGGGCCAGGGCTGGGCTCCCCAGTTCAGGAGAGACGGGGAACGGCTGGGGAGAGCCCAGCGGAGGGCAGCGAGGGTGGTGAGGGCAGTGGGGCATCTGTGCTGTGAGGAGAGGCTGAGAGCCCTGGGGCTGTTCAGCCTGGGGAGGAGAAGGCTGGCAGGGGATCTCCTCAGTGCTCATCGCTATCTAAAGGGCGGGGGTGCAGGGGACGGGGCCAGGCTCTTTCCAGCGGTGCCCAGCGCCAGGACGAGGGGCAGCGGGCCCAAAGTGGAGCCCGGGCAGTTCCCCCTGAGCGTGAGGAAGAACTTGTTTGGCGTGAGGGTGCCCGAGCCCTGGCCCAGGCTGCCCAGAGAGGCTGTGGAGTCTCCTTCTGGGGAGAGATTCAACCCCGCCTGGACGCGTCCCTGTGCCCCCTGCGCTGGGGGCACCTGCTTTGGGGGGGGGTGGGGTTTGGGCTGGGGGATCTCCAGAGGGCCCTGCCAGCCCCTGCCACGCTGGGATTGTGTGTGATTCTGTGTAACTCGCCCTGCGACAACCAAGTTTTCTGAGGAGTGCCACCCATGGTTATCCAAGCAACTGCTGGGGTACAGAACAGCATCGCTCTGCATGGGGCTGCACATACACACGCATCCACTCCATATGGGGACAGATTTCAGTCTGCGCAGAAAAGCTACCATGAAATAAATGCAAACAATGTCCCTTCCCCAGCTTCTGAGGGTGGCTCAGCTATAGAAGTAACCGGAAATATTTTTATCCTTGTGAGTAACTACTGTGTAACACTCAGACTGAAGACTGCTCAGACATCCAGTAGGCAAGTACCAAATAATCTCTTTATTTAAAGAGCGTATCGGTTCCCAAAAGTGACAATTTCCATTCCTAGCTCCTTCAGTTTCCTTTCCCAACATACGTCTCCAAGGCTGCCCAAAACCACAGTGCAAAGCCAGCGGGCAGAGAGAAGCACCTGAGGCTGCAGTACCCCGCAGCTCCTTCGCTTCGCCAGGCTCTCTGCATGCACAGAACCTCCTGAAAAAAAAACCCCACCCTACCCCAAACAAATGGGGTTTTTTTTATTTTCTTAATATTTATGGCAAAGCCACACGCTGAGGCATAACGAAACAGCTTAGCCCATTCCTATTATTCTACTTCTGTAAGAAATGTTCCCATTTTACACTCCTTCCTCTTCAAAATTTTGAGATTAAAATATTTCTTTTCTGGAGGAAAAAGCCTTAAGATGTTTATTTTGCTTTAACTTACACGGTTGCTTCAGTTGTTACCTTCATCCAGGCCGTGGTACTTTCAACAAAACCCTGCACTGCCTGTAGTACTGGAGGGTTTTTTCCTCTTCTCCCCCACTTACCCACTTTGCTCCCTTAGGGTTAGTACACGGGAAAGGCAGAGATGATAAAATAAAAAGCAAGAGAAAACCGTTTTCAGGCTCTCTGCTCTCCCCACCTGGGATCCACAGCATCCAACACTGTTCTGCCTCACGCTCCTTCTCCTCAGTGGCACCAGGAGATAAGCTCCAGTTATTACCACCCGCTAAACCAGTCTCTGGAGTTCAGCGGGGACACAACCTCTTCCTCTGGGGATCTGAAGCAATGCAGGGCAGTACCAGGGCAAGGCTGCACCACGGCTCATGGCCAAACACCTGGTTCCCAGCCCTTCCTTTGCCACTTCTCTCTGTTCAGTGCACCTTGCACCGACTTGGCCGCTTGTCTGCCTCAGGCTAAGTTCACGTGCTGCAATTAACGCACACGGATGAGAAAAGAGTTAACGGGAGAAGGTGACAAAAGGCTGACACAGCTCTGAGCCCACGAGTGCCACCGCATCTCTGTGTTCTCACGGGCAGCTGGTACCGTCACGGCTTTACTTCCCACCTCACTCCAACGAGCCCCGCTGGTATCTATCAAAGGTACTGTAACAATCACATTCTTTACATTAAAAACAAAAATCAACTGCAGAGCAGTCAGTTTGTTTCAGATTCTTCACAAGATGTTTACTGAACACTTTCAGTCATAGCACACAGAACGGACTACGAAGACAAGGCTTTCAGTGAATTTCACTGCTGAGCTGTTTTACAAAACCAAGGTGAACGCAACGCCTCTTCACGGGAATCCTTGCCATCCTTTCTCTGAACAGTTCTAATAACAACGTACGGTGAAGCGACGTAGTTGAGGATGTCAGGAAAGTAACCACTGGTGAGAAGTGCTTCTCGCATTGATCTGCTCCACTTAACGCTCCCACAGCGGCCTGCAGCCAGCTGAAGGAAGGGATCTGACCTTCCATCCTTGTTTTCACAGCCCTTCTGGCTCTGTACCTGTTTTTGCCCTCACTCCTTTCTCACTCCTGTACCAACGGCCCTGAATCAGCCCCGAGCACAGAGTTCAGACAGCACAGCCCAACTCTGAACCCGTCACGTCACCCAGGATGCCCTATCACCTCTCCTAGTACTTCAGGTGCCCAGGAAACGGTCCTACAAAACCGCCCGAAGCATCTCCATTCCTCTCTGACAACTTCCGCAGGACGGAGACTGACAGCACACTGAAAAGCAAGGGGAAAAAAAAACAGCGCCAGGTAACACAGGAAACACTGCACAGACTAAAAGATTCACGTTTGGATGTATTTCTGTAAAAATAAGTCGTTTTCCTAATTACTCCATAGCTGCCTCAGAAGCTGGAGGCTGCCACCTTGCAGTGTTTTGGAAAATAGGCACAGCTTGCTTCACACCACCGCACACACCAGTTAAAACGCGGCCAGAAGGCAGAAAAAGCGCAATAATCTCTAACAAACTCCCAGTTATCACCGCTGATCCCAAAGCATCACTGTTAACTGGCAGTGAGTCCACAGCTGGAAGCAGGTTAGCTGCATCGGCCCTTCAGCACCTGGAACCTACGCTGGAGAGAAAGAGAGAGGAATGTATGGCCGAAAGAGCGAGCACTTTCTGCAAACGTGCGCTCATGGCGAGGCCCAGCCATGCAACCTCGGTTTGAGCAGCATCCTCTCGGCCAGGGAAAACAGAGTTGATGCGATGACAGACAGCACCTGTCAGGAAAGTAGTTAAGAACCTAAGAACAACACATACTGAACTGTCAACAATGAAAAAGGAACACCTACGTACGGAAGGGTTAGTTGGGAACTAACATGCAACTACCACGTTGCACAGCGGGACTGGCATCAAGGGCAGAGGTTAGGCTGGCTTTTACAAAGATTTGGGAAGCTTCTGAATTTATCACCACACCTGCAGGCAGGCATTTCTGTGTATTTGCCAAGATCCCAGAACCCCAGCACGGCAGGGGCTGGCAGGGCCCTCTGGAGATCCCCCAGCCCAACCCCCCCGCTAAAGCAGGTGCCCCCAGAGCAGGGGGCACAGGGACGCGTCCAGGCGGGGTTCAATCTCTCCAGAGAAGGAGACTCCACAGCCTCTCTGGGCAGCCTGGGCCAGGGCTCGGGCACCCTCACGCCAAACAAGTTCTTCCTCACGCTCAGGGGGAACTGCCCGGGCTCCAGTTTGGGCCCGCTGCCCCTCGTCCTGGCGCTGGGCACCAC
>VZSC01001655.1:53828-64676 GCA_013398225.1 Steatornis caripensis | reverse complement strand
CTGGGGGGGTGTCCCCTCACCCCCGCGCCCCCGCCGAGCCATCCCCCTCAGGAATTCCCACCCAGCCGGAAAAGCTACGCTGGAAAACGCGGATACCCCGACTGATGGGGCGGCTTTTCCCGTGATTCCCTAAGTTTCAACCCCATGTCCCCCGAGTCTTGCCCTGGCTGGGCAGGGGGATGTCACCGTCCCCCAGCCCTGCCGCCCCGCCGGCTCCGGAGTGCCCAGCCAAATCCTTGGGGTGAAACCTCCGCTCCAAACCCAGTTCTCCCAGTGCCTGCAGTGGGGGACGGAACTCTCCCAGTAAACCAGGGCACGGTCCCCCCGACCGCAGCAGGAACAGGGAGGGTATTTCATCGGATACCTATTTATAACCAAAAAACCCCTAGTAAAATCAACATTAACCTGTTTTTTTTTAAAAAAAAGTGCTGTGTTTAAAACCTGAGGACCTCTGGGTCCTCAGGACTTTTCTTGACCCTTAGGACTCTCCTCGTGTCCTGGCCCACCACCAGCGCTAGGGTTTCCTCAGATGTTTCTTCTTCTGGGAATGGAACGATAAAAATTGGCTTTTTTTTTTTGCCTCCTGCTCCGATAACCCAAAGTCATCTCCGTGCTCAAGAAGGGTCTCCCTCAGCTTTAAAAACCCGCGAGTGCTTTAGCAGTGATCACCTGGAGACCTTCTTGGGGTTTTAAACAGCAAGAGGGTGGGCTGAGGTTGGACGTACGGAAGAAATTCTTCACGCCGAGGGTGGTGAGACCCCAGAGCAGGGCGCCCAGAGAAGCTGTGGACGTCCCCTCCCCGAAAGCATTCAGGGCCGGGTTGGATGGGGCTTTGAGCACCCTGGGATGGTGCGAGGTGTCCGCTAGACTTAGAGTAGATGATCTTTGAAGGCCCCTTCCAACTCAAACCACGCCATGATTCTGTGATTTACATTTGCAGCTGTTTTGGTGAAGCCTCATCCAGCCAAGAGCAAAAAGTCACGTAGACTACGTTTAATTTCCGGCAGGAGGTCAGACCCCCTCGCCCCGCTGATGGGCACGTCGGTTCGAGCTCTGCTCCTACACGTCCCAGTTTTAGGACCATGCACATCCTTCCGGAGAAGGAGAAACACAGAAACATCGCTGGCGGGGACCTCCGAGGTCTCCAGCCCCACCTCCTGCACGGAGCAGGACCAACGCCAGAGTTAGATCAGGCTGCTTGGAGCGACCAAGCAAGTTCTGAACGTGACCGTGGACGGATCTCAGCAGCAATTAAGCTGCTAGCAGAAATAATCGGAAATCTCCTCCAGCGTCCAGAGACGGAGGTCCCCTGGTCCAAGGATGGAGGTAAAAAACCTGCAGTGGCAAAGGTGTGCGTGGCGTAGCCCAGAGGTCCTTTCTCCACGCTGCTACGGCTGGAGGAAGCCTGGTTGTCCCCTCCGGGACACTGGGCTCTCCTCCCGAGCTTTCATTCACACCTTCAAGGAGCACTGGGGGTACGGAGAAGAAAATAAAATATGACAAACTCCTCTTGGAAACCGCAGAATTTCCCCTCGTGGTCTGTTCTCTGGCCCACGGCCACCAGACANGTAGCCCAGAGGTCCTTTCTCCACGCTGCTACGGCTGGAGGAAGCCTGGTTGTCCCCTCCGGGACACTGGGCTCTCCTCCCGAGCTTTCATTCACACCTTCAAGGAGCACTGGGGGTACGGAGAAGAAAATAAAATACAACAAACTCCTCTTGGAAACCGCAGAATTTCCCCACGTGGTCTGTTCTCCGGCCCACGGCCACCAGACGCCAAGATCTCCTGGGCTGCTCCAAAGCCTCGTGGGTCGGGTGGAGGTTGGTTGCTCTTACGGTTTAATTTTAGAGCTGGGGAATGAGGGCACTGGGCACAAGGACACAGCGGGCGCGCGGGGAAAACGGACACAGCCCCAGCGAGCCCGGTGCTTTTGAGACGGCTCCGAAATCCCCCTGGCGCTGCTGTTACAGACCAAGAGGGAAGGGTCCGGGCAGCGCTTGGGAAGAGCCGCAACGGGTGAAAATACGGAGCTTGGACAACGCGGAGCTGCTTTCTCCTCCAGCGAGAGCCCCCAAACCGTCCCCGGCAGCATTCCCTTCCCCGGGAAGGGAGCAGCGCGGACCGCAGGGCCGCTGCCAGCACTGCCGGCTCAGGGCGCCCCGATCCCCGCAGCAGGGCTCAAATCCTAAAATCCGGCACCAAGCACGCGGACGTTTCCTTCAGGGAGCAAAAATCCTTTTGTTTTTCTGGGGTTTGGGGGTTTTTTTTGTTGGGGGGGGGGTTTGAAATCCCAGCGGTCGCTGCTACGGTCATGATGGTTTCCAAACCAGCAGCACATGGTGGCCTGACCCCGAAGGAGGAAACTTTTTTTGCTTTTTTTATACAAAAATTAGGATATTTATATATATACACACACACAGAATAAGCTTTTTTTTTTTCCTTTTTTTTTTTTTTTTTTTTTTTAAAGAGCCGACCCGCAGAAAAATGTGAAACCATTTCCCTGCCGGTTCGGAAAAGCTTGTGGGGTCTTTTGGGGTTTGGTTTTGTTTTTTTCAGATGAGATCCAGGATATCTTTTCCTTCTTCTTTTTTTTTTTTTTTTTTAAAAAAAAAAAGGCTTTACTCCCTCAAGAAAAAAAAAAAAGGTTTACAAACAAAATAACAGCCTGTATCAACTCTCCAGAAGAGAGATGGTATGACAATATTAATCCAAACATCACGCTATTTAATTCCCCAATAAAACATTGGAAAAAAAGGAGGCAACAGTATCTGCACTAACACTTTGCTACATATAAAATCTCCAGCTAATATGAAGCTTATGGTACCAACCTCTAAAACAGTTAAGATATATACACATATTTTTTTTTTGGGGGGGTGGGGTATATTAACAAACAGAATATTACAAAATATTAAAGAAGGCAACTCTTCTGTCATTTGTTTCGGGGCGTGGATTTTGTTTGTTTGTTTGTTTTATTTTCTTCTTCCTCTTCTTCCTCCTCTTCTTCACTTGAAGTTGGCGTAGTCTGAGAAGGCGTCGATGTATTCCTGCACCACCTTGTAGCAGAATTCGTACTGTTCCTGCGGGATTCGGGGAGAGCACAGCGTCAGACCAAGAAATTTCACACCCGAGGGGCGGTTTGGTGCTTCGTGGCGCGCGGCGACCGCGGACCAAGCCCGGTGTAGAGAACCAAGCAGAAAACTGAACAAGCCCATAAATCCCTCTGAACACGGCTCAGCGGGCGGATGTGGAACCCGGTAAAAGCAGGTGGTGGGTAGAGGCTCCCCACAGCTTCTCCAAGGAATGCCTCAAACATTCACAAGTGATGAAGTTTGATAAGAAGAGCTAAAAGACTGGTATGAGGGAGCTGATCGATCGCCCACGCAGCAGGGAACTCGGTGAAAATGAAAGGTAAATGTGGCAGGGGGAGACAGTGACCACCGACTCAACTCATTCAGCGTGGCGCGGGCAGGCTGGAGAGCTGGGCGGGGAGGAACCTGATGGAGTTCAGCGAGGGCAAGGGCAGGGTCCTGCCCCTGGGGAGGAACAGCCCCACGGCCCAGGACAGGCTGGGGCTGAGCTGCTGGGGAGCAGCTCTGCGGGGAGGGACCTGGGGGTGCTGGGGACAGCAGGGTCACCGTGAGCCAGCCATGGCCCTCGGGGCCGGGAAGGCCGAGGGGGTCCTGGGGGGCACTGAGGAGAGCGTGGGCAGCAGTGGAGGGAGGGGATCCTGCCCCTCTGCTCTGCTCTGCTCTGCCCTGGGGAGGGCACATCTGCAGGGCTGGGGCCAGCGCTGGGCTCCCCAGTTCAGGAGAGACGGGGAACGGCTGGGGAGAGCCCAGCGGGGGGCAGCGAGGGTGGTGAGGGGAGTGGGGCATCTGTGCTGTGAGGAGAGGCTGAGAGCCCTGGGGCTGTTCAGCCTGGGGAGGAGAAGGCTGGCAGGGGATCTCCTCAGTGCTCATCGCTATCTAAAGGGCGGGTGTGCAGGGGACGGGGCCAGGCTCTTTCCAGCGGTGCCCAGCGCCAGGACGAGGGGCAGCGGGCACAAACTGGAGCCCGGGCAGTTCCCCCTGAGCGTGAGGAAGAACTTGTTTGGCGTGAGGGTGCCCGAGCCCTGGCCCAGGCTGCCCCGAGAGGCTGTGGAGTCTCCTTCTGCAGAGAGATTCAACCCCGCCTGGACGCGTCCCTGTGCCCCCTGCGCTGGGGGCACCTGCTTTAGCGGGGGGGTTGGGCTGGGGGATCTCCAGAGGGCCCTGCCAGACCCTGCCGTGCTGGGATTCTGTGATCCCAGCAAGGAGGGTGGGCAGCCCAGTTTTGGGATCACAAAGGAGGTGGGACCCGCTCACGGGCAGGAATCTGGTTCCTGCCCTTGGTCTGGGCTGAGGCCACCCGACCACGTGTCACGTCCCACCAAAGAGGAGGGAGAGGTGACTCAGGTTCTCAGATCCTCTTGGGGCAGATTAAGGTAAAACAACTGCCACCGGCAGAAGAAACTCTGCTTCCCTCTTCCTCTCTGAGGTCCTATTTTGACCCCAAAAAGACTATTTAAAAAAATCCCTGAGCATCCCTGCAAACCCCTCTTGCAAGGCCTCATCTAGTCCTGCCTGCTCCTCCCCTCCCTGCCACGCTGCCTGCCCAAGCCCGTGGCACAGCTGCTCCAGGACAGATTTCCGGGCTCCTGGAGCCCATAAATACGTGGGCTGTGGCTGAGGAGTCTCCAAGGAGGGTCCTACAGCTTGTGTCAGTGCTCAAAAGGGGCTCGATGCCTCCAGTCAGCCAAGCTCCACTCTTCCAGATGGCCTAACTAGAGGAAGGGGAGATACCTTCTGACCCACCTCCATCCCTTACTCTCTCACGGAGAGAGAAAACCTTCAGCCGAGGAAGATTTTGCTCAGCATGGAGTCCCCAGCCCATTCTCGCTGAGGTCTGGGGTGGCAGGAGGAGCGTGGGGTGCACTCGGCTGTGCTTACCAGTGTCTGCACCATATGCGGCCTCTGTAGTCTTAAACTCTTCACTGTCTGAAAGACGTCGAGAATCCCTTCTGCCTTCACCCTTTCCAGGACAGTGCTCAGTGCGCAGAAGGTGCCTGTTCTTCCTGCTCCGGCACTGGCAAAGAGAAACCAGAAGGTTAAGGCAACCATCCGTCCTGACCGTGCTGGCTTTGCTCAGGGGACAATCCATAGGGGAACCACCGGAGAACTGGAGGAGCCAATGGCCCTGCCCAGCCTCTCTGTGTTTAGCTAGGACATGCTCTACAAGACTGAAGGCTTTGCTCAGCTGAGCAGGGAAACCCCGTACCACGTCTGCCCCGGCTGCTGCTGCTCAGCCCGAGTCTTCTGAGGGACATTTGATCATCTCCCAAGCTCCTTGCAGAGCAGGTCCCCTCGGAGGGGTGACCAATCCCTGCTCCGCCCGGGCTTTACCTGCAGTGCACAGTGATCGGGTGGTTGCCAGACTGCTGCTGCTGCTTCTGCACGGCTGCGATGATGTTGATCATTCCCTTCCCATCCCCGGGGATCCCAACTTCTGGCCAGCCGTGGAAATGAAACTGTCGAATCTGTCGGCTCTTGTTTTCCTGGTTGAAGAGCACAGCTCGAGGTCAGTGAGTTGGTGGGAGACCCGTACCAAGAAACCCTCCAGCTCAGGGCTTTGGGAAAACCATCTGCTTAGGAAAGGCATCCGCTTGTGGAGGGGAGGCATTCCCATGGCACGGAGCAGGGCAGGATGTGGGGAACGGGGAGCAGGAGGCTGGGTGGTGGGCACAGGGACAAGGCGGAAGGAGCACGAGGGCTGCTGGGTGGCAGCAGGGCAGAGGGGCTGGAGGAATAGCGATCAGCAGGAGAGGAAGCCCCAGGGATGGGAGGTGAGCATAGGGAGGAAGGCGGGATTGCAGCGGATGGACGCTACTTTGGGATGACGGGGAGATGACGGAGCTGAAGACGCCAGAAGGAAGATTCAGCACTGGCAAGGAGAACCGCAAAGCACCACAAACACCAACAGAGGTTAACCACAGCCCAACCCCAGAGCACCTAGAGCTCCCCGCAGGCAGAAGGCCAGACTCTTACCCTGGTGTTCGTCACCAGCAGGTCCCGCACTGTATAGCTCTCGCACTCCTCCTCTTTTTTCAGCTCCACAGTGATGTCTCCATAGGACACTGAGCTGTCAGACGGCCAGTACTGGGCACACTTCTCCTAAGAAAGCATTACAGGAGGAGACAGGGTGAAGACCTCGTACTTTTCCCATGGGCTTGCATGGAAGGAGTCTTCTCCTGAGGCTGGCAGCTGCCCAAAGCCATGTGGGATCTCACAGAATCACAGAATGGTTTGGGCTGGAAAGGACCTTAAAGGCCATCCAGTTCCACCCCCCCTGCCACAGGCAGGGACACCTTCCACCAGCCCAGGGTGCTCAAAGCCCCGTCCAACCTGGCCTTGAACACTTCCAGGGAGGGGGCATCCACAGCTTCTCCGGGCAACCTGTGCCAGTGCCTCACCACCCTCGGCATGAAGAATTTTTTCCTAATATCTCATTTAAATCTATCCTCTTTCAGTTTAAAACCGTTCCCCTTCATCCTTTCACTATGTCATGGGCTTGCTTCAGACACGAGATGCCCGCTATACCCGGAGGTGCTTTGAGAACCGAGGGTCCAGTGTTGGTTTATGGAACATGTCCCCTCTCTGGGACTACTGGCATCTGGGTCCTCTGCATTAGAAGCAGAAGCTGCGCTATGTCTCCTGCATGGCTTCACTAGAGAAAGGGTGAAAGAGCACCCGATGCATGCGGTGCCGGCAGTGCCGTGCCCGTCAGCAGATTCTAAGGGGTCACGCTGATCTATTTTGCTGGTGCTCCGATGCAGCCATCCCCCGGTGCTTACCTGGCCTCTCTCCTCCAGCTCCGTTAGCATCACTATGGAGCAGGATTTCCACTCCCAGATCATCCTCCAGAAGTCCTCTATCGTGTGCTGCAGCGGTCCTTGGCTGGCGATATAGGAGTCCTTCTGGCGGTAACCCTGCGATTCGAAAACAGGGTTAGCGGCGAATCCGTGGCACCTGGACGCCAGAAGCAGCGGGAGGAACGCTTTTGGACGAAAAGCAGGAGAAACCTGCTCGCACGGTGGGCTACGCCCCCACGCATGGGCATTACCACACCGCCGCTCGGCAGCTGAGGTGCCATCAGCCAGTGCTTTCCCGTGGTAGGACCTTGGTTTTTAAGGAAATGCAGCCGGACGAGGATCATATCCCCGCCATGCATGGCCTTATCCGTTGGTGGAGAAAGATTTGGGTTTCCAGCACTCCTAAGAGATGTTGCAAAGTCTGAGCATTGTAGTAGAGCCTTGCCTAAGCTCCAAGTACTTCAGGTATGATTTTTACTGGGGATTTTTGGAAGAAGTAAGTAGAACTAGATGGAACTGGATGATCTTTAAAGTCCCTCCCAACCCAAACCATTCTATGACCTATGAAAACCAGCAGTAGGTCTGGTTGACTCTGGCTCTTCCACAACCTCAAAGGGCTTCTGTTTCCAAAACCCCTCCGATGTTCCCCTGTGCCCTCGCTGCAGGCTGCGACTAGAAATGCTTCGTCATCTGGAGCTTGTCGTTTGAGCAAAGTTCAGCAGAGGCAGGAAATTGAATCCTCAACAAAAATTGCTTACGTGACGTTTAAGCTCTCTGATCTCGATGCAGAACGAGGTGGCTGTGCCTGGCTGCGTCGCATTGGATGCTCACGCACCCAGAGCAACCCGCGGGGGCTCAGCAAAGGAGATTTTGGGGAGCAATTAATTTGGGATGTTGTAACTGGGAATAGGGTGTTTTTATTGGTTCGACCCATGGCAGTAATCGGCCTTTGAGGGGAGAAAAAAGCAACTCTGCCATTAGGAGATGAAAATAGAAATTGGGCTAGGAAAGAGCAGGGCTCTGTCACTTGGCCTGCGCTGGCATCACCGCACGAAGATAAATACTCATACGAGACGTCTGCCCAAAGTCAACAGGATTACGCACAAGAAAAGGATGTGCAATCACTTACCTCCTCCTCGGAGTGAGGAAAGCACTTAACCTCTCTGCCTCGCCTCCTCCCGTCACCCAGACAGCTATAATGGGATTGACCTGGTTTTCCCAAAGGGTTTTGGGATCCGTGTGTTGCTCCATTACCTAATCTAGCGGATGTTTTCTGACCAAGCGAACAGTGCCGTATAGCAATCACCTCCACGGCTACGTGCATCCGCTTCTCCAAAGCCATCATTAGAGCCCGGAGTTGCAGAAGCGAGACCAGGATTTGGAGGCTCTGCTCAAGCTCCATCTCTCCTCTCCCACCATCCCTGGGTCACAAGGAAACTGTATATACAGAGGGGTTTCTTGGAGAAAGAAGCTAGCACCATCTGGTGACGCAAGGCAAAGTCAAGTGGAAAGAGCCTCACAAAACCCAGAGAAGAAGTGTTTTGGGACAAATCCTTTCCACAGGAAGCAGCATGAGGTAAAGAGTTTCCAGTGGGAGAAAACGGAAAGAAGATTAAGGAAGACTCACGTCAATGAAGGAAGCGTTTACGTAGTCTGTGTTCTCTTCACCTCTCTTCACTGGAATGATTACTCGGTTGAACTCATCTGAAAGAGAAGTGAAATGATCTGATTTTTGGGGAACACCTTCAAAGCATGACTCCTTCATAACCATGCATGGCCTTTAGCTGGGAAGTCACCAAGCCCTAGGTGAGAGGACAGAGCTATGGGCAGCGGAGTCCTGTGTTTACAGCACCCAAATGGGACAAGGAGACTCAGTTCTGCTTTCTGTCATGCCCTGGTTGGGGGAAGGTGAAGGGGATGCTGAAGGCTCCAGGAGCAGGACCTGCTCAACACGGGGAGTCCCTTCTCCCTCGAGGCACAAAGCCTCGGCAGCATCAACCTGCTGAGAAGAAAGTCATCGCAGTGACAGGGCAGGATGAAAGCAAGAAAGCTCTGAGGGCAGCATTATATTTGGCCGTGAAAAACCACCTGCCATTGCCTCTGCCCTGTCCCTTCATGGTATCCCTGCTTGAGCGAGGGCTTGGACCAGATGATCTCCAGAGGGCCCTTCCCACCTCAACCGCTCTGTGATTCTGTGAGTGCTCAGGAGCGGTCGAGACAGAGGCATTTGTGCCCACAGTAGTGGAGTCACAGACTGGCTGAGGTGGGAAGGGCCCTCTGGAGATCATCTGGTCCAAGCCCCTCGCTCAAGCAGGGCCACCCAGAGCTGGCTGCCCAGGACCATGTCCATACAACTTTTGAATATCTCCAAGGATGGAGGCTCCACAGCCTCCCTGGGCAACCTGTGCCACTGCTCGGTCACCCTCACAGTCCCAAAGTGTCTCCTGATGTTCAGAGGGACCCTCCCGTGTCTCTGTGCCCATGGCCTCTGGTCCCGTCACTGGGCACCACAGGAAAGAGCCTGGCTCCGTCCTCCCTGCACCCTCCCTTCAGGCATTCACAGACATTGATGAGACCCCATGAGCCCTCTCTTCTCCAGGCTGAACAGTCCCAGCTCGCTCAGCCTTTCCTCATAGCAGAGATGCTCCAGTCCCCTCATCATCTTTGTGGCCCTTCACTGGACTCTCTCCAGTCTGTCCCCGTCTCTCTTGTGCTGGGGAGCCCAGCACTGGACACAGTGCTCCACGTGTGGCCTCCCCAGGGCAGAGCAGAGGGAAGCCTCACCTCCCTTGACCTGTGGGCAATGCTTTGTCTAACGCAGCCCAGGACACCACTGGCCTTCTCTGCAGCAAGGGCACAACGCTGGCTCATGGTCAACCTGGACCATGAGCAGGACCTCCAGGGCCTTCCCTGCCAAGCTGCTTTCCAGCTGGGTGGCCCCAGCACCCGCTGGTGCCTGGGGTTGTTCCTCTCTAGAGGCAGGACCTTGCGCTTCTCCTTGTTGAACTTCACGAGGTCCCTGTTGGCCCGTTTCTCCAGCCTGACTCCTGTCCCCACAACCACCCGAATGGTCCCCACACCCACCAGGAGTACCTTCCTCAGGCAGACAAACAATTCTTACATGGAATTATCTGAAGCACCCTGTTCTTCTTCATGTTTGCCGGCAAGTTGCCCGTTCTCATCTTGTCATTCTGAATTTTGATCGAAGTGAGCTTCTGCAGAGGAAAGAATGAAAGCAGGGACAGCTTTCAGAGCCGCCCTGCACCAGGCAAGCGCACAGTGGTCCCCGCAGCCCAGCACCATCGAGCGGATTCCCCAGGTCAAGAACTACGCTCACCTTGAACTCCTCTTCCAGCCCGTTGCTGCTGGTCCCTGGCACTTTGTTGTAGATCTTCTGAAGGTGGATCTCTAACGACGTCACCTCCAGCTCGGTATCACCGTAGAGATAGTGCTCCAGAAGTGCTTGGTATATAAACACATACTGCATCTGCAAGGGTTGCAGGGAGAAGCCATCAGCTTCCGCTCCGTGCTCAGCGAGCACATCCTGGTGCCCGTGCACATGCTGGCTGCAAACCCATCGCCCCACTGCCCACTTGTGCTCGCTGGGCACGTGGCAGCCCTCCGAGATCCCCCAAAAGGTGGGTAACAACCTTCCTGCCACTGTATGGGGACTGGGACCTTATTTGCTACACCACACAAAGCTGACATGACACAAAACTTTCTCCAAGTCTGGAGAAAAGGAGGCTGAGGGGAGACCTCATCGCTCTCTACAACTGCCTGAAAGGAGGCTGTGGCGAGGTGGGGGTCGGTCTCTTCTCCCATGTCACAAATGATAGGACGAGAGGAAACAGCCTCAAGCTGTGCTAGGGCAGGTTTAGATTGGATATCAGGGAAAAATTCTTCACCGAAAGGGTTGTCAAGCACTGGAACAGGCTGCCCAGGGAAGGGGTGGAGTCGCCATC